>CM052342.1:12531523-13073847 GCA_028455595.1 Lasioglossum vierecki
GTCAACTAATAGTTCGTGTTGTAGTGATTAAATACATGTAGCGTAGAGAGCATGTTGTCTTACCGACTTATTTGAGCGTTTGTATTCTAGAATAAAGGTACCGTTGTGTTAAATTTTCATATTTAGACTGCGGATGTTCATGCAATTTTCAATTTTTTCTGACGTAATTTTAGAAAGTGGAATTAAATAGAATCTTATTTTACGTAGTAGTAGCCTTCACATTTTGACTCCTATTTCTAGATAAATTAAAATCGTACTAAATCTGTTGTTTCTGATGTCACAGTATTTTTAAAAAATTTTTAGAAGCCATAATTGCATAAAGATTCCCAGTCTATTCGTATTTATCGTTTTCCGAAATACAATCATTGAAAATTTCGATCTCCTGTCGTTTTAAATGTATTCGGTCATACTTGAATAAGATTTACGGTGAGCAGGATCACTTTCAATATGTTCCTTCAACAACACAGCCATGAGCACTGTCCTTAAAAAGAGTTTCTTTAAAATTAACAACTTGCTATGTAAGAAACGTTCTCTAAAATTTTTCAGTACTTGCGCGTGTTAACCAATATAATTGAAAGTGCCAGCACTGATCGATACCAATTGCTGTATGTACAATTTTCATTCTGTTGCGGTGCTAAATCGGTGTTAGAAAACAATACCTCTGCACGGTCTAGCAAAGGCGAAGACTCGCACGTTATCATTATAGCCAGCGTATCACATATTAATCCACCTGTCTACGTTCACCACGAGCGGTAAGGGAGTTCCGCGAGCGGTAATGTATAGTTGTTTTAAGCGCGGCATTCATTATTAATCCGTTTCTTCGGCCAAGAGATTTCTAAGAAAGCTCCCTTCTCACAGTCTCAATATTTACTGTGCGCTGAATCAAGCAAATGTTTTCGTCACGGGGCGCGATTTCTCAACGCAGCTGAAAGGGTGAAATGTATCGCTCGCTGTTCTACTAACCTACCTTCTCAATAGAAATTTAACGCGTGTTTCCGTGATTCAACATATCTAATTTGTCCTTCCATCTCGCGCTGCTATGTTCGAAAGGGTCACACCGGACAAGGCAATTGCCTTTGTTCGAATTAGCATAGCTTTGATCTGCGCCTGGCCGCTGCCGTCAGAGGCCACCAAAGCTCAGGTCTTGTGTTACAGAATTTTGAAAGTGTTCAGTGCTCTTAGCGCGCTCGCATTATTCTTTCCAGTATTAAACGCGACGATTCTTTACGTCGACGATTTTCCCACATTTTCAAAAGCTGTCGTCATGGTGGTTGCTGCGCTTCAGGTTTTCTATTTCACCTTGCTTTGCACCATAAAGCATGATGACTTTCAGGTAAGGTATGTGCTGTTCATTTTACGATTTGCATTCTAAATGAACGCGTAAGTAATCTCCCTTAAACTATAAAATATACGTCTTATACTACTAATAATTTTGAAAATTTTTTTACGACGTTGAACAAGTGAAAATAATAAGAATAAACAAATCAGACAGCTTTGTATATTATTTCGATAAAAAATCGGGGCCTAAAAAAGCTGGGCTCCTTCTCTGAGTTGCAATATAATTTCTGCGACGTATTACAGCGTTTGATCGAAGATATGCAAGGTGCCTTAAGAAACCCGAAATCCTACGAAAGAAATGTCTATCAACAATACGTCGACACGTACTACAAGTTTTACGGCCTGACCGTGATGTGGTATTACTTATCTCCAATGGTCATCGTGATCGGAAGTATTTTTCTACCACAGCCGTTTCCAACGATATCCGAATATCCGTTCGACGTCGATCACAAACTCGTGAGGATTGTGATCTTTATGCACCAAGCTATTGCCGGCTTCCAATGCTCCGCAGCGGTCAGCCTGAACACGTTCGCAGCATTGTTACTTCTCTACGCCGCAGCAAAGTACGAGATATTGATGATAGATATGAGAAGGGCTACCAGCATTGATGCGTTGACCACGTGTGTGAAAAAGTATCACGCAGTAAACAAGTAAGTAGGCCACAGTTATCCTGGATCAGAGATCTACCTTCCCCTTCTACGACACCATTCCCCACTTTTCCTTCCGGTCACGTGACTAATCCGATGATGGCAGAGAAAGAGGAACTATTACTTCTCATTTTCAACTCTGTCCAGTGATCTTGTTACTCCATATTTCTTGGTATTCAAAACTGTAGAATTATTACAAAATTTTGTTTATTTAGATTTGCAAAGGATGTCATCACAGTCACCCAGTATATCGTTTGCATGACGATAATCTGTAGCAGTACGAACATTATACTTTGTGGTTTCAATATTATAGGAGTGAGTATTTTAAAACACTATGACAAGTTCTACTAGTGAATTAAATACTAGTGTAAACGGTATGTTCATAAACAGCGGCAACCGTTTATAATAAAACTACAGTTCGTGTTCTTGTCTTGGACTGGATTGATGGAGGTATTTATGTGTGCATTGCCGGCTGATAGATTAATAAATGTGGTGAGTTATGAATTTAATATTAGTTCATTGATATAAGACATATTTGTGGCATTCGTGGCAAAGAATAGTATCCCTACCGGATAATTGTCCCTGGGCAGACCCGTGTTGGGGACAATTATCGATAAAATACTGTACTTGCGATTAATGCAAGTTACAGCTCGTAAACGTGAAAGCAGGACTTTTGAGGGGGATGTGGTCGAGATTAATCTTTCATCTAGCGCTTTTGGCTACTGAAAAACATCTACCCTCTTAATCAGAGTAATATTACCAGCTTCTTTCCTTTGTTTCTGTATTGGTCTAATCTACTCGTTGGAATTAGAGTGCCAACGCTGTTCGAAGTGTATACGAATCGACGTGGTACGATCAAGTACTGGATGTGCAAAAAACTGTACTTCGAATTATAGTACCTCAGGAGCCTATGGCCATCAGCATCAAGTGCTTCATCCCTGTAGTATGCTTGGAATATTATTGCTCGGTATCTAAGTTACATCAAAACTTATTTTCCATATATCTATTGTCATCGTAATATTTGAATATTAACTATGCTATTTCAGTACATTTCAAACACAGTCTCGTTGTTTACTGCTTTGCGCGTCGTGTTGCTCGACGAAGACGAAGATCTACTATCATCAAAATCAACTAATTGTACACGTTGCATTGGTGGATTGCACACAGTTGAAAATACACCGTGATAGAAATAAAGATATTGTTACAGGTTCTTCTTTTTGTTTTATTTATTTGAATCGCAATCAATCAATTATATATATATAAATAAAATGAAATTTTGCATAGTGAAAATCGAAACGTTTTCTGACTGTTGGACAGTTTAATTGAAGTTGCGTGGTGGCATTTCGATTGTACTGTTGTCGATACACAGTTGTCGAAGGGTGGTTTTCTACACGCAACTATTGCCTTTTCGCCGTTATGCCCTTTTTTATTATTGAGTCGAATGGAAACGCCTCACCTCCTGTACTGTTTCAACACCTGTTTCCGCAAACGATAACTTGTAATTTCCTTTTATATCCCTTTTCACAGAAATCTATAAATTCGTTTAGATATATTAATTCGAACCGTACAAGCACGAAAAATCACAATTTATTTAGATTTCTTGTAATTTCAGCATTTACGAAAGAGGGAATGTGAAATCGACCATTTTGTATCAATTTTAATGTTCGAAACGAGTTTGCTTAATTATTTGTATGTTCCATAATTATTTTTTGGTAATAACTTTATAATAAAAAACAAATGAAGAATTTTTCCTACAATTGTTAAAATGTGTTAAAAATCATCCACAAAGATTAACGCATTTAAAGCACATATTTTTTATTCCTACTTACTGTCAAAATTGACCACATGATCCTGCTGCATAAGTCACATAACAAAAGTGCATATGTAGCTATTGCAGTTTAAAGCACAGAACGTCTTAAAATTGAATAATTCACGTTTTTCTTCACATCTCGGAAAAGTCTTCGGTAGGTGCCAGTACAACTGTGCGTAGAACAACGCAATTGGATGTATCTCGACTGATCGATACCTCGGTACTAAATCACAGTTAAAAAAAGAACAGTTTCCTCCTAGTAAAAACGAAGACAGATAAGCTATCATTACAGCCACCATATCATATATGTATTGACCCGCCCATCTTGCGTTCACCATGTGTGGATGAGTTACTTCCGCAAGCGGTCGTGTATACTTTCTTTAAGCGGTGCGTTCATTATTAATTCTTTTCTTTGCCTGCCGATATTAAATAAAGCTTCTTTCTTAGAGTCGCTATGCGTCGAATCAAACAAATGTTTCCACCGTCGAACGCGATTTCCAGCTGAGAACGCGGAACGTATCGTTTATTATACTGCACTATTAAACGTAACTTCTCGAAGAAATTGAATCGCGAGGGAGGCGGGCTATCTCTTACTCAAGATATTTTCAATTCGACTTTTCTTCTTGCGGTACTATGTTCGGAAACGTGACGCCAGAGAAAGCGATCACCTTCGTTCGACTTAGCATAGGTTTGATCTGCGGCTGGCCGCAGCCATCCAAGTCCACGAAAGCTCAGGTTTGGTGTTTCAGAATTTCGAAAGTGTTCAGTGCTTTCAGCGCGCTTGCATTGTTCCTTCCAGTATTAAGTGCAACGATACTTCACTCCGACGATGCCATCGCGTTCTCGAAGGCTGCCTTCATGGCAATTGCCACGGGACAGGTTTTGGTAAACTCACTTCTCAATGTCATTCAACATGATCGGTTTCAGGTAAGGTATGTGACGTTTGTTTTACAGTTTTCTTTGGCGATCGTTTCCGTTTTTATTCATCGTCGTTTATCGCTAGAAAAATAGGATAACTATAATTATAATTATATTATTATAATAACATAATAATAATATAATTATAATTATATATATATATTTCCAACAATAAATTATATTCTATTATCTTTAAATAAATTATAATTCGGGGTCCCGAAGAGACATAGACAGCCGGATACTTTCAGGACCCGAAACGTATCTCACTTTCGGGAACCCGACTATTCTCGACTTCATTTCTGAGTCGGAACGTAATTTCGATGACGTGTTACAGCGTTTAGTCGAGAATATTACAGTCTCGATAAAAGACGCAAAGTCCAACGAAAGAAACGTCTATCAACGATACGTCGACACGTACTACAAGTTTTATGGGCTGACTGTGATGTGGTATTACATGAGCGCAATGGTCGTCATAGTGGGAACTATTTTTCTGCCTCAGCCGTTCCCAACAGTCTCCGAATATCCGTTCGAAGTCGATTACGAACCCGTGAGGATTCTGATCTTTATGCACCAAGCCATTGTCGGCTTCCAGTGTTCAGCATCGATCAGCATGAACATGTTCGCAGCGTTCTTGCTTCTGAACGCTGCAGCGAGGTACGAGATGTTGATGATAGATATGAGAGAAGCTAACAGCATCGATGCGTTGATTTCCGGTGTGAAAAAGTATCACGCAGTGACCAGGTGAGGCCATGATCGTATGATTGTTAAAACAGGAAAATATTAAAATAAAAAAACAACGCCGGATTCATTTCCTTTCTATTTAAAACCGTGTAATTATTACGACGTTGTTTCGGTTTTATTTAGATTCGCTAAGGATGTTATCCACGGCGTTCAGTATATAGCTGTCGTTACGATAATACTTAGCAGTATGAAGATTGTACTTTGTGGTCTGAATATTATAGGAGTGAGTACCTACTTGAAACAGAGTTGTGCAGAATTACAGTTGAATTACTCCAGAATTATAATTACAAAGTAATTGAATTACATTGTATTTCAATTACACATCTGATTAAAATACTTAGTAATTGAATTACATTGTATTTCAATTATCTATATAATTCACGACTTAATAGAATTACTGTCCTGTTTCACTAGTGAAATGAATGATAGCGAATACTTATTCGATACATTACTTCTTTTTTTATAAACAGCGAACATCCATCGTAATAAAAATGCAGTTTATGGTTTTGTCTTGGACTTCAATGATGGAGGTTTTCATGTGTGCTTTGCCAGCCGACGCTTTAATAAATGTGGTGAGTTATGATTTTCTTTTAATTCAAGATGAGCTCTTCATTTGTCAAGATTAATTTATTTTTACTCGTTTCTACACTGGTCCCATCTACTTGTCGCCGTTAGAGTGCCAATGCTGTTCGAAGTGTGTACGAATCGACATGGTACGATCAAGTACTGGATGTGCAAAAAACTGTACTTCGAATTATAGTACCTCAGGAGCCTACGGCCATCAGCATCAAGTGCTTCATCCCTGAACTGTCTTTGGAATATTACTGCTCGGTATCTATTTAATTTATATGCTAACTCATTTTATCTACAGTTTGTCACGAAGGTTTTCGAATTCCGTTTAAAATCAAACGAAAATCGGTTATGCTGTTCCAGTACCTTTCACACGCTGTCTCCTTATTTACTGCTCTGCGAATGGTGTTGGGCGAAGATGCTGATTTTCTGTCATCCAAATCAACTAATAGTACATGTTGCGTTGATTAATTAGTCATAGCTCAAAATACACATCTGTCATGGAAACATATTGGAAAGTTTATACTCTAGAATAAAAGTGCTACGGTGGTGAATACTCTTCTTTTCAATTTTATAAAATTCCCACAGACTTCTTATCGTTAGGAAACTATTTGTATTGAATTAGAGGGAGTCACTGTATCTTAAATAATACGTGTAACGGAGATACGTTTACATTAGCATCATAATTTAATTATTCATCCAGTATTATACGAAATAGTTTACAAGGTTCTCATTTGTGCTCGTAACTACCGTCACTAACGATGGCTCAATTAATTATATCAATCGATTCTGTCGTCCCTGCTATTGCCATTACTAAAAACGTATAGGAAGTCAGTTTCAAATATCCTCGAGCCAACATGGCACGCGAAAGCTGTGTAGATTTGGCTAATCAGTGAACACGATTGTCTTGAAGTGAACAACAAAATTGCAGTATGCGTAATTCTGTAAATAATCGTTTACTCAGTTTTCTGAGAATATGCTGTCGATTATTTGGCAAGTGGCCTTCGAATCCGAACTGTCCAAAATGGCGGGTGATTGTTCCGGAAGTGACATATTGGATACACTTTCTAAATGAATTTTTCGGAGCATTAGCCATTGCGAATGGTCTCCATTGTTGCTTCACGAGTGTCGGAGGAATCGTAAAATCGTTCGTGGAAATCGTGTTTATGTTAGAAACAATGTTTAATTTAATTTATTGTCGATGGCGATCTTCGCAATTCGAGGTTGTTACATTGTACATGTAGCCTACAAATATATTGTTTGTTATTATATTATTACCTAGTATTATTAGAATTATTACGTTTCGAGATATATTAAATAATGTGATCATAGTTTCGGTTACAAAATTGATAAAAAAAATCTCATGATGATTTCAGCGTTTGATTATCGAAATGGAAGAGTTTTTTCGCCCGTCTGATCTTCGAGAGAGAACGATTAGACAAAATTATTTGAACCGTACCAAAGTTGCACACTACAGTCTGATCGGTACGTTCGCAATCGGTGGACTGCTTTTTATTTTTTCACCGCTTGTCGCGGAGAGCAATGTAACCCCAGTGAACACGGCATACTTCGGAATACCAAGAGAGGAGTTTTGGGGATTTTGCGTTACCTTTGCGCTGAATACACTTCATATAGTGAACGCAGCTTCAGTGCTCTTCCTCGATCTTTTAATAATTTGTTTAATATGGCACGCTGCTTGTAAATTCGTATTACTAGGCGAGGCATTCGGAAACATCAATCCAAAGAGACGTGTGGAAGTGAAGGACTGGATTAGAGAGCATCAGGATGCAATCAGGTAATTTTTTAACTATTTTTATATAGTTAATACAGTATACTCTAGTATACATATATGTATTGTTAAAACGTTTCGTGTCACTTTCAACCTTTAATGTGAAACGCTCTCATTTCTATGATAGTTATGCGAATGAAGTCAACCATGTTATAGCACCGCTCGCAATTAAATCAACAATTGCTGTAGCGTTGTATGTGATCGTATCCTGCCTTCTACTCACACACGTAAGTACTTGCATATTAATTTGTATAAAAATTGCATTGATTGCAAGGTACAGAAGCTGCACAGATATTTAGTTTCTTTTTTTTTTGTTGTTGTTCTGTATTTGATCTACTAATTTTTGTCATAAATGTATAAGATCCTCTATTTTATATATCTATGTACTCATCATCTAATCTTTCCAGAACCTAGTTCTGCTTGAACTTTCGAAATTCTCAATAGTGACCGCGTTCTCGATGCTCAGATTTCTAGCCTGTAGTTGGGCGGCCGATACGATGACCGAAAACGTGAGAATTCTATGAGACTAAAGATATTATCGAAACGTAAAAAAGAGAAAATAGGCCGAATATAATTTCTGAACACATTAAACAGGCACAGGATCTTGGTTGGACAGTTTACGCTACTCCTTGGACACACTTGGCGCCAAGATCCCGCAAAGAGAGGATGGTTATTATTCAAATGTGCCAGAAACCCATCACGATAAATGCAGGGAGATTTCTAACTGCTTGGTCGTTGCGTTTCTGCGGTCAAGTGAGTTTGAACATCAAAAGAATATCGAATATATACTCACAGTTCTTATCCTATAGGTCTATTACACAATTTTCTCCACATTTTGGACGATTAGAGCGATACTGCACGGTTGAATCTATACATATAATCAGTGAAGCCAGAATGAGGCCGAAACGAACCTCATGTACTCCCCAACACTCGAGCAACTACCCCCACTATCATTCCCCTAATATGGCTACACTGCATATAATGTACGAATGTAAGATAAATATATTTTGAACAAATTTTTTGTTCTCCTACAGACATAATAAATGTGTAACATATTAGACTCCTATATTAAACTACGATTATTGTTTCCCCCACAGTTTTCCTGTTTCTAATGAATGTTTCACCCTTTTCTATACAAAAACTTAAGAACACAACACTGCTGGCTACAGTAGACTACTATAGCAAAATGTTTCGGAGGTATCGATCATTTTCATTGTAGTTCAAATCCTGTCGACAAAACGGAAACGAAGTGGTTTGTTCGGTACGTTCATCATCATGAATCTGCTCTTGATGTCAGCGTAATCGTACTCGATTCTAAACTGTCGCACAATCTAAGAACGCCAGATGATCGTTAGTTGAAGGATTAAAGTAATCTATATTGATTTCGATACCTTCGCAGTTTGCAACATCATGGTCGTCTCAGCCATATTCTTTCCTAAACACGACCGCGTGCCGTAACCGAAAGGTAGACAGCTGAAATCCGGGTTCTGTTCGCAGGAGCTGTTTAGCCATCTTTCTGGTCGGAACTTTTCAGGATCTTCGTAGTTTTCTTCTCGTTGCGATGATATTTGATTCGCCATTATTACGAATGTCTAAAAAAACGTTTAGAAATCATTACATGGAATTGTAATTGGCAATAACAATAACTTAGCTTACTCCTTTTGGTATCGTGTATCCATGAAGCGATATGGTCCTCGGTAATAGTCTGGTGAAATATGGAAATGCCGGACGCAACCTAGAAAAGTCAAATGAAATTATCTATCTTTTAAAATGTTTATGAGATTGCTTATATTTATGCTTTTATTGGTGGCAATCAATGAAAGTACGAATGATTGTACCTGAGACTCTCCTGAAGACACGCTTTCAAATATCGCATTTCCTTTAACGCGTTCTCGGTCAACGGGGAATCATTGTTCGGTAAAACGTTCATAATCTCATCGTACAATTTCCTCTGGGTCCTTGGATTTCGCGCCAAATGATACAAAAGGAATGCCTCGCAGTTCGCCATCTAAAACGAGAGTACGTATACATATATTTTAATTACTTAGGGCAACCATTACCGCTTGCACTCCTAGAATGATCATATCCAGAAGTATTGTGCAGATGTCGTCCGAGTTTACGCCATCGGTTACAAGAAGTTTCTCAAGAACCGGCAAGTCTTCTTCCGTCCCTTTCGTTTTATCTCCCGTCAGAGATCGACTTCGGAGTTTGCTTTGCGCCTGGCGAACGTACTTCCCGACCATCCTGGCAATAAAAAGTTCGAGTTTTTGTTGGAACTCGGATTCTTATTGGAACTTTGGTAATTATATAGAAAACAGTATAGTTTGCATACCCATCGATTACGTCGCAAGCTCCGAAGAGATTCTTGGCGAACGGCGTTAAGAAGAACCGCCAGACCTGGAAGCCTGTTTCGCAGCGATTCATGTATTTGTGAGCAGTCATTACAGCGTTGATGATCTGCGAGGGCTCGGACGTGGTGTTGTAACCAGCCGTGTCCAAGAAACCTATGTGTTTGTTGAAGACGATGGTTGAAAAGCATTCCATGGCCCAGCGCATCGTGTCTTCTTGGAAATTACGTGGAACCTGTCAATTCAAGAGAAAAAAATTGATTATCTGGATTGGATTAAACTTCATTTAAGGAACCCAGAAATTTTTCATTTTTCTTTCTATAATCCTGTAGATTCTGACGAGAAAAAGGCGAAAACCCAAATTTTATTTTTAGAAATCTAGGAAATGAAAAGGGACTTATTGAAGAATGAAACACAATAATAATTGATTACACACTTCGTCTTGTTTGTTGCGCGTCTTGTATATCCTGGAGATGAACTCGTCACAGACCAAATCGATCCTGCCGAAGAAGCTGGACGCTATAGTCTTAAAATCCCTTTCAACTTTCTCTCTTATATCCAGCCACTCTGAAGACTGCCTAAATAAGTATCGTACAATTTGTTTTTCGAAAGGCGAGCACTTGTTTAACCACCAAGTACTTGTTTCGCTATGTCATAATGTGCACTAACAGTGAGAAGGGTCCAGCTAAACGATACTTCCGATGGTGTAAATGATAGTGCTGTAATATGTCGATGCCACTGCGGATTGGGGTGTCTCCTTCCTGTCTGAATACTTCGGCTATGTGTTCCGGTCTGAAATGATCAAATTATTATAAAATGTTGAAACAATGAGGCCTTCAATATTACCTGTGGATCATGACAATATCTCCTGAAAGAGGTCCATTGATTCTCACGATGCATCCGTATTCGTTGAAAAGATACTTCATCGGCGTGACGTTGCGATTCCACGACAGGCGTCCTGAAAATCGTACATTTGAAGC
This sequence comes from Lasioglossum vierecki, assembly GCA_028455595.1. Classification (NCBI taxonomy): domain Eukaryota; kingdom Metazoa; phylum Arthropoda; class Insecta; order Hymenoptera; family Halictidae; genus Lasioglossum; species Lasioglossum vierecki. Next base: position 12,542,665 of record CM052342.1, read on the forward strand.
TTATTAGATCGTTTGCTTTGGTCGTAACAAGCGATAGAAAATCCTACTATGTACTTATGACGAAATTAAAATTTCAATGAATCTGAAACCTTGTATAATCTACTGAATATGAATTTAATTTTCTTCTGGAAGAAATTCTTTGACTAATTCTTTTCCAAACAATATTTAAAAATTAATTAATTTTAGGAAATTGTTAAACCCAAAGAATTCTACCACTACAATTCGAACCAATAAATTCAACAGCATTCATTGGGCGATCATTGTATTTCGTATGTATATTTTCAGTAGATATCAATTCAAAATAAAGCCTGCAAAGAAACCCGATGAACCAATCTATTTCAATTCTCTATCTACAGTGGGTCTAAAGAGTATTCGAACACTGCATTTCAGATTCTCAAATGCTTTGCAAAAATGACATCCGCGGCTTTATTAATGAGTTATTAACGAAAAACACGGACCAATCAGAGTGCGACCTAGACGCGTATTGGTTTGTCCGTGTTTTTCGTTAATAACTTCTTAACAAAGCCGCGGACGTGATTTTTGCAAAGGAAAATGTTGATTCAAATAATCTCAAGAACCACCCTGTATATTCCCATCAAAAGAACAAGGTATTATAGAAATTGCAACACAGAACAAAGCAAATGGCTTGAATAAAAAATCGAGGAAAAACAGATTAATAATCACAATAATTTTTGCATGTGACATTGCGATCATCGGGTTTCGACCTATCGGTACTTCAACAGATCGTACCCTGGGTGAATCTGTTGATTAGCAGACTGGAAAACAGTTGCGTACCCAGGAGCGGCACGTATTTCCAATACTTCTCCCAAAGCTTCAGGATCGCAGGCCCAGGGATTTCCTCGAACGGCAACGGGGATTTATCCACGACAAACGGTGCATCAATTCTTTGAGTAGATACCTCGAAGGAGGATGATGAATCGTCGATCGGATCCAATAATGGAATCGCGTCTGTGCGATTCAAGGTGTCTGTCACGACTGCTGCTTGACTTTGTGCCATCGATGCAGCTGAAACATCTTGATTAGTCATTTGCAATTAACAACCCAATTCTGTATATTTTTGAGTTTGATGTTCACTCACAGATTATGTCAGAGGTATTCAGATTCAGGCATTTCTGGTTATCGTTCGCTGTCAACGGCTTCGACATCTTCATCACTGAACACTTTCGCGACAACGTCGCGATTCTTGGGAAAATTCGCTGCATCGTGATGGTAGCTTACTGATTCTGTAATAAACAATATGTGATTAGTAGACTCCGGATTTTATGGATTCATGACAAGAATTAGTAGGTAAAAATTTTTTTATATAATAATTCATGGATATGTAAGAATTCTATGCAAAATAAATATTTCCTGTGATAATTGCAAGAATAACCATTGCAGTAAAATGTATAGGTAATTTAATAAATTGGAAATAATTCACCTATTCATTTATGTTATAAATACACAACTTCTGCAATCTAATAATAATAGTAACCTTTTGAAGTCTAAATACATATATAAAATGATAAATGTTGCTCACCAGTGTCCTGTAATTAATAAAAAATATCTCTTCTTGAGAATTTTATGTTTCAGTTGTGTGACAGCTGATAAACAACAAATCAGTTGCCTCGGCAGCGAGTACAACTTTGTGAAGATAACTCCATTTCGAAGTATCTACTCGTCCGTGTACTCGGTGCAATTTCATATTAAACCGTGGTTGCAACGAAGAACCCAGTCGTCGATTTTATACGAACTTTATTCCTATTACAAATTTATCGTTACAAATTACAATCTATTATACTCTATTTAATGTACATTTCGATTTTCACACGTCGACTTCGATCTCGACGTCCTCCTCGTCCTCGGAAACAGTCTTTTGTGTTGAACCTTTCGTGGGATCCTTCGTTAATTTCCTAGTCGTGTCCTTTTGCGAGTCAGGATTCGACAGACAAGCGCTCTCGCTTTCTTTCGTGTGTCGCCATTTCATTCGTCGATTTTGAAACCAGACTTTCACCTAAAAACGTGTGATTATTTTCTGAATTCCAATCTTCGTGTTTAATAAAAGTAATTAAAAAATAAGGGGTTCATCGTTTTACCTGAGCATCTGTGAGCCCCAATGTCGCTGCGAGTTGCCTCCTGTCAGGTTTTGTTATGTACTTTTGTAAGGTGAATCTTCTTTCCAAGCCTTTCCTCTGTAAGGAACTGAACACTGCTCTGGACCACGATCTTTTTCTTCTGGTACTAGCCTCTGGTTGATTGTTCGGCGTCGTGGTGGAAGTGATTGAAGCTGCGAATGAAAGCATCAAAATTAAATCATTATTCCTATATCTACTGATAATTATCATAATAAATATATGTTTTTCTAATAATTAACTAGTTGGAATATTTTCAATATTCTTAAAACTTTCATTTTAAAAAATTACTGCATCAAATGAAATATTTTATTTTCAAAAATTTAAATTAAATTACAACTGTACACATCCTAAGTAAAAAAATAATATTATTTATTATTTATTACTTAAAATACTATTTCCCCCAGCTCTGTACTTTACTGTGCGATGCACAGAACGAAGATCACAAATTAGACGGAGATGTGACGCGATGTAAACGGTAGCCTAAGCTGTACGGGTGTCTGTTTCAACAGATCTTAGCCCCGAACAAGAGGCCCCCGCGATTGGGTACTTCTGGCTGATTTACAGCCCTACAGAATGTATACAACATGTGTACGAATTTAAACAGTGCGGTTCCCTCTCCGGTTGGTACGGTCCTCCCCAATGAATTGGACGAGCAAGATCATAGTTATTTCGGGAGCCGCTTAGCCTGCGCTTTCTGAAGGTGCAACTGCGATTGACCAATCCCTGTCTCTCCATTAATCAAATCGATTCTTCATAGGTATCGTGGAATCGTGTAGAGATTGATAAATAATGAAATTGGAGAAATTAAGATGGGGATGAAAATAAATCATTGCTAATATAAATGAATAATAACTAGAAATAAAATAATAAATGGCAAAATAAAATTTAAATTTTGTATATAAAATCAGTATATAAAATTTTTTTATATAAAAATTCAATAACACTGTATTCATAATTAATATCAGACGCAGCTATAAATAATCCACAAAAAAGATTTTGATAAAACTCCAATCAGAGTAGGGATTACATGAAAATATAATTACATTAATAAATTCGCACTAGAGTTAAATAATTAAATAAAAAATCATGTTTTATGCGTTATGTTAATTATAAACTAACGTATAATTATTTTAAAATACCATTTAGCTGTATAAAATGATAATAATCGTTTTCCTAATATATCGATGGAATAACGTCAGAAGCATGTTTGAAAGGAGTTCATATCCGATCGAAACTTGTAAAATTATTCAAGAGTTTGGATATATTCGAGTGTCTCTGATTAAGTACAGCGGTTTCCGAGTTTTAACTAACCGTGGAAGGGTCACGACGAAACCGCTGTTTACACGTAGTGTAAACCAACGGTGGCACTTAAGATGTCGTTTAAACACGGACAGGAAACACGAGAATACACTGGCGCGTAAATATTTTGCCCTACTTGCTGCCGCGCGTATTCAAGAGACAAGACCATGCAGCCCATATGGTCGCATTTGTTAATGACGCAACATTCGTTTCACAAGCGTTTAGGACACCCGTTCCATCATTTCCGCTAAGATGATCTACACGGACGCGAACTGGGAGGTCGTCGAATTATCGATTAGTCTCCTCGATGAAACAATCTGTCCGCCTGACGATTATTGCCATCTAACAACTTCTAATATATCGACAATAATTTACACTAAATTCTGTACATTTACTTCGTCGAGTAAATAATTACTGAATCTTCAATCTGATGGATAAAAGATTTGGATCTAAAATAAAATTACTACTAACTATAAGTGATTTAAATCGTTGCCCTCCCTTCTTGAATTTATCGATTATCTATAAACAATCAAAATACATTATATATAATTTATTCTTAATTACACATAATTTATCCAATTTTCAGAGGGGTTGTTAAAATTATTAATAGAAGATACAAATCTTTGGTTGCAGTATCTTGCAATTACTGCAGACAATTTTCATTTTGCATAAAGCTTTCCAGTCTGGCAATGTACACTTGTATAATCGTCCAATAAAATTGTTATTTTATTTACAAATTGAACACAACCTTTGCAATCGTCAAATAAATAAACAGACAGGAACTTACGTCGAGGAACAGGTCGAAGCGGAGCCGGTCGATAAATATTCCCATAATTTTCAATGATTCCGTGATTCGTGTTACCGTAGTTTCCGGAGATCGCGGTTTGCCCGTAGGAAAATGGAGGGCAGATTCGAAGAGCCTCGCACCTGACACAGCTTCCAGGACAAGGGCACCTCACCGTCGAGAATTGCACCGGAAGTGGCCTGAGTACATCTTTCAAAATTGTGCAAGCTTACTCAGAAAACGTTCGCACCGTTAACGACAATAATTAAATTACAATTTGTTAATTGGCCGCGCGGAATCGAGCACTGTTCTCACCTGTCTTCTTCGCCGAAATTTCGTCCGATAGAATGCGTTCCATACCAAACTTCAACTGCATCGAACAGTTCGTTGCATCCACGACGCGGGTTTTTACTTCGTTCATCTTCGAAGTTTAAAGCCTCCGATTAATTATCACTAGAAAGTTTCTGGATCAATTACAAAACACTAGAACCGTATAAATATTTCTTTTCCATTTTAACAGTTTATAATAAGTTGACGGTATTATAATTCCTATTATTTTTCTTCCGTTTTATGCTTTACCTAATTTACTTTTATCAAAAAATAGTTTTTAAGTTTATAATAAGTGGTCGATATTATAATTTCTTTTATCTTCCTTCTGTTTTATGCTTCACTTAATTCACTTTTGTTATACATTCCTTTAACGATCTCACTTCACACACTTCGAACATTTATGCTACGACAATCGTTCGAAATCGAACCACTTCGCATTTCGCACATTTTGCCGAATGCAATGTTTTATTCTGGTACCAGATCATGTGATTTCTAATAGCGTCTGAATGCCGCGCTTTTATTAGCTAATTAGGAGATCGGAAATAATTTAAAAGGAACTCGAGAAGCGGTGGACGATGGTTAAAGAACGACTATCACGGAAGTGCATAGGAATGAATAAGCGCGCGCGTGTTCCTGCCATGTTCAGAGGAGATTTTGGTCTACAAAAAAAAAGAAATGATCGGAGCACGACGTAATTTCGGATGTGGGGATTGGTCCACGCGGATGCTGTAGGCGTGTCTCACAGAAGATTGGTCCCTGAAGAATGATGAGTCCGAGGCCAGGGTTGCGAGGCTCCATGGTGCGTCGCTCGCAACAATTCCACTCCTCGAGATGATTACGCGGTGTACATATTACAAAAACCATGGGTAAATATTAACATAAAGTAACCCCTTCTGTGAATCATTATAGAAAATAATAAATAACCCTTGAAACATAAAACTTTAAACGAAATCCGGACAGATGTTGTCGAAACCACAAATGTAAACACTGTAATTCCGTTCCTGCATGTTTTAAATCGTTTCTCTTCCTCCTTGTATTTATCGATTATCTATAAAAAATCTAAATACATTATCGAAAATAATCTCCATGAAATTCTGTGTATTTATTTCGTCTTATAAATAATGACTGAATCTTCAATCATCAGATTGAAGATTTTGGATCTTCAAATATAAATAAAAAATATTAGACGTTCTTGTTCCCCTAATTTCATAAATCTTCCCGGTGAACGGAAGAATATTTTCTTGATCGGAGTAGGCGTTCACGTGGATTATGGTGTTATGCCAGGATGATCGAAGATCGGAAATAGAGCGTGGAAAAATGTATAGTAACGATGAAGTTTTGAAAAATGCTACTCGGGCTATACATATCCGTGGAATAATAGCATAGAGACGTATGGCCGATGATATCTCTGGTAGCCATATGGTTATCTTTGCATGCAGACTTTCGGGAGTATACAGTCACTTAGATGTTTATTTGAAGAGCCATGTTTGAAGCAGCCTCTCTACCCACACGCCAAGAATATTCTTCGGGATATGTACACATCGCGATCCTCTATTCGATTTTATTAGGTTTTAGGATTTTCGAGAGTCCGCCGAATCGTGATAATCGAACCTTTAATTGAGTCGATCAAGATCGCAGAGTTTTGATCCTGTTCACGATACCATTTCATATCGATAGATCGAACAGATGAGAACAATGGAAAATATATTCTAGATAATAGATTATCCTATGTTAAGCACATTTTACGTCTAACTGCATCTCGATGCAGCACATTCAAATTTTTGTGAATGCACTTAGGAGAATATGTATGTAGGAGCACGTTTATAATGAACACATTTTTAATGAATAAATATTTTCATTCGTACAATTAGTGCTTTTATAATCTGTAGTAAAAATTATATGTGAAAAATCATAGTCTGCTTCTACGTACATTGTATGCCACTGTGTTCAACGAGTACATGTTAAAATTATGTTACCATGCAGTCTCGAGATCAAAATATTAAGAAATCGATTACTTCACTCACTGTTTTCTCTGTAAACCAGTGGTTCTTAACCTTTTCGAAGTCAGGGAACACTTTTGATTGTATGAAAAATTTACGGAACATCAAAATTAATCACGTAAATAAATATAAATAAAAATAAATTATACATAAATCTAATTTAATCAAATTAAATTAAACCCGGTTAAGGACTACTGCAATTCCATGGATCCCCTTCAACCATGTACATTATTCTTGAAAATTTTTCTAAGCGATAATTTTCTAGTAAATATTCAGTTTGTAGTTTCATAGATCGCATAAGATCGCGACAACATGATCATTCCCTGATAAAGCTTCTCGATCTCGAAGTTATTTTCCGCAGGATCGAAGACGCTCCGCTTCGGCCGTATGTAGCTCTGCAGTCCCTGCAGATTCTGAAACGCAGAAATCGCTCGAATCAAGCCGCTGCTGTTACTTCGAATTCAAACATTTTCCGCGTTTCAGGAAAATGACGTAATTTTTCACGCAATTCTCAGCGGCGGCGGCGCCGCGGAGTTTGTTTTCCAACAGCGGCGCATGTTTTCCGAGACCGTATCAAGAAAGACCGGGATCGTTCAATTTCCTCGAAAAGCTATTACAAACCTCCATTAAACTTTTCTAAAGAAAAATCTAAGCTTTTGCACCATGAAGAGTATCAATTTTTTTCAACTTTTGAATCAGGTACGAATCCCAAACCAGGTTAATTTTTTTCTTATTTAAGTCCATCAGATGTGTTTTCGTTTCCTAAACCATATGATTATTGTTAAACCATTATAAAAACATTTTTTAACTACGTTTAGACTATTTCATAAAATAATTTTTCGAAAAAGTATTTTGGAGTCCTTTCTAAATTATTCGACGCGTAGATTTCGTTAAGTACGTCGTGAATCTTTAATCCAATTTTACGAAATATCGATTACACGGAAAATTATGGATTGAAAGTGAGAAAATGAGTACCGCGAACGTTTCGAGAAATAATATACAGATCTTACCGATAGAACGATCACGTTCCCGTTGTTCCCGCTTCCGGAGTTTCGGCGAATTGCCATTATTATGAGCGTGAGCAAATAGCCGCCAAAAGCGAGGAACGAGAGCGCGGTGACGGCCAGCTGGAATATTTTCGAGATTTTTGTGTCTCCTTTTCCTTTCTCTTCGTAGTGTTCGCCGTATCGTCTCAGAGGCCTTTCATTGTTCTTCTTCGCGTACCTCTTCAAGGGAAGCGCCATAGGCAGCGAGACGGATAACATTCTGCTCGATGCGTCGCCGTCATCGCCGTCCTCGAAGATGTCTGCAAATGCTCGAGTAAACGATCAGTCACATAGAAATAAATAAAGAAGTAATAAAAATTTATTTGAAATCTCCAACTTTATAAATTCGATGAATTCGACTTACCGTCCTCATCCACGAGCGAAGATCTAATGTGAATCAGTTCGCTCATCGGCAACTCGCTGAGGCCGCGGACCTCGTCCACGTACAAAGTCGTGCGATTCGCAGACGCGACTTTCAAACAAGAAAACACGAATAAAATGAATGCCGCAGAAATAAGTGATGCGCTGCTGGTGCGTCTGAAACCGATGGGATCGAGAACGTTTTATAAACAATCAACACGGGCGCCGAAATTATGTTATGCAAATTCTTACCCCGTTGCCATATTAATGTTTATTCCGAGTTCAAACGTGTTGCACTTGAATCCTTCCTATCTTGGCCAGGACAGTTTTCGCACTACTTCGGGACACGACTGTCCTCTGAATCGCGAGATCTAGGTTCCCGTGGTTGGCAAAGCGAGAAGAGTGACAATCGTCGGTCACCGTGGCGTGAAGGGTAACGTTAGTGCTCAACGGGGTGGAAATAAGTAATTATCACCCGTTAGAAACACCTCAAGAATGATTTTCACTTCAGCTGGAAGCCCCGCCGAGACATCATGCACAAGTTTCTGTGTGTATTGATCTGTGTGCTGGGAATCTTTGTCGCAGACTCTTTGCAACAGAAGGATGGCAAGTTTAAACTTACACTGTTAATTATTCATTTACACTGTCCAACGACAAAAATGTTTCGACTTTGAACAAATATTGTGATATTATTATATAAGACATTATACGTGTTTCAGGAGTGCTGGACAAAATTAAAGCAGGTCTGGAGTACGCGACGAATTACCTAGAAACAGCAAAAGATATTGCTGATTTGGTAGCTAGAAGTTTGGGTCGAAAGCAAAAAGAAAGACGAGGAGAGGATGAGCAAAACGATAAGGGAGGTTTTGTGCCCTCGAATGTGATGTCAGCGTTTTTTCGGATGATCGGTCTTGACTCGCAGAAAGTCACAGCGATCGTGGTGAACAGCGTCATATTTCTTGCGCAAATGGTAAATATCAAAAAATACCAAATAACAAATATTTCAATGTACGAAGTTCGCATCTATTTTCCCAGATCAGTTCGCTGTTCGAATTGAAACCGCCAAAGGAAAATATTGCAAGGGATTTGAACGAGGAGGACGATACTTCAAACTGGAATCCGGCCAACATGATCATGGACAGCAAAAATGAAAGAGTGAGTGAATAGCCCTCATGTAATATTAAATTTTCTATAAAAAATCAATATATAAATTTTTTATAATTTCATATATAAACATTTTTTATATAAAATATAAATATAATTACTGTTGATTACTTTGATATTTAGATACTACTGACGCAATTTTACGGTCTACTTTCAAGATTCAGAAACTGATCGAGCAAGCACACAACGAAGAACTGCCGAACCAGTTGATGGAAAGAATAGATGGCGTGGATGCCGCTTGCGTGAGATTACTACTGTGCAAAACCTCACCGGTGATAAGGGCTGCCCAGTATTATCTGAAGAACAATGTTCGAGACGAGTCTCGTCGGATGACTGCGTGGCTGCCCAGCAAGGATAAATTCGAGGAAAACAGCGACCAGTGCGAAAACACGCACGCAGACTGCAGTTTATTTTCTTAGCAGCGGTTATCGAGGCGCACTACAGTTTATTTAACTTTATCTGCTGAAAAGTCCGCAAAGAAAGGGGTCAATAAGTCTCGTGGAATGTCAGAAGAATTTCTTAACCGAAGCTGAACACCCCTTTTCATCTTAATCGTTTTCGATTTACACGAAGCTGAAACAAAAAGTATAAAATTAGAAAAGTATATCAAAAAGTAGTATTCTGTACAGAAGGATATAATGCGTTAGAGAAATAAGTGGTCTGCGAGTAAAGTAATCATTTATAGACCATATATATTTGCGTCCATACAAATATATACTATATTACAGAATATACAAGGTAGTCCAAAAATTAATTTACCGAATCTTGTACGTCGTAATGCCTCCCGTATCATACACGTGCTTGTCGTCGAACGAATAGTGAAAAGAAACGATCGAATTTCAGTCAACTCCTCTCCGAGTATGCCTCGTCGTTTATTATTTAAAGAAAATTCTCCGGTGACCGAACAATGAATTATTGGCGACACTAATCACAGATCCAGCCATCACCAGGATGGACAAGTCCCTCGCAGCTAAAACAACATTACATCGACTCGCTCGATCCTTACAAACAACGCGTTGTCTATCAGCGTGAACCGTCATCGGTGAAATCGTTTTTATCGATGACAAAAAGCGCGTTCGCGAGATTTCTTGTGCGAGGAGCTTAACATGGAGTGACGTAACATGAAAACGTAACTAAGTTATAAAATATATTATCTGTAAAAGTATGGTACTCCCTCTTCGTCCCCTATTTAGTTCCCCTTCCCATCACGACCATAACAGACTGCTCGTGAGCGATCAGTTTGCCGAGGTAATCATCCTCAGTCACGATCGGCGTCGCTATACAATAGAGGGAGCTCCGCACTATAGCGTTCCAAGTGGACGATAGAACAAACGCAAAAACAGTCGGACGTAATATCATTCGTTTACGAGGAAGATACTTGTACGATTCGCAAGGACGGTGCTAATAGAAAATCTCTACAATCTGGAATATCGATAATTCCCAAAAAATTGTCTATGCTTATTACCCTTTACCGATACAAAATGGTGGCCAGGTGCCTCGATCGACGTAGCCAAATTCGTGACTGTCGATCGATGATCGCGGCCGATCCTCAAACGGAACAAGATCGAACGGAATATATCAACGACCGTAACAACAAAGAACATTTCTTTTTTTTCTTCAAATAACAACTACGTGAAAAACGAGACGTGACGCGAGGAGATCATCGGTGATTCTCAAGGGTCGCGGCCGTGAATCCGATGAATAAACTCTCCCACGTTTCAGTGTAGAGAATGATCGGTCGCGCTACGCTATACATCTAACGAGATCAGGATTATTGCAAGATACATGCTTCAGGGTCCGAAGATTGCTAGAAACCACTAAAAACATCCGCGATCGGTACACGATGGAGTTAATCGAATCTCGTCTCTGGGTCGTCGGGGTCGGGCCAGAAACGTTTTTGGCATTACAACCGCCCTCTACTATCCCTGTAAATACTTCGTAATTACGCGCGTCGTTAGATTATGATTAAGAGTTGTCGATAAATTACGAAACTTTGGCAAATCGAGAGACGTGTCGTGGCGAAACGGCCGAGCTTCGTAGCTCGAGAAGCTGTCCAAGAGGATCGCGACGATCCCAAGTCTTATAAGTCTCTTTACAAATAATTTTGATTAGCTGCATCACAATTCTGCGTTCTCTTTTTGGGAAACATAGGAGGCGAGAGGGACGAGCCTCGCGACACTTCTCGAACCACGAAGATCCCGCTTTTTTCTTCTTTTTTCTCGCGACGAACGCGGTCATGTGTTTACGCAAAACGATTCGTAGGGTCGGATATATGTATCGTAGTTAGTGTATAGAATATAGAGATACGTACAATTACAGTCTCCTCTTGCTCGCTCGCGGAAAAATCGTTCTCGAAAATATATATAAAGGATCAACAGACTGTCGGGAGGAGGAACCAGCGAACCGTACCGAGACGCGTACGGGCACCGAGGAATTCTTATTTACAAGAGAACGCGCCCGAAAGTTCCTGTAGTCTAACCGACCGAGTCAAGATTTCATTAACAATATCTTAAACTGTGTTTGTCAAAAAAAACTCCAGGATTTACCGTTAAACCTAGTAAACTCAGTAAACAACCAATAGCGCAGCGCCACGTGGCAAGGAGGAGGAGCATCCGGCTCAGGCTCCTCCCCTCTGGGTCTTTTAGTTTCAAAATAATTTTGTTCTTTTTCACAAGAATTTAAAAATTCTTTAAAAATTGATTCAGACTTCGTGTACGATAAAATTTAAACAGAATTCGAAGAAACTACTTGTAAACCACTGCTAGAAAGCATAACTGCTGTTTTTCAGCGATGACTATAGCCAATAGCGCAGCGCTACGTGGCAAGGAGGAGGAGCACGCGGCTCAGGCTCCTCCTCCCTGCGTCACGTGACAGCGCATCATGCGCTTCGAGGCTCCCGACTCGGTCGATCAGACTATACATTTCACGCGGAAATCACTCGCACACACGTCCTGTTCCCTTATCCACATTCAAACTTGGCGAATCCAGTGAAGATTTCATTCGTCATTCTCCATTGAGACACTTTTTCTTATTCTGGGGCGAAACGAACGCAACGAAACGCATATTTTTCGTGGCTTTTCGTTGAGCAGGATGCTCTTACAGAGATTGTTTCAAGGTACGCTACACGTTAACCGAGGTTTAGAAGTGTCAAACGTGGACACACGGAACTCTGATGCCGTAACACGAAGGCTATCTTTTTCAATGACGATATTTATGCATATATATATATATATATATATATATATATATATATAATATGTATGTATATATGCACGTGTTGCAGTCTTGATTGTTGATTCAGCGAAGAGATGAACAGAACTCGTTAGGAACAAGCGGATGTGAGGCTTTTCTCACCGGCCTAGGCCGGTACGATCACGATTCCAAGACTTATTCTAACGACACGATCGACAGGAAACTCGCTTCCAAATGACTTCGATGCGGATTTTTGGTCAGTAATTCGCCCGTGAAAGAAACAACTAACTTATAAGTACGAATATACAAAACACGCTGCCCGGGGTTTAATAAGCAGCGAGAGTTTTCCTTGTAAATCCACGTACAATTCTTATAAAATTTTACACTTACGTTTACGAGTTAAACGGAAGTGCGAAAGAAAGTCTTCTGATTTGAAAACGATGGTCAATATTGTGGCATAATGATTCGAAAACTCAAGCAACTCGTATTTATAGAAATTTCACTGCAGACCTTCGGGAAATCGCTAAATTCTAATTCGTAGATAAAATTGATCGACTCAAAACGACAAATACTTTTATAGAAACACCTTACTGCTCGTTAAATGCTCTACAGAATTTAATAGTTCGCTGAGAGGGTCAACTGTGTGCATCTAGTTTCGAGAACGTGCACAGAAATCTACAGTAACGAAACGGGTGTCTAAATCTCCTCGCAGTATTCAACGAAACGATTAATACTCGGTTAAAACTAATTCGGAACAGTGATGGGAATGTCGCGATTGACAGTCATCAGGAACGAAATCCTTGCACGAATCCCGACCTACTACAACGATAGGCGTTCCGTCTCTCTTAAACTCTAATGTAGGCCTGGACAACTGATTGCTCACGCATTCCTACAGTAACGTTAAACAAATACAACTCTTTCTTCATAAAACTTGCTGAACAAAGGCTTAATACAATTGGATTAAGTTTAGCTTATTGAAATTATTAGCTGTTAAGTCTAATAAGAAAATAAAATTAAAAAAGGCTTCCAAGGATTAATTAAACTATTATAAAGCTAATGCAACTAATGCAACAACATAACAGTAACATTATTCGCGAACAATTAGTTGCCCTGGCCGGGGCCTAATGTATTCAAATTCTATATTGAATAACATCGTTTTAAAGAACCTCCAAAGTGATCTAAATTTTTGTCACGAATTCACACACAGACTATCTGGTATACACGTAGAACAGCTCAATGGGGTTTTAGTTCTCATCACCGATGTGTAGGACATCGCTTTCTGTCAACGGTCGACATTTGGAAACGAATTTATGCTCTATAATATAGGAGTGACTCTTCTTCAGAGGGTCGCCTGGCCAGGAGTGATCAGGTCAGTGTTCTCGACACGGGCTTGCCGTAACCAGTCCCTCAAATTCCACGTTCGTTCCATCAGGTTCGACGTGGTTTTCTCAAAGGTGCCGACACTGGTCGTGAAACCACTGTTAGGACCGTATTGGGCGATTATGTTTTGCGTGGCGGTGGTCGGTGGTTGCGCAGCTGTCAATTGGGATAGGATGTTCGACTGTATATTCGGAGTACCAAACGTTCCTGCAAAAATAGAAACTATGTTAATACTGTTAAAAGAATCGTTTGTCGATCGACTTAACCCTTTGCAGCCAAGCATTTCTTAAAAAGCTGTGAAAATATATTTCTTTTAAGAAAAAATTATTTCTCTTAAAAATCCGAATTTTATGAAGAAGGTATAATCCAGTCGCCAGGTACTTTTACCTGGAAACGTCGAGATCTTAATTGCACATGTTGTTATAAATTAAAAAAAATTTCTATTTTGATCGAACCTGTACGCCGAAATCATACTACATTTTTTACCTGGAAAGTTCGGAATACTTTTCAGATAAAAATACCTAGCGACTCGACTAACCTGGAAAATAAGAAAAATATGTAATGATTTTTGTAATTGTTTGTTTTACAAATCAGATAGACACAGACTTATCTTCTTCTTATTTTTACACTTGTCTTCAAAGGGTTAACGTATAGTTACACTTCATTTGTTGCCAATGAAATTAGAATGCTACACTCGAATAAATATTCTATAACATAATATTTCTGTCCTTCGGGAACAACTGTAATATCTCTTCCTCCGTTATTGTACCATTGTTTAGGATTACTATTAAGGGGATATTTTTGTTTACAGTTACGTTCGTCATGCCTTTCTGTTTAACGACTTACTTTAAATTTGTCACGTTTTAGTTGTTGTACTGGGTGGCAAGTTTGCTCTAAAGTGTAGGCTTGAAATTGATCAACTATAACTACATATATTATTACTTTGATACATGCTAGAACAGAAATGCTAAATATATACATATATTTCGTTCTAGCATACCTCACTCTGTTTAGAAACATATTACTTGAATGGTTCCATTTGGCATTGAACCTTTAATAAAGAGCATTAAATAAGTACTATTTTTCAAGGTTGTATATGGAAAGCAAAATAAATGGTTTCGAAGCAGATGTTGCGCAGTTAAAAGGAAGAAATCAATGATGGTTATCCGATGGAGAAGAGTATATTATTAGTATACGTGGAACAAGAGGTGTGGGTGTAGAAGAAGTGAGCAGAGAAGCGTGAAGAAAAGAGGTACCTACGTATTAATAAACAACAAAATAACAAACACTAGTTTTAAATCCACGTTTGTACCATATAATCATTATGTAGACTATTTGTGTATTTAATATTGTAAGACCTTCTAACCGTGAAAAATGTTTCTTTTTACACAATTTTATAGTAAAATATTGAATTTTCTATATAAATTTCATATATAAAAAATTTAAAATTCATCCTCGATAACATATGACAAGTTCAAGGTCATCGGAGCTGCCTCCCCTAAACTTAAGGTTTACCTTTTTATTTTATATTCTTATTCCACATCGAAAAATAATAATATTTAATATAAATAGAGAGAGAGAGAGAGAGAGAGAGAGAGAGAGAGAGATAGATAGAGATAGAGAATGGTGTATGAACAGAGGGATAAAGGTAGATGATTATGATCACTAACCTTGCACATTGTTCGGCTGCGCGGCGAGATGATGAAATCGTAGCCATCGTAAATAAGAATACATCAAAGTTGGGGGCGGCGGCACGTTACTGTCATGTCGTTTATTCAGGACGCCCCAGATCTCACGTATTTCCGAGTTTAGGTTTTCCAGGCTTGCGATGATTTCCGTCGACTCCTGGTAGTGATCCGGTTTGTCTGAATACGGGGGGATCATGACACAAAACCGAAAAATAAATTTGTGTGCGGATGGAACGTTAACCGGAACGGTCTTGTCTGCCGTTGAAGCCAGACGAGTGAAAGCCTTTCTCGACGATGATTTAAACAACAGAAATCGAACCAAAGACGTTTCAAACGATGAGACGAGAAAAGAAAATAAGGACGCAGTGACAGAGAGCGGATTCATGATTTAGGTTCTCGCGGTCGTTCGCTTACCTATAAACGTGTCCGTTCCCAGATCAGTGGAGCTGAAACCGCTGCTTGCGCTAGACATATCGCTCAAAGTTAATTCGTCGTTTCTTGTAGAAGTCGCGTCGTTCTCGTTCCGTCTTGCGCTGGCAACTCTCTCCAGCGTTTGCTCTAAGTGTCTCAAATGTATCACCTTCTCCCCGAGGAGACTTTTCGTACGGTGCAAACTCACTTCCACATCTGAAAGCTCGCGTTCTTCCTGCAATTCATCAATAAACTCGTTAGACGCGTCAGGGGAATATCCGAGAACGTGGACATGTTCTCTGTGAAGATGTACCTGAACTAATTGTTCTAGGGTCGCTCGTGCGCTGCTTTGCTTCCATGCCCTCTGCCGTCCCTGAAAAGCGGTCTCTTGGTCTCGGAGCGCCTCCTGTGCTCTCCTCACGGAGTCTCTCTCGACGTGGATACGGTGCCGGAAGAATTCCAGTTCCGAAGAGGCGTTCGCCGGTGCTAGAAAATCGAGCAGAACCTTTTTGCGATGTCTGTCTAGAACGCGCTTCTATTCGAACAGCTCGCGAGAAAAGAAGAACGAGAGAACAGAAGAGGAAAAAGCGAACACGGTGCTCTAAGGTGAAAAGAAGAAAAAAGAATCTGTAGAGGTGCACTTACGAGCGAGTCGAAGGAACGTAAGCTGTTAGCCAAAGTAAAGTCTATAGATGCCTGGGGGGAATAAAGAAGTACCATATTGATAAACGTAAAAAATCAACGAGCAATCACTGGGCTGTAACAAGAAAAGAACTTTTGATCGGATAAGAAACGGACAAGCACGAAAGAAAAGAAGCTGCTATTCGTTTACTTCGAGGGCCTCCTCACCGATTTCGATGACCTTGAAATATGTTGTCAAGGTCATCATTCTAAACAACATATATCCAAAAGTTTTCGAGTCGAAGAATTCAAGCCACTTGAAAGCTGTAAAATGGTAAATAGATTGTCTAAGCTAAAGTGCTACGATGTTAATCGCTAGAAAAATAAATCATGCGTCGTACACACTATTCAACACTACCGTAGAACAGAACAGGACGAAGTGGACAGTAGTCGAGGACATTCTTCAACATTCACCTTTGTCTTGGAAAGGATATCGCAAGGTGTAGGCCGTTTCGGTGCTAGGAAGCTGGTCGCCAAGGTCTTCCAGCTTCTCTAGCTGCTTCCTGATATTCTCGACCGGATTCTCGGGATTATTGTTGTTGTTGTTATTGTTGTTGCTGTTGTTGGCAGCGGTGTTCGAGCTGGCCCGTACCGCGCTGGACGTTCTCTTGCTGAAGTTTTTCTTCTTCTTCATCATCATCATGTTCGCGTTCGTCTCGCTGGCGGTGGTCGTGTCGTCGGACTCGAATTTCGCGGCGGTTTTCGAGTTGCCCGGGGTGGCCGTCTTCTGGCACCCTGAAGCTGTCTTCTGCGAGCACGAGGCGTCCGCTTCCTGCTGATCCGGCTGATCCTGTTGATCCTGTTGATCGGATCGATCGGCCGCGGACTGAGCCTCCTGCGGCTTTCCGTTTCTCGTCGCAGAGCTAGACCGCGTGTTCCTCACCGGGGTACTGCGAGCACGATTTAAGGCCTATAGCCAGACATTAGGACGATTCGCATGAACGTGAGAGAGTACCTTCACAGTTTATTCTCCCGGCGAGATCGTAGGGTCTGTGTGTGTGTGTGTGTGTGTGTTTGACGTGACAATAATCGGTACAAGTGCAGGCCTCAATCACTGCTGCGAGTGGCTAACACGTTCGCCGTCGCAGCAACTTTTCACGGCTGTCTCAGCAGCGTCAAGATGCAAACACGTCCTCGCTATCGTCCCTAATCACAAAACGTTCGACCATTCGTAATAATTGTTAGACTGAGTAATCAATTCGTTCGCGACACACGTGTTTCTTAATCAAAACCAGAACACACGAATGACAAAAAGTGGTGCAAAGCAACATCCCCGTTGAAACAATGAAAAACTCGAACATACTTATTATTCAACCTAGTATTCAATCATTATCGTTATTAAGTAATAGACCGCGGATTTGCATGCAAAATAAAAATTGCCAGCTTTCATTCCAAGTAACAAGATTAAATTTTGTTCACTAACTTTTATTGTAAATTG
Source organism: Lasioglossum vierecki (assembly GCA_028455595.1). NCBI lineage: Eukaryota > Metazoa > Arthropoda > Insecta > Hymenoptera > Halictidae > Lasioglossum > Lasioglossum vierecki. The sequence continues at coordinate 12,560,573 of CM052342.1, forward strand.
CATGAAATCCGCGAACTATTAAGTATACCGTTAGTCCCTTCACTTTTGCTCTTTGTTAGGGAAATGCACGTTAGGTTATCACTGACTGAGATAGCGGCGAATGTGTTAATCAAATGGGTCCACCACAGGCGCAGTTTTGAGCTTGTTAGTCGATATGTACATATGAATATTCATTGACAGTGCTAATCTCTGATTCACATTTAGGCGTACTCGAATTTTGGCGGTGCACCTTTGTCGAAGGCACTTGGGAACAAGGCTAGACATACGTTACAGAGTTCGTATAGTTATTTTAGGGTACGGTAAGTGACACTGACTGTGAAGGTACTGAGGCAGTGATGAGATAAATGTATGTGCAAGAACTTAGCGTTAGTACATTTAACATGATCGAGACACTTGACGGAATACACATGGTACAAGCTCGAAGAGCGTCCATTTCGAAAGCTTTGTGCTTTACAAAATTTTGGGACGAATTTTTGCGAGCGACGAATGTACCCTGCGTACTCGACTGTAGACGGGAAGCATGCTTGTTACAAACAGCTATTACATCTACCAATGCTCTACGATACTGTACAACGTGTCAACCATTTGCCGTTAAACAATTTAGTCAGAATAGAATAATTTATTTTCTGTTTCTATCGTATCTTGATCTGACACAACTTGGGGAGTTAGATTACTGCAAGGTTACCGGAGACTCTCTATTCAAATAATGGTTTAACTGTTGGTAATTATTTGGGGGTGTTTCAGTAGTCTAACTGCTCGAGGCAATTTGTCTTAAGCCATTCGAAAATGTGAATGACAACCAGTGAGAAAATCTGGCATATCCTCGCGTTAAGTCCCGTTCGACCTAGGACTTGATCATGAACAGCAAGTGGCTGAGCGGATTCGCTAGGATCGTCAAATGTAAAAAATTGGACTCACTTTTGTTCCGACGACTCGGTGATATCGGTCCTCGTCCTGGTGGACGTCGACCTTTCCGTTTCGGAGGCCGTGTTGTACTCCGCTTTCCTCCAGCTTCTCTTTCCGACAGCCATACGAACGTCGTTCTTCAGCTTCTTGTACTTGTCCCTGAGAGCGGTATACTTGTCCTGCATCAGACGGTTCTCGGACCTCATCTTCTCGATGTCGACGCTCTCCTGTTGATAGGACCGTTGTTCCGCCAGCTTCCTCGCCTTGATTTCCACGGATCTGCCCGGCCACATATCCCCTAAACGCTGCTTGTAGATTTGCTGCTGGGCTACGGTCTCCTGAAACGGCAGCAGACAAACTCCCTTCAGACTCAGCTCCGAGCCAGAAACGGGACTCCCATTCGTGAAAACGTTGACAAACACCGAACGACAAACACCGGTCGGCCCGTTAATCCTCCTCCAGCATCATCCATCGTGATCCACGGAGGCAGGAGCAATTTACTTGCTAGGATTCGAACGTGGGATGTCGCAATCGTGCTGAGACTCATCGCTTGCCTATCGGGTCACATAGATTCACGTATATGTATATTATAGGTACACACCCGTTCGTAAATACTAGGTATCCTATTGTGCAGCAGATTTGGCAACAGGTCCAACTGCTGACTCGACTCGTATTATGTTTAGAACATATTCTATTCTTCTTTTGGCACAACAGGTATCCTAAGATTTACGAGCGGGAATGTTTAGTGTTAGGACACAGAGACTGCATATTTCGTATTACTTTTATTATCTTATATCGGAGCCAGCGTCAATTGTTAAGCCATAATCAGTAGTCTATAGTTCGATTCACTCGATGCTTAATACTACAGAAGCTCGCAATAGTGTGTTGTCGTTCTCTGCTATTTTTACGAAAATTGCCTCAAGTGGTTGTTCCGGATTTCAGTTACATATTTATTTCGTGCGATTAATGATATGGCGAACGTTGTTAAGCTTACGTGAAACCACGATACACATAAATACATTGATTCTTGGAAAACTTGATATAGTGTTTCTAATAGATTTGGCACGCCTTTCGTAACTAATCGTAGTGTATAAAACTGGCCAGATATAATATTTATAGTTTCAGAAAGGTTTATGCTCGGTTATGTAAATAATAACAATTATTAATTAATCTAACTGTGAACATTTTTATTATTGTAATTACTGTAAATTTTGTAAATTATGTAAAACTTGTTCGAGCATACAGTCTCTTAGATACAAAAAGATTTTCTGTGAATCGCGTATAAGCTCTTGAAAAAAAAATTCCTAACCGAGCATAACCCCTCGAGCCTCGCTACCATGAAAATCTGATAATATTAAAAAAATAATTAGATTCATCTAATATCCCTGCTCTAGTAAAATAGTATTCAATATTTAGTAGATATGTTCAATCTGCCGGTGCGTTTCCACGCACGCGATATACTTCGTTGTTTCTTAAGGGGATCTCCTGTTCTAGAGGCATTGTCTTCGAGCGTGTCTTTAAAACTACGTCTGTAAGAGGATCCGTTTAAATTCGTAAGAAGAATGGGTAAAACTAACGTTTAAAAAGTAGAAGTTAAAATAAACATTTTAAAAACCACGCTTACATTAAAATGCACTAAAAATGAAGAAACTAATTTTTTTAAATATTAGTGAATCGTGTCAATCAATTAAGGCACTTTTTTATACGTCCCTTTTTCAAGGAACTGTGACTCCTACAGATTCAAGTATATCCACTTGAGAAAATTCTAGTATACAGTCCAAATAATAGAAAGCACGTATGCAGAAGCCCAACGCGAAACAATCGTCTGATTCCCTTGGAAAAATTTCGAGACGAGGCCTCTAGAACAGAATACCCCCTTAAGCTAGATTCCTTCCGAGTACATAATTCATGGAAAAACTCTCTTAAGGCTACACCAAGGCATTCCGGGGACGTGGTTACACAATCATGGGCGAAACCGTGGTGACCGAATGACGAATCTATTAGCACCGAAGGAGCTCTCGGGCGCGAGCCATTTTATTGCGTTCGCAGAAAGAAATAGCCGGCTAACGAGGTCTCGTCGTACGAACCGCCTGGAGCTCCGAGTCAACTAGCCTGGTTGCATAACGTCAATCGTTTCTATCGGCCATAAATAAGCTAATTTCCTTAAAGAAGGATGGGTTCTCGAGGTAGCATTTCAACCGGAGTCGCATCGCGGCGGCGCAACGGGGAAAATCGGACAAAGGTTTGCGCAACAGGGTCGCGTGCACACGGTGTCTCAGGTACTTAGAATAATAGGCATCGTCAGGTACTCACGTCGATCCGGAAATTACGCAGAATGTCCTCTAGGCACTTCTCGTGATCCTCCGTAATTTTCGTTATTTTCTCCCTCTGGCGTGTCCAGAGCTCGGCACGCAGCTCGTCGAACTCTTTCTCCAGTTCCTTCTTCAGCGCTTCGATCTTTTCGTTGTGCTGTTTCGTCAGTTCCATCTCGCTGAGCTTCGCGAGCTTCTCCTCGCCGAGATCACGCTCGTGCTCATCCTCCAGCTTCCCCATCTCCTGATTTCTCAGTTCCAACAGCTCCCGCTTCCTCTCGTCCAATTCGATCTTCAAGTTCGTCAGAATCTCTTGTCTCTCTTTCTCGTAGCAGACTTCCAGCTCGGCCTTCACTTTCTTCAGGTTCTCCAGCCTCGCCTCGTCCATTTCAGCGATCAGCTGCTGAATCTCTCGTTCCTCCTGTAAAACCAATCAAGTAGGAATAACGGAAGTTATATCCGTTGGGGCAACAACCTACCCTCTCAGACATGACGCGTCTCAGCTCCTCCAGCTTGTCGTCCATATTCTTCTCCAAGAGCGTCTTCTCCGCTACGAAATTCTTCTCCAGATCCCATCTCGTCTTCTCCAGTTTCTCTTCGTACTCCTTCTTCAGCGATTCGATCTCATTCTGGTGATCCACTCTCAGCTGCGCCTTCGCCTCTTCGAAGCTGTTCAGCTCGCCGGGAAGTTCTTGCCGGGGAAGTTCCAGCTCTTGATTCACCCTGGACAAGTCGGACGTGTCGTCGTCGTCGGTCTGCTTCGAGAACTTAATCACCGACTTCTTCGGCTTCTCCGACTTCAGCTTGTTCTTCCTGAACTCGTCGGAGTCGGTGCTCCTCGCCACGCTACAGTCGGTCTCACTTTTCGAGACCAGATCGATGTTCTTCACCTTATCGAACTTGCTCGGCACATAGTCCAGGCTGCTTTCTCTGGACATACTCTCTCTGGAAAGACTTTCTTTGGCCATTTGATTGCGGTGCTCGTTCTCGGAGACGTTCTGAACGACGAACCTCTTCCCGACGATTTTGCCATTCTTCGTCGAGGACTCCGCCTTGTCCGACGACGAGCTCTTCCTGGTGTCCTCGTCGAGCTTGCTCTCAGAGTCTTCTTTGTTCTCGGGCTCCTCTTTGTCGTCAAAGCTTTGACTACTGGATCGTTGAGAGGACAGAATCGAACCGGTCACTTTGTTCGTGACTACCGCGGATATCCGGACGTTCTGCTCTTCCGATTCCGAGTCCCAGTCGTCCTCCGAATACGTGAACTTAATGTCCACCTCCCTCTCGATGTCGAAACGGACACTCTTGCGCTCTTCGTCCACTGGTCTGTCATCTGTCAAAGTTCGAAATACATCGTTAGAAATTAATAAATGTAAAAATCACCACTCCTAGAAGTTAGCACAACTATTGGAACTATTTAATTCGTCAAGTGGTAGGCTAACTTCTAGGAGGCGAGAAACTGTGAAAATATAGTTGTGTTACCATCTTCGGACTGCTTCTCCCTGAGAATGGACTTGAGCCTGTCTCCGCCGATGGTAGCGATCTCGTCGGTAATCGCAATGGTCCGGAAGTCATCGAGCTTAGCAGCCTCTTGACTAGGCGTATTATCCCGGCTTCTGTTACTCTTCAGAAACATAGTACCCCCGCCACTTAAAGTCAGCTCCTTCGGTTGGCCGAACTGGCTAGGGTGTTTCTCTTTGTCGAATTTATCAGTCTTCTCCGACTTGAACAACGTGGAAGCGCTGAGTTTATCAATGTCGATGATACTCTCCTCGGAGCTGAACTTGCAGGACAGCTGTCCCCACTTCTCATTCCTGGGACTCAGGGACTCGGACCTTTTCAGTACTTCCTTCAAGTCGAGCTCTTTCACCGGAAGCATGGCCGACGACGTCATCGACGTTGACGGGGACACAACATTTTCCAGAAGTTTCGGGCACTCGTAGAACTTAGGATCTTGGAACTTCAGGTTGGTGTAGTCTCTAGCAGCTCTGTCCGTCGCCAGCGGGGTGTCCGGCGTCCTTTCATTTTGGTACTTGGTCGGTCTCTCCTGGTTAGGACTTTCCTTTCTTTTTGTTCCATCTAATTTGTCTGGTTTCTTCAGCGGTGTCAACTTCGTGGGGATCCTCGTGATTGGTAGACTGGTCTTGCTGGAGGATTTCACTAGGTCCTTCGAGGTGGATGGTTCCTTGGGTAACGTCGCCTCTTCGTGCGACTCCAAGTCCTTGGCTGTCGTCTTCGAATCCTCCTCTGCTGATTAAAAAATAAATATTTGTAACCTGTGTTGTGTGATCAATTATTTAATTTGTAATATTAAATAGTGAGTTTTATTAATAAACTAGTGTTTTGTTTAACATAAACGTTTGTTGACCCCTGATTCTATCGCAACGCCAAAAGATCAGGCACCCCCTGAACGAGAAGGAGAATTGTCGTGAAATGGTTTCGCCAGACGAACCAAAAATAGAGGATAGAGACTGTAAAAGGATTTTCCGTATTCGAATTTTCTCTTTGTGGATGCATATTAAAATATTTTGCGCTAAAAATACTCCCTCTGGAACTGTTTCGATACCGCAGGGGAGAAAACTCGAAAGAGATGGGAACCGATACTTCATGGATCAGAGAAACGCAACCTTTCCTCGATCACGATGGCCCTCTCGAGGGAAAGAGGCGACAGTGTCAACGTTCCCTCGAGTGCATGTCAACGACTGTGTTTTGCGTCTCTACTTCTCTTCTTTTTTTTCACCGCAGAGATAACAGGGACAGCAATGAAATGGATAAGAAAATATGCCTAAAAGCCTGGAACATCGCGGAAGCGATTATTATGTATCAACGAGGAGTGCTCTCGACACGTCTAGAACCGCGCGCTCACTTTTTCCCTGGTGTTTTCAAACGCTTTTTTAAAACCGCCCACCGCACTCGCCTTTCTTTCGCTCTTTTTAACCCGCTCTTTTTAACTTCGCAACTAAATAGCGAGCAATGATCGAGAAACATTTATTCTGGAGAAATTGCTAGATTGTTCCAGCGTTAAACCGTTTGGAAATAAACAAAGATGTACATATTTTGCAGATCCACAAAATCATCGACGCTGGCGAACTTTTAATAGAAAGAACGAGCGCTTAATCTTCCGCTATTCACCAAGCAAAACCGAAAGAGCCGAAGGGTGGGAAATGCCAACAAATATTGACTCGTCGCGGTCGTGCAAATTTATATTGGCTGAGTCAACCGCATCCGTGGTTTTAAAGAAAACCGTCGACCACGCGCGATTGTTCCTAATCCGTGTTAATCATTACTGCAAAATGACGCGTCGTTTTCCTTGCCAATCCCAATATTTATCGTAAGCACACTTTGCAACAAAATTGCAAGTTTGTATTTAGCTCTCAGCACCTTTCTAGCCGATGAAACATACGTTGCTAATACAGCGAGTCTATTTGTCTTTGATTACTTCCAATTTTCCTGTCTGTGAGATACAAACAGATGATTTGAAACTGTGGAAACTAAATTAGCTCGGAAAAGAATTTTAGATACACGTATATCGAAGAATTTTTTGGCGTTGTACATTTTATGCGCAGCAGTATGAGTGGTCGAATATTTTCTGTCTGCTCTTACCAAGAATTTAACCCAGTCACAATTTCGTTGACGATTACACGTGTTGTAGAGTGTCTCGAGCATCTAAGCCAAATTACAGATTTAGAAAGGCAGGTGGTGAAATATGAGGTGCTCGGTGCTAGTTAACATTATTCGAAATCATAAAATCATTGCATAGTTTGATAGCTGACATTTCGAATTTATGCCTTTATACTATAAGGCCAGAAAAAATCAGAATCATCCGACTGTAAATGCAATTTAGAATTCCTTATTTTTCTACGGTTCTAAAAATATAAAATATAAAAGAGGAACGGGAAAGTTTTATTTTTGTCAGCCCCTGTACGCGACTACATTCTTGCCACGGGCGCCATAGTGGTTCGATGACTCTTGGCGCTAACTGAGCAAAATCATTTCTCCACGGTTTTCATGATTAGAATACAAGTCAGCTTTGTATTACAGTTTATAATTTCATTGAGAATGTTAATTTTACGAATATCTCTTTTTTACAAATAATATATAACTTTTCTACATAATTACCAAAAATTGAATTTTTCTCACGAAAATAGGGTCTCTACTGTACGGCTATATGTGATTTCGTTGTCGAGACAAATTGACCCGTGCGAGTGTAACAAAAATTAGAACGCGGTGGAGAAGGGTTCGAGACTGTCTACTAGAGGTTGTCCCAGTTGCTCGGGACAGAGCCAGTAGGTGTGCCCCTTTTGAATGGCAGCTCGCGTCGCATCAGCCTCGGGTGGGTCGCCGCGCCGGTGAAAGAAAAAGAAGCGTCATCCCGGCAACAATTCGCGTCCGATACGCGGCGGCGCGATAATTGGACGGATCTACGTTTCAAGCGGCTATTACGTACTTTCACGAGCGAGTGCGCCGGCACGTGAGTGCCTTAACGAATGTGTCGCACGGCCGGCAGCCGCTCGAAAAGAGTTTCAAGGGCTCTCCGACGAGCGACGACGTCGTCCGCTCGTCGGCCTATCCGATCGAGGAGGATCGCGCAACAAATCCGCTCGTCTGTAACCTTATTGCACTCGAACCGCACGGAATGAACACATGGTCTCCCTTAGTTCGGCTCGCTTGCCGCATTTTTCAACCGATGTTTACACGTGTGCGCCTCCGGTCCCAACAAACAGGAAAACTTACGCGACTGGCCTACCACGGTTTTCCTTGTTATTGTGCTCAAGTACCTACGGCTGCAAGAGTGTCTCCTCTCTCTCCACGATTCTCAATACGCTCGACACCGAAGTCACACACGTGTGACGACCGCGATCTCGTGTTTCGCATAAAGAATACCGAACTCCCTGCTGCCACCACGTTCTGCCATTTCACGTTACAATTGCACGGAGGAGTTCTCTGCTCGTCGACTTTCTGGACAAAAGTCGAAATCGGACAAAGATTCATTTCCCCGGTCGCATTAACCCTCATGCGTCCCTCATTTCACGAATTGAATCAGGAGCATGCAGGAATACGAAAAATGCAGTACAGTATTAGCGATAGTCTTTTGCAAATATCTCGAAAACTAAAAGCACCCCCCCCCCCTACATTGTAAAAGGAAAAAGTTGTTAAAAATCTCAGGATCTATAACATATTAAAATTTCATCAAAATCGAAGTACGCTGACCATTTCTATATAATTACCAAAATCATTTCGATGATATAAAAGTTAAAATGCATCTATCATTTCATAACGTTATACTAATACTACAACCTTCAGCCCATAAATAACGCTGAAATAATTTTTCACGACTTTCCGGACCGAATAGCTGCACTTGTGCGGCGTCCCATTACATTTTCAAACGCAGAGACAAAGCGGGAATCTCGCAGAGTCTGACTAAGCGAGCGTGAACGATAGGACTGTAAAGCCGATGAACATTGCCAAGCGAGGATCGTTTCCCGAAACGTTTAGCGACAAACAATTGCAGCTGGTTGCGCGCAATCGAACGTACTCGGCGATAAGGTGCTCGTTATCGTAATCGTCTCGCGGTCCCGGTAAATAATTGAGAAGGTTTCGATTGCGGGTTCCCGTCGGCAAATCAGAAGGTTACATAAAACCGAAACGTCTCTGGTAACGACGCGTTACGTAAAAAGAGCGAAAAGAAAAAAAAACTGTTCGCGCGAGAGAGAGAGAGAGATAGATAGATAGAGAAACCTTGCGAGTAAGTAGAGTCCGTACCGTAGCCAGTGATCTGCGGTCGCCGAGGAAAGAAAACGAAACGCGCGTGCAATTGTGCGAACCCGCTGCAGCAAGGTCAAGCGCGCCAGAGAGAGAGAATGTTTCCGCGTTACGCAACGGATATCGTCCGACGATACCGTGATCGAACGAGACGGAGGAAGAGGACGCGAGAAATCGGCGAGCGCGACGGCCAAAAACTCCGCGCAACGACTAAAAATATAAATTCTTCGTTTGACGACCGGCCAGCGGCCGGGCAATCGACTGCCAAACCGAGTCCTTGGCGCGGGAATCGCGAGAACACGACAACAACGCGATAGCGAGGGGAAACGGCGAACAGTTTTCACAGTCCAGGTCGACTTAACCCTTTGCAGCCACCAAGCATTTCTTAAAAAGCTGTGAAAATATATTTCTCTTAAAAATCGGAATTTTTATAAAGAAGGTATAGTCCAGTCGCCAGGTACTTTTACCTGGAAAGTATTCCAAACTTAATGAAATTTTGACACAATTGTGTCGAATCTAAGGACCCTGTGCTAACTTGGGGAGGGGGAAAAACCACGATTTTTGTTACCTTGAAAATTTAATATTATTTGAGGTTAATATTGAAATAATTTAAAAAAATAGAATTTTCTTGATGACAATTTATTATTATAATTTAAAAATGAATGAAATATAAAGTAATATTATATTTAATATTAATTTAAAAAATTTTCAATAAATAATAAAATAAAAAAAGGAAATCCTAAAAGGGCCCTTTCTTCGATTCACTCACCAACGCCATATGAAAATTTCATTAATTTCAGAATACTTTCCAGGTAAATGTACCTGGCGACTGGTCTAGTTGGGATCCGTGTAACAGGTGTTTTTAGACGGCAGATGGGAATTCCGAGCATGTTTGTTTGCCTGATCAAAGCTGTATCAGTGGATGAACAGATAAGAACGCGCAGGAAACGATGATTACTGATTACTCACTGGGGATTATCTTATCTTATTTACCAACAGTCACGAGTTTAATAAGAGAAGGGACGGGTATCGGGAGAAAGTTCGATAGAAACGAGATGAGACCCGTGTCCCGCGTGACCGGTCGATACGCGAGATGACTGTGGGAATCGAGGAAACGAGTTTTCTTGTCGACACGCCAGCTAACGTTCATCGGATCCGATTCTCGTGGATTAGTGTCGCGCGCGTGCAATGATATTGGATTTGTGTAAGCAAGCAAATGGCGTTGGAGTATTGGATTGCGGGAAAATGTAGCTGCGACGATCGGCGAACGTGTTGATAGTTTCTTTTTATTCTTCTTCTTCTTCTTTCGATAGCATCACAACCCCGAAAGCCTTCTACGAGTTTGGGATAATTTAATCAATCAAACCGAAATATCGTACTGGTTACACCTTGAATCAACAAATCTAAATAATTCCATTATCGAAACCTAAATTCATTAAAATCCTACTCGATAATCCTTCCACCCTTGTACATTCTTCAAATCTAATTTAATCTGCTCGAATGTAGGACAATGGAGAAGTACAAATATTTTTCAATCAATAAAAACAATCTCTTATCATTTAATCCAATGTATCGCAGCCAGAAGAAAATAGCGTTGTCGTAACTTGTTATAAAAACACCTCCAACAAATCCAAATAATTCCATTATCGAAACATAAATTGAAAAAATTAAAATCCTACTCGATAATCCTTCGACCCTTATACATTCTTCAAATCTAATTTAATTTGCTCGAATGTAGCTCAATGAAAAAGTACAAATATTTACAATCAATTTGTCTTTTTTTATTATTAATAAAATTATAAAAATCATAAAAAAATCATTTTAAAAAATTGTAAAAATCATTCTCGTTTACTATATTAATTTTGGTGTTCCGCAAATTTTTCATATAACCAAAAGTGTGTTCCCTGACTTCAAGAAGGTTAAGAACCACTGATCTAGGTCAAGGACTAATATCACCCATACATGACTAACGTGACATTCAACTTGCTCCTAATTAATTAAAAAGAATGCAACATAGTAGACGGTCAGCTGTTTCCAAAGCTTGAACTTCGCCGATGTGACGCATACCAGGGGAGAATTTATTGAGGAGTGACGCAACCGTATAATTAAAACCGTTAACGGTATGCTTATCTACCTCGTCAGAATTCCTAAATATAGAATCTTGTTGATATCCTGATAAAAGTTGGCAATGATGAAAAACAATTTTTGTCACGGAAACAAGCGAACGTGCAAACTCAACTATAGTAAAAAGACGTGTCACAGACATTCGACAATTACCCCTGTTAACCCTTTGCACGAAGTGGTCGCGTAACGTGAAAGAGATAAAACAAAATAAACGTTTAAACAAAAATTTTACCATCACGAGCCAAGGATTCACTTCACACTTTATTCATGTACAATATGTTACATGCTGGGATGCGACTCTGTGATTAAACAAACCGCTACATCAGCAATACGAAAATATTTCATCTGTATGGATTTACACATGTTCGTTTCGCTGCTCGCCAATGCGAAGACGATGCTGGCGATCAGTTTGTATCACGTTCGCGGGGGTCCAAGCGAGAATTAATGCCACCACCGTGTGGTTCATTCACTACGGATCAACGCGAGAAGCAACGCATAAAGCCGTGCACCTAGTTTCTGTCTCTGTCACGTTCTCTACCGGGTGCAGGGTGCATCGAGAATAGTGGCGCACTCAGGAAGTCAAGTCACCCCCAGGAAAAAGGAAATAAAACACTGGAAAATTAGCTGAACCGTAGAATAGCTGCTTCCACTCCGATTTCGATTATTTTTGTAAAACTAAACATTTTCAACAACTTTTCCCTGTACACAGGATGAATCAGCTCAGACGGAAGAATAATTAATATTTCAGCAGCTATAGCTGTCAATTTTCTCTCTCTATGACATTGAATAATATTGGAATAATTATGAATTCCTAATGAAAAGGACTATCATTGTAGGTTCAAAAAGTGTGGTTCCATTTTAAAAATCGAGGTGACTTCTCAAAAAAATGACATAAAAACAGAATTTGTTTTTCAGCATTAGGTGACTCACTCTGTATAAATAAATATGAGTGCCTACTGTTGACAGATATTTTTGATCCTAGATTAAATCCTGGGTGCGCCACTGATCGAGGATTCGGCCAAAGAGTGCAAAGGGTTATTCCTATATTTTCCATTCAGCTGAAACGACGAGGCAATCCGTACCGACGCTCATTTGCCTGGTGTTGCCAGCCCTGGCCTGCTCGACCAGCTCTCTGTACACGGCATCCAAAGGGTGTTCCCAGGTGGTAGTTCCGGTGGAAGCTTGGTAGTAATACCAAGCGCCCGTCGATTCCTGGTAGCATGGCCGCCAGCCTTTCGGAAGGGCCGCCATGAGGCCCTCCCGGGCCAAGTCCATGAGGTGCGGCTCCGCATCGGGGTCAATTCCCAAGCGCCTCGCATAGTCGAGTACCTCTGAAAAAGCAATCGCACACTCCATTAGTTAATTACCACCTAGCTACTCTACCCGGCGTCAAGGAGACCTCGTAGAGAGGCGTATCATCGACGAAATTTAAACAGCTCTAAGCGAGCAAAATGAGATTTTCTACCCTAACACCTCCCTGCCCCCCACCCAATTGGAAGGGTTCAGTCAATAAATTGTTTTCTTTGCGTTTAACCCACTATGGCCATGCGAGATACGTTAATTACATTACTACCATTTTCATTTACTTTGAAATTATTTTAGAATTCTTATTTTACTAGGAATGTTTTATATATAACAGTATAACAATCGTTGTATGTATGGAATGGCTCTTGTTGTTGGAAAAAAATTACTTTTTACTTTGACTGATGATTTTCTTGGATAATTAAATTAGAATCGAACGACGATTATTTTGATTTTTGTCCATTGCATGCCTCACTGGAAAATTCATTTGCCTGGAAACAGACAGCTTTCGCTGGATATGCGTGCGCCTTGTGAGCTTTATAAAGCTTTTGAAAGAGGTCAAGGATGTCCGTGGAATAAAGAAATTCTCGACGCGTCACGGCAGCATTGTTCGGAACCCTGGAATCTTCGTTCCATGAAAAACGAACGAGACGGAGAGTTCACTCGGTTAAAGGGTGGTAATCTTAAATTGCTCGGCTACTATAAATACCAGTGTCAATAAGTAACAGTGAGAAAGTATTAATAAACCTTCGAACAAGTGATTTCAAGGTTCCCGGGTCGACCGTGTGTTATAACGACGCCTATCGATTGTAGTCCAGGTGAAGCGTACACGTGGCAATGCGGAACTGTTCTTCCGGAAGAAAGGGGACGTCAAGATATCTTCGTGGGTTTACGCACATCGTTACTTGCCGAAGAACCAGCGCGAAACTTGCGAGAAAACGGCAAACAAAAACGTCACTGACATTACGGTGCAAAAATTTAATAGCTTGCCGTAATCGCTTCGATTGTTTCATCGAGAATATTTATCGAACAGACGCGAACTGTGGAAAAACGTGAGAACTACATTTTTTTGTGGCATCGTATTAGTTACGGTGACCATACAGTAAGGAGCATAACTGATTACACACGTTTAAAGGAATTTAATTTATGTGTAAGAATTTGTTTACTAAACGACGTCTAATAAATATAAATTGAACAAAATGCTATTTAATTTTTAAAGAGTTACATGGAGCTACTTTTTAAACCAATGGCCATGAAAGGTGTTAAGTTAAATATAAATATAAATATAAAATAAATAATAAATAATAAATAATAAATAATAAATAATAAATATAAATATAATATATTTACATATTTTTTGTGTTTAGTGTAATTTAGCCCTCCATGTAACTCTTTAAAAATTAAACAAATTTTCACAAACGCTTTTTCCAGTATTGCAAGAGTTAATTTCTAAGCTAACAAACTCGTCCGTATTTTCTTTGATCTACCAACTTTTTACAGCCATAGAGAACTACTATTTGCAGTATGATTTTCTTGCGATTGCTACTACGAGAGAGCCAGCCCCTGATTCTCCACCTCGTAAAAGCTTGGAAATTCTCGACCGGTAACGACCGTCCATTATATTCGGCCGGTTTAATTCGATACAACGTTCATCGACCTCCTTTCGCGCTTAATTAATTCTTCAGTAGCCTGCCACTTGGGCGTGCTTCCGAGACAAATATCTGAAAACGAACCGGGCTTTAAGAGCGACGGAAGACTAGCGCGCTCGCCGATGGTAGATAAAGTGTCAAATCTATCAGGAGCCGTTAATCTTCCCTCTCTATTCGTCTAAATACCGTCGAACATGATTAACGAGAGCCCGAGAACTTGTTACGCGGTGTCGGTCCGATTGACGTTTCGCTCGCTCGTTATAAATAATTCATCGGGCTCGGGTTCAACCGTGTACTTTGTCCGCAGAGCGTTGCTTCTGTTTACCCAGCTATCCATTCGAAAAAAAAAGAAGATGAAGAGAGAGAAAGAGGAAAAGGAACTGGCTCTTTTCCTGGGAACTTCTCTGTCGATGATTATCATAAGAATCCGTGGCGGGCCACGATTTCACAGGGAAATTAATTCCAGAATCACGTTCGAAAATCCCTCGGCGATAACGCGTCGCCGGATGCGCTGGCAACGTTCGCGTTTAAACATATAATTAGCCGCGAAGCGATCACCTGCGCAGCGAATCCTCATTCATCGCGACGGCTAGGTTTTCAAAACCAGTTTTTCCTGGCCAAAAGTATTTTAGCGTTATTTTGAAGTTGAAGGTTATAGTGTGCTAGGTCGTTGATTTCGTTTCGACACCAACAATAATATATATTATAAATTTAATATTATTTGAGGTTAAGTCTTCAAAACGTTATATCTCAGAAATGAATACTCGTAAATGAATAATATTTGGAACTGTTCCAAAAAAAATAAAATTGTTTCAAAATCTTAATCTTGAAAAATTGCCTTGAAAAGCGGGTTTCCAGACCATAGTGCGGCGGCTAGGTTCTCTGAATAGTTAACGTTGCCTTTAGCGGGTGAACGCGATACGACAGCCGCGACGACGACAGCGCTGCAAACACGGTTAAAAATTCCATCATGGAAGTCTTTGACAGGTGGCTACCCCGGTGTGCATGGGGGTTAACCCGCCGCAACATCTGTCTTCCCTTAAGCACGGAACGGTGGTAAAATTTTTGTAACCGTTCGTACAGGATTTTGCAACGGAATCTAGTCGAATTTCTTCGGAGGAATTTGGGATTCGTTTACCCACTCGAGATTTTCGTGTCGGACAAACGCGTATCCTGCGGAAGTCAGTCACTGGCACGGACGCCCAGGGGGTGGTGGGTTTCCCGAGGCTTATGACAAAACTTTCGCCGCACTGCGGATCCTATTGATTTTTCACGGAACGCTCGGCTACCGAGCTCACTGCTCCCGTGTCCGGCCGCGGTGTAAATAAACAAGGAAACTTTACCACCAAAATCGTTCAACCCTCTGCCATTCCATTGGCGATCCTCTCGTGTCTTAACCCTGCGCCGTTTAATAGCCGCGCTATCCTCGACCTCCAATAAAAAAATTCTGAACGGAGCATGTTCATTTTTATTCCAGCCTCGTGCTCTTATTTCCGACTCCAATATTCAGGAAACGATCGCTACCTTAGTCTATTCAAATTAAGGAATTCGTCGACCATATTCGAACGCACGCCGGAGTAAGAAAATAAACGAGCCGCCTTCGAGTAACGTAAATATTCCCATGGTCGATGGGATCTCGCGAGACAACTGGTGAAACCACCCCCGCCATAAAACGGCGGTCCGGCTGGTTTGATCCGTTCGCGTCAGTTTTCATTGCGCAACCGAGTGTGTGTTTCGCAATATGACGCCTTTTCCTTCTGCGAACTGTGTCAAGCCCGCCACGGCTATCCTTGCCACGCGATGCAATTAGTTTCCAATTAAGAGGAGCGTAGAAGGTTGTGGAGGACGGGGGTTCAGCCGGAAGAACGGGTTAGCATCGCGGAAAGGATCAGAGGCGTAAAGAGGATGGTCAAGGCCGTGACCTCGGACGTGTTGGGTGTAAAAGAATTAAGAGAGGAAGGAAACCGGAAGAGCTTGGTAGGAGCCAAGAAAAACCACCCTGTGCTACATCGATCGTTTGGGGGGAGCGGGGACAGGATGGTGTCTAGCCACCCCCTAACGTCGAAAGGGTTGTGTCAGGGGGTAAGAGGGATTTAAAGGACTTTTTTTCAGGGGACGTACCTTCGTTCGACGGATGCGATGTCTCGTCAAAGACCTCCCTGCAGACGATCGTGGCGGCGCTGTCCTGGGAAATGCTCATACTAGCTCGTACGAGGAACAGCCGGGTCCCGGTCGCAGGACGTTCACATAACGCGCTTCACCATAATGTGCCAACACATGATAGCGTCGCATGGGCCGTTGCCCGTCATAGTCCGTCACGGCGACGCGTGCACGCGAGAGAGTTTCGCCCCAGCGACGAGGCCCGTCCGACGACGGTCAATGTTGAATTCGACTTGAACGTAGGCGGCGGAAAGAGAAAAGACAGAAAGAGACGGAGGCAGACGAGCAGCGCCCCCGGTAGCCTGACCCCGAACTAGGCCAATG
This sequence comes from Lasioglossum vierecki, assembly GCA_028455595.1. NCBI lineage: Eukaryota > Metazoa > Arthropoda > Insecta > Hymenoptera > Halictidae > Lasioglossum > Lasioglossum vierecki. The sequence goes on from CM052342.1 coordinate 12,577,110, forward strand.
ATAAGGAAAACGAGCGGCACTGCCGCCGGCAACTGTCTTATCGATTAATCGAGAGACTGGCAAGCGCTACAACACCGTTTGCTCAAGCAAAATAACCACACCGGATCGCTACCACTATTTTCCCGGGAATCTTGCTTCCGTGTTTCCATTGATCACGGCTGAGGGACACCACGAGGGGGGTTTTAATTTTTCCTTTTTTTGTTTTGCTAGCAAGGACTCGGCTTCAGGAACGATGGACACACAATCTCCCAAAAAAAATTTGTATTGAAATTTATATAGAGAATTTAATATTATTGGGGATAGTATTTATTGTAAAAAACATTTTATTTTGTAAATCATATAGATAATTTAATATTATTGAGGATAGTATTGAATTATTGTAAAAAAAAAATTTATATTGAAATTCATATAGAAAATTTAATATTTTTGAGAGTAGTATTGAATTAACTTATTTAATTAGCTTATTTTGTGCATTAGCGTCAATAAGTAATAAAGTGCACCGATTGAGACTGTAAGATCCATCAATTTAAGTTTTACTGTTTTAATGTGTCTTGAAATGATTATGGAATTCCTCAATGAATCCTTGTTTCACTGGGTGTTGTTTTAGATTGCAAGTTGTCAGGAAAAAAATGTCATCCATGAAGAATAGGTTTTTTAAAAGGTTAAATGCAATTAATGCATCTCATTGATATGAATTGCTTTATATCGCCTCTAAGTTTCATCGCGACGATCAAGATTGAATGGGGGTAATGTAGCGACTACAGGGTTGGATTAATATCCTGTGTCAGTTTGCAATTAATTAATATTCTATAGAAGTTCCATAAAAAGACACGTGTAATGTATTTAGCTTCTTCTGTTATTATCTTTAAATCTAATATAATTGTTTTTCTATTATTGCCACTGGTTTGCGACTTTCTCTTTTCGCGATGCTGTTGTCACTTGTATTTGTCGCTGTAACGCATATTTATAACAAATGAATTGCACCATTGTAATCTTGCGATTTCAATCGATCCTTGTAAAACAGTTTTTAACAACGGCGTATCGACTAAAGGTAACAGTAATGTTTTTATCGTAACGTAAAAAATATCAAAAAGATGAAAATGATTGATACCTAATTATTTTTATTCACATTTCATATTCACATTTTCAAAATTAATAACAAATTTTTATGCACACGTTACCATCTGCCGTCAAGGAAGAGATTTGTTTTCGCCCGAATGATAAACGGTGGCACCGACGAGATACTGCCAGTGCCCATGCTATTCCGCGGCAGGGTAAGTGGCAGGGCTGCCAGCGAACTCGAAAATGCGAGCCGAGTTCGAGTCGAGTCGAACCGAGACTCGCTTAGTCGAGTCGAACCGAGACTCGCTTAGTCGAGCCGAGTCGAGTACTCGCACGAAGCGAGCGTTCGCACAATGCGGATAGCTCGCTTCGATGCGAGCTACTCGCATGACGTCATCGGCTCGCATTATTTATTTATAATTCAAAGAATTTTTAAATAAATACATTTTAATAATTTGTTTCTACATTAATTATTTTAACTCTTATTTCAATAATAGTTTGTTAAATTAATTGTTTAAATAAATATATTTTTATTTATTTTTGTATTTATTATTTCAATTATTATCCCGAGAAATTGTTTCGCAGCATTAGCTCGATGTGATTGTCGATTTTTAATATTTTCTAGAGCAACTGGTGTCATTTCCACGAAACAAAATATTATAAATCGACAATCACGCCGATTGCCCGGGTCTCACCACGTGGAGGTTGCTGCGAGTGAGACCCACCCACCCATGTTTGGTATATTATATATCATACAATTAAACAAAAAATACAAAAAAAAGGTATACTATACCATTATAAAATTATATATGTTATATCACATGATTTACGATTATAATATTATATGTTATATATTATATAATTATAATACATAATATTTCTTTATCGTCCCACCCGACGGAAAATTACAAAAATGCACAATTACAAAATAGAAAAAAAAGCCCGTATAAATTTTTGTACTCTTCCTGATAAACATTTGACAGTGCTCTATTTTAGGCCACTTTACAAATGAATATCAAGAAGAGGATAATCTCTAGCCTACCCGTCCGACCCACTAAATCTTCTATACCATGGTATAGAAATTTAATTTTCTTTTACATAATCCCCATGCATTTTCTTAATGGCCATACTAAATACAGTAAACAACGCCATGCAAAACATGCAACACATGCAACATATACAATATACATGCAGTACATAACAACACATACAAAACATGCAACACAAGCAACTATGCCCGGGCAACTACATAAATACAACTACAAGTGAAGATTTTTCTGCTGTCACATGATCTGAAAAATACTGAATTTTTAATTAGCACATGGAAAAAAAATATAACAATTAGAAATAAATGTCCACTCGATATATTGCAAACAACGCGCGAGTGGACCATTTTTCCGCAACGCTACTCTAAAAAAATGTTCAATGAACATGTAAAAACAACACGAGCAGTGCATGTTCTCTCGACGCTAATTTATTTCATCAGGAACAAAAATCTCCCGTGCACTTTCGTTTTATTTCGCGCAACTCTAAATGGAACCGCGCGTGTAGCCATTCAAATTTTTGGGGAGGAATCAAGCCACGAATTATTCTTTCGCAACGCTAAAAAAAATAATAAAAAATAAACACTCTGTTGAAAACGCGAACAGTGCATCATTCGTCGCAACACTATTTTATTTAATTCGGTAAAGAAAACTCCCGTGCACTTTAATTTCTTTTACGCAACTCTATGGGGAGGCAATATGGCTACATGAATTTAGGAAGTCAGGCTGTAAATAATAAAACACATCTATACAAGGGTGCAGTGTGGCATTTTATTTCATCGCAACTCTAAAAGGCGGGATTTCCTAGTAGTTGCATATTGGAAAACTTTTCTGTTAAAAAATTCGCCACGATTCTGCGAATTCGCAATGCAAACGCGTGAAAAAGACATTGCTACACGACCTCGAACATCATAATAGAATAGATTCGGATATTGCAGGAATCAGTTTTGCAGGGCGCAACAAACATTCAATTTCATCGACAAAGCTACACCACGAAACGTAAAGATACCCCGTCTTTTACCTTGCGGGCCGACGAGGCGTTCGATACGTTCTTACTGCGCGTACGTAAAGATACCCCGTCTTTTACCTTGCGGGCCGACGAGGCGTTCGATACGTTCAACATACAACACGGTGTGTATGCTTATACGATCGCGATCGCGATCGAACCACTACGTTGTATATTTGGATATCCAAAAAAGTCTTTGAAATTTATATATTTGTGAGCACCCTGCGCGACTGACCCTACAACGTCGGTCCTCTATTCACTAATCCATTACGAGGTCGCGACTCATAATTCATAATTAATATCTGATATTACGGCGCGTTTTCCAATATACTACTACTTTATTCCCGCCTTGAAACAACGCGTTGTTACTTTTTCGCAACACTAAGACAATCGCGACACAAATTCTCGCAACGCTAATTCATACCGAAGATGGTGTTAGCAAATAATTCGTTAATTCGTTAGAAAAGAATAAAAAATAAAAAAGCCTTTTCAAATCGGAATGAAGTAGAGGCAGGACGAGATAGCTAGCGACTGGGTTTCCAAGCCCATTGGATCTACCCCGGATCCAGACGCGAATGACAACCATCCACCTGCCTGGACGTCGTAACGCCAGGACAGGTGCGCCCCTTCGCTTAAAACGTGATTCCACCTCGCGAGTATACACTCCACGAGCTGGCCGCTTTAAGTATAGACCGAAGCCTAGTAACGCTGCCTTTATCAGACAGAGACGGTGCCATGCGGTCATATGCTGCGAGGTCTTTCCTACTTGAAGAGTAGGTGGAGACCTCCACCAATCTCGTCCAAAACATTCCCTACTTCAATTTTCACTTTGAAAAATACTATACTAATGCAACGCGTTGAGATTCTCACGCAACACTACTCACAATCGCGAAAGCCTACACCACACCCGGCAGCGAGTCGTTGCAGCTGGAGCATGGGCGCCTGAAATATCGAAAGACTCGAATGCAAACGCGATTCTTTTACTGCGTAACGCTAATGCAAAGAACAGAGAATACAAAGGACTATTGTACATTTTTGTGAAAACAATTACAAAAACTATAAATACTAATAAAAATGCTATTTATAAAATGTACAAATTAAAATAAAAATGAATTTTAATTTAAAATGAATTTTAATTTGAAACGCGTTCATTTCATTCGCAACACTAACTTTTATATCTCTGTTCAAGAACTAATACAACACGTGTAATTTTTTCGCAACTCTATTTCAATCGCGGACGTGCCCATCTCCGCTGATCGTTGGGGCGGCGTGGCCAGCCCATATATTCTACTTGTGACTCGTTGCAGCTGGTTCATGGGCGCCTGAAATGTCGAAAGACTCGAATAATACAAACGCGATACTTTGATTGCGCAACGCTAATTCAACGAACAGAGATCCAAAAGACTACTTTACATTTTATACAAAAGAATTATAAAATCTTTAAACTATTAAAAAATTGCAATTAATATTTAAGAAATATTCAAAATGACATCTAATCTAAATCGCGTCTATTTTATTCGCAACACTAATTTTCATCTCTGTTCAAAAACTAATGCAACACGCGTGATATTTTCGCAACGCTATTTCAATCGCGGACGTGCCCATCTCCGCTGATCGTTGGGGCGGCGTGGCCAGCCCATATATTCAAAAAAATCTACTTTTCTACAATTTCTACTTTCTACAGACAAGTATAGTGACGAGGTAGTAAGGAAATGACTTCGCATCTTCGGATGCATCCGAAGATGCGAAGTCATTAATAGTTGCCCTCTTGAGCGACAGTTTGTCGGGGCCTCTTCGGCATATAGCCTCTTCTTTTTCTTCGGCGGACCGCCAAACATCTGAAACCTTACACGTGCTCGCAGAGTGAAAACGATCAACGACTTCCGAGACGAATTACAAGTCTCGAAAGAAGCCTATCGCTCCTCTGGTGCTATCGAGCCGGTATCGCCACGTTTCGAAAGCCCTAATTCCGCGCGCGTTCGCGTCCGCGTCCGCGAGGAGCTAAGAAATGTTCTCGAAGAATCGAGCAAGAAGTATAAATTCGAACGTCATGCCTCGTTCGATTTAGCTTCGAGACGAAACTTCGAGCCCTACCAGTGACTGGCTACCGTGCGAATCGCGGCCTACCCGAAAGAGAAAACGGTAGCCAACCCCGGACCCTACCTACTTAGAATTAACAGTCACACAAAGAAGGTAAGTTACCTAACCTACCTAGCCCTATATTTAAAAAATGGCAAAACACAAGCTCTCCAACACATTCACCACACGATCTCCACACACACGCCAGGGTGCAATAACCTATCATACCTAGAGAGAACGTCCCGGGACGCCTCCGACACCCTAGCGTTCAAACCACAAGCACACACTCTAAATGTACGTACCAATTTTCCTGAAATCGCCTGACAATGGCAGTGATCATTGCGAAACACGAAATTGACGAAATTGAAATAACAGTTTAATGTAATTCGGAATATTACTCGTTATTTTTAATAAATTAAGAAAACTACAACACATTCCACGAAGATCCATGTAGCATGTCACGGATCAACAGGAATGTGTTATTCAATTGAGTTTAAAAAACCGACGCAATTCCACTGCCTATCAACACACACACACACAAGTGGAATGTACGTCGTGCACGAAACACTAACCATTGTCAGTCGCCACACATGATATAAAACAATATTCCATGCCCGTTGCTCTCACCCTCCCGAGTAGCGCCTGGGCACGCGAGAGGGTTTGAGCAACGAACAGAGAATCTAAATATCCTGAAAATCCTAGCTAAAAAATGATTGGGATTAGAAGATTTCGTACGGGCTACCACCTTCTTTTATTATTCAAAATAGCTCAACTTTCAATTCAAAATTTAATTTTAATTTACAAATCAAATTTTTAATTCTAATAAAAAACTTCATTTATTTATATGTATAAAAAGAAACTTTATGTATTTAGTTGAAAAAACCCTCGGAAGACCCTTCCGACAAAGCAAACTTTCGTAAAAAATGTGTGAAGGAAGTACTCTATTAAATATAAAATACTCGTGAAAGCTATATACAAATTCATTAATCAAGTAATATTGCTTTGCTAAAAGAATCTATCCGTCGCGAATCGTCTTTTTGTACGTAGTATCAAATATTTTCGAACGATTCAAAGTAATTTTTTTAGAATACAATTGATTAGCTTGATAATAAATGGAGACTGTAGAAATTGCGTTCCAAATTACGGAAGATTTTCATCTTCTCGCAATTTGGAAAGTCAATTATTCAAATTATGTAATTATATTTATAAAAAAAACGCGACGTACAAAAAGACCCTACCTAACTAAGAAATAACAGATTACTACCCGCGAAAAACGCCTGGCGTTTTCCACGGTCACTATACTTGTCAAAATTTCAAAAAGTTCTACTCAAAAGTAATAATAAAAAAGGCTGTTGCTTTTGCACTCACTACTTGTTGGGGGAAGAGAAAACTGCGTCACAATCCGCAACTAGCAATAATCGTACCTCACCCCGATAGAGCCTCATTGGTTACGATATCGCCACTGCGTAAAGCTTTACAATTCTGGAATCAAAACAAAAGAAACATGATATTAAAAAATTGATTCGTACTATACTAATGGATTTAAAGAATCTATTTACATTATTTTCGAAATAAAAATAGCAAAGAGATGGAGATTTATAAATATAATATAAAAAATTTGTTCAACTCGTGTAAGCTATACAATGTCTTATCATCACTTTAAAAAGAAAATGTTCAATAACAAAGATTAATTGTGAAGATAGTTTGGTACTTACATTCTCTCCCCCTTGAAGAAAGCACCACACGTTGTTCTCGATCTCCGCTGTCGATGTCCTCTTAGGTAATCCTCCTCAAATTATTTGATATTGCAGAACTCTGAAACAGAAAGAGTAATTTATTAATTTAAACATTTATTAATTTCTCATGAAATAGTTAGTGCAGAAGACGGTTAAGAACACAGTTTAATTGCGAAGATAATGGTACTCACTTTTTCATTCACTGTTGCTCCAGGAAAGCATGACAAACTGCGTCTCGAATTAGTCTATCGAATTATATCCTTTTCTCTCAGGCTCTACAACAAAAAGAATAAATTCAGTTAATACCAGTCGAACAATCCTCAAAGAATAAATCCGAATTAATACGAAACAAATGATTCAAGTTGAAAATTTATTAATTTCTCATTAAATAGTTTGAACAGAACACATTTAAGAACACAGTTTAATTGCGAAGATAATGGTACTCACTCTTTTATCCACTGTTGCTCCAAGAAAGCTCGACAAACTACGTCTCGAATTTGTTTATCGAGTCACATTCTATACCCTCAGGCTCTATAACAAAAGGAACAAATTCTGTTAATATTAGTCGACTAATCGTCAAACAATAAGTGCGAATTAATATGAAGCAAATAATTCAAGTTGAATATAAAACCAGAAAAATTAATTTCAACCAAAATTAAATCAACTCGACTTCTATTGCACGACACACGAATTTAAATACGACTGTTCGAACACAAGAGCAAATATCGCGAGAAGGCAGTACGATTCATGAATAAATTGAAATCAATGAAAAATAATTTGCTCGAACACGGTACTAACATAAATAAAAACTGTAGTAAATAATCCGTATTACTATCGAATGAAGAAATACAGAAACCGTACGCACCACGCAAAAATCTTTGTTGTAACAAGGGAAGCGGTAGAGGTCAGAGAGAAGCTCGGAGACAACGCAGAATACGTCTGTCAATTTCGACTGTCACACTTATAATGAGTCGCGGTCAGATTTTTGGGACCACGAAGGTTGGAGGGGGGACAGTCAACAACGTTCGAAAATTTCACCCACATTGTGACCATCTGGTGCGGCGCGGAGGGGAGGGATGAGGAAGCTCGCGAAACGTACATCGCAGTTCCTTCAATACAAAACATTTTTTTTCACCCTGTTTTTCATACATCAGTAGGACAACTTTCGAAACGTGTTATCGACATATCAATAAACAGGATAGCTATATAGATAGACAGTTGGTGAGACAGTTCTCAGAATATGATGTACTATGTATATATATTGCTTTGAAGGGTATGTATGGTAAAACGCAGGTTTATACCTGGTCCTTGCCCCGCTGCACTAATAAAAAATTCGATATAAAGTGACCGTTCCGTAAGAAGTACCGTTTTCTTACTTCTTTTTTCTATTCTGTTTTTTGTTTTAATATTATTACCACGTTTTTGTTAGCTCGGTTTCTTGTCTGTTCGGTGACAAATTTTGAAATTGCTTTTAAACTAAATTTCCGATGAGCTAGAGACTTGAAATTGGAAACTAGCTTAGAACTGGATGACAATGCAATATTAAAAACAATTTTTTTTAAAGTCTATCCGTTTCGGAGAAATAACAATTAAATATTTACCAAAAAAAAGTATCATCAACAACACAGTATTATTAAACAAAACAACGGATACTTACGATAATACGTCCGCCGCTGCTGATGAATGTATGAAATGACCGTTGGCGTCTGGACATTGATTGTCGAATAGGTAGATGTAGCATCGATGTTATGAATCGATGGATTTTTTGCTCGCGGAATCTGTAACAGAAAGAACACACAAGCTGTCAGAAATAATAGCAAACAATCAGAATGAATAGCAAATAAACAATTCAATATGAATAGAAAATCAAAATGAATGTGTACCAAAATTCGATAAACTTTATTTCTATACCACGAAACGATTTTAGACAGGTTTGATCGTTACGACACACGAGCAAATTACCGCGAGAATGCATCACGATTCGAAAATAGATAAATATCAATGACTATTAAATAAGATTACACTCTACCTCCGGAAAGCAGAAATTGTTGCCACTTTCTTGTGTAGTACTGTAGATTTTTGCGAGAAAATGCGAAAAATCTACGAATGACGATGGTTGTGCTAAGTGATCAGTGGCGGCAAATGGCGGTTCGAACTACGTGTTTGAATGTTTGCAATAACTGTACTCGCGTGGCGCCGCCTAGCGACGCCACTCAGTAAGCGGCGCGCAACGGTTATTTCATTCAAACATGGCAGGTATTCGTGTTCGGCAAAAAGATTTGGAATTGACCAACTCTAAGAAGGCATGACATTTAAATCACTGATCTCCTAGCTTCGAAAGTTGGATTTTTGGCATAAGAAAGAGAACAGTTCGGTTCGTCAGAGAATGTAACATTTCATGCCTTCATTCGCCTTCTTCCAGTTCTTACCAGCGAGATCTCCACAGTGGTCTTCTGTACCGACGAAATGCCGTCGGCTGCCTTGTGTTTCTCACTCCAGTCAGAATATATCCTAGAGGGCGTAAGAGAACACTGATTTCGAATCAAACAGTAACATTCTAGAGAAAAGACTGCAGCTTCCTACACTATCGACGAATCTAGGGAATTTGTATCGGAGGATGAACTACTTTTTTGTAGAACATGCTAAAAAAAGTTATCTAATTCAACGAGAAAACTGTCGAAAAGTTATTTTGCAACGAATATTCTACACGAATGTTTACACTTCACGCATATTACAGTGCAGGAACTCTGAAAATGTTCATACATTTGTCTATCCCCAGCAGAGATGGCGCCAACATGTGCATATTCATTTACGAGGGTTAATCTTGTTTGTAATAAACTACTGGCACCCCGGTGAAATTATTTTATTAGTAAATGTAGAAACGACATAGATTACTGTGCCCAGTAATCACCTTCATTCGATAAATTTTAAAGCGTTCAATTACTCGCGTTTATTTTGTGAATGACGGTAAACGGCTAAAGTATTTTGCGACACGCTAACTAAATTAGTTTCTATGAATGCAGATGCTTTCCCACTGGCGATATAATAACGAAAATAAATGTTAATATTCTAGCAGAATAATGTATGCAGAGGAGCGCGTTATAACGCTGAACGTTCAACGTAAATAAGATGATTATTTCATTTATGTTTCAGTCATTCAAATTTACTAAATCCCCTCTAAATATTATTGAACGACCTGTTTACGCAGTATTACGTTCTTTAATAGTACTTTAGCGTGTGATTACTATGAAGGGTGGAGTAAGCTGCGCTGTAAAATTTTGTTTTTTTTTTTGTTAGAAATTAATTGTTTCCTGCATGATGAGAGAATCTAAAAGAATCTATAAATCTATAACTAAAAGATGTCGCGCATGATAAACAGGGCTGCGTCTGGTCAAATATTACATATTATCATATTACTATATTGTTGTAATATTCCTTGGACACTATTAATATTCCTTGGACACTATACTTTATTGTTCGTTCCACGAACACATCCAAACTCTAGTGCAAACTGTAAGATTTCAAACAAAAAACCTGGCTCGCAAGATGTATAGCAATTCAAAATTCGCAAACAATTATTTTATGCTTCTATTCCGTTTTTAAAAACGGAAAAATTTAAAAAAATTTTATTTACATAAAAATATATTATTACAAAAACATATTTATTTATACTTTTTAGTCTTGTGTATGTGAAATATTTCAATGGATAAACTTTTTTAAAAAAAATTTGGGTAGATTACATTTTCATCCAGATCTATAAGCTGTGTTTCCAACTTCAAGTCTCTAGCAAAATTTCTCACCGAACAGACAGACGAACAAACAAACAAGCAAGCGAGCTAATAAAAACATGGTAAAAAAAGAACCAATGTAATAAACTTTGTTTCCATAAGGGATTGAATCCAATGATTTATTTTCCAATACGAAACGCGTTCTCGGTCTCGCGTCGTTAGGAAAATATATCGGGATCGGTTCGGTTGCTCCGCAGCGGAGTAAAATGGGAGCAACACAATCGTGAATTTTTCAAGGCGCGGATCGTTTCCGCAAATCCTTACGAGTGCTATCGACGCGGTTGGTTCGAAAGACGCCAGAGGATTCGTATTTACAAGACTGTGGGGCGCGGTACTAGTTACCGGTCGCGATCCCACCGATACACGCCTGGAATAATGATCGGGCATCGATTGGGACATTTAAATTTTCCCGTTCTATAGAAAACAACGATAGGTGGGGGGGGGTGTTGAATAACGGTGTTAACGTTAACGACGCCAGGATCCCGGGAGCCGTTTCGTCGAACGCGAAAATTAAATGATAATGATATCCTACGCCGACGCCCCCGCGAAATACTTGCGGCCTTCGAGCCCGGAACATTTATTTCCCTCTCCGTCTCGCTCTCTTGGGATTTTTCGCCGTGCTCTTCCGTCTTTCTCGAACCGTTTTCCCTCTCTCTCTCTTTCTGTTCCCCCGTCGTCGTTCCGTTTCGAGGGAACCGTGCGTTTTTTGTTCTGTAAAAATCCTCGTTAACTCGAATCACGATTCCCCGCGTATTATACGGAGCCGTGGCGGCTGCCGCCGCCGCCGCCGCGCCGGCTTTCCACTCTTTTTCCCCGGCAGCTAAATAAATCGTTAGAGGTGGCTCGGTGACCGAGCGCGGGCTAATGGCGCTCCACTTATTATTCTTCCTCGTTGTTCTCGGCGAATCGCAAGCTCAATCAACCCTCGAACACGCGGGAACTATCGCCCGATGACACCTTAATTGATGGGCTTCCGTGATACAGGCCGAAGCGGACGAACGCCGCGGCGCCCGCCGACGCGGATCACACCCGGCCACAGACAAAATGGCTGAAACATCCGGCGAGCGCCGCACGGTTCATCGTTTCTGTCAAATCAAGTGGTATTAAGAGGCAAGAGATAGCAAGTGACATAACTAAAATCTTACTAGATTTTATATCGAAACATGGGTTTGCGGGCTGTCGTTTTTTTTACCTTATACGAGCACATTTTGAGCTGCACAAGGGTTCGTTTGATAGAGGAAAGTTAACTGCATCACGCTGCGCCCCAACAGTGAAAAATATCTATTTGTGACAGAAGAAATACATCGGATTATAAATTATTATATATTAATATTATTATAAAGGAAGCCTGAATATTGGGTAGGGTTTGAAATGAGACACATTTACCCTATAATGTTTTCATCTCTTCTATTTAGACGTTGCTAAAACTTCGGTATACTTACCAATTACGTTTCTGAAAAAGAATTACAAATTCGCTTGAGTAAATACCTTATTTTAAAATTTAAATTAAAATTGAATTGAATTCTAGAAGAAATCAACTCGTTAACTTTTGCGCAGTCTGTAAAAACAGTTGACGTTAAAATGATTCACACGTTTCAGCAAGAAAAATCAGAAACCAAAGCGAAGGTCTCCTTTCGTGTAAAATTGATTAGAGCAGTGCACAAGGATTCAATTGGAATTTCTAAAACAGCATAGAAATGAATTTCATATACTCAATTTTACAATAAATGCATAAACATTCACAGTTTAATCCTAACTATCGCAAAAGATAATTACAAAAATTCTGTACAATTCTAAATATCGAAACTACATTAATTTATGCACGTAAACGTGTTCCTCTAATCGGTATCCATACATTGTATAATTCAAAGGAACATTTCAATACGATGTCATTCAAATATTCTTTTCGGGGGATATTGTCTCGGTTCTTCTCGGCGATGAGAGCAAACAGTATAACGAACAATCGTTTAGCAGATCTTCGTGTGTGCAGTCAAAAAAAAAGTGATGCACAATAAAACCAGAAGCTTGCCGAAGGCACCGAAAATCCGTTACGCAGCCATCATGGGAGAACGTAACAACCGAAAAATCACGTACCCACCCCGTAACAATAAATTCTATTGGTCGTTAGACCCTCGAACTCACGCCAGGGGATCCCCTAATCTGACCTAACAGCATAATGTCGTTACCTTGTTAAATAAATGTCACAGCAGGAGGGTCGCTCGGGGCTGGGCAGCCGATCTACAAAAGACCAACCCCTAAAAATTGGGCCAACGTCCGCGTCCCTCAAAATGGTGGACCGACGCGCGGATTCAGATCGAAGAAAAGCACAAAAGGAGTGACGTTTAGCCGACTGCAATCTTCCTCGGCAATGGCCGATTGCAGCCTAACCCCGCTGACTCGTTTGTCGAAACCCGAGATAATTCGGTGTTCGATGAACTCTGTAATCCCTGCTGCAACAACTTTCATCATCTTCCAATCGAGTATTTTAATTTTTAACGTTAACCGTATCGAGCACGAAAGGTGCACGTTGTTGTTTTATAAAAATTACAGCAGAGAATTTAACCCTCATCCACAGGGGTAATTTTTTTTATGAAAAAAATTTTCTTAAAAATCTTTCTTTCTTTATTTTCTTCCTCGGCAATGGCCGATTGCAGCCTAACCCCGCTGACTCATTTGTCAAAAGCCGAGATAATTCGATGTCGATGATCTCTGCAATCCCTGCTGCAACAACTTTCATCGTCTTCCGATCGGATACAGTTCAATTTTTATCGTTAACCGTACCGAGCACGAAAGGTCTCTGGTGCACGTTGTTGTTTTATAAAAATTACAACAGAAAACCGGTCTCATTTGATTAGTAGGAAAAAAGTGTAAAAACAGATAAAGTTTCTACTCGCCCGAAAGTTTCATCGTTGTATCAAGTATTTTATTTGATCCAACGCTTCACAGATGCTGAAAAGTACAAATTCGAAGTATGCAATATTTTTTCGTGTTTTATGTGAAGTATTTTTTGTTGTTTTTCGTCTGAGTCAGACGAATCATAAAGAATGTTAGTCAGAGTTCTCACAAACTTTGAATATCGCGGATACCTACCAATAAATTGTCTGTTGTTAATATTTATTTATTACTCCCGTTTTTTGGGGGAACTTCCGTAATTTCCGTAAAGAGTGAATATTTTTTTCGATTACACGATAAAATCGTAAAAGTCGTGACTGCTTCGATTACATTTTTTTTGTTTCATTTGGTTATTACGCGATGAAATTTTTACATTACACTTTCAGCAATTTTTACTTGTCAAAAATATCGGAAAATCCAATGAAAACTCGTGCGCGGACGATTAACGGAAGGCCTAAAAGTATCGACAATGTACGCCATTGCGACGGCAAGCGTTTTCTGTCACTATTTCCTCGCGAAAGACACTTCATGGCTGCATAATGATGTACATTGTCCTAGTTACATATTAATTTCTTTTTTCGCGCGATGCAAATAAAAATTGAAGGTACATGCGTCGAGCGAAACGAAGCTATAATAAATTCTGCAGATACCTTGAAATATATTTTTACAATTCGCGTCCCCTTTTTTTTCTTTTTATTAATATAACAGTAATAAAGAAGGAAACCCAGAAAATAAAATAAAGTATACAGATACTTACGAGAAAGCGTAAGTTATATTTCCTCCAAATAAAATGTAATCAAAATGTCGTAACGTTACACGATTTGTTGTAAGTTATAAATTTTAAATAACGTGGGTTTTTCTACAGATTCGATATAAAATAAGTGCGATTGCAAAAATACTCTTAGAACTCGCAACTTGAATCACAACGAACTAGAATGAAACAGAAATTTATTTTCTTTCTCAATAGTTTGATCAGGTTGAAAATAATATATTTTTAAATATTTCTAATATTGTTCACTATTTCGAATTACAGCTATTATACTTTTGTCATAAATGCATAAAATCCGCTGTGTAGTTATCACCGGGAAAACGTAAGAACCATTTAGCGGGAGAAGAAAATTGATTAACGTTCCCGGCGTTATCAAGAACGCGTTTCATAGAAAATTAAAGCGTAACTTGAATGGTTCTAATAATTCCCCCGTTTCTCGGAATCTCGTTTTTAGCTTCGTTTCCGAGTAACTCTTCAGAATATATTAGATTATTCTAATAATCCGGCGTTTCCGAGTCGCAGCCGGGGCAAAATCCCGGCGTTAAATGAAATCAAGTGTCGGCTGGTTTACGCTGAATTTCATTCCGAGGTGCGGCGAGCGCAAGAATATTCTGTGGCAAGTTATCGTTTCGCCGTTCGTTCCATCGTCGTCGTCGAGCTTTCTGGCCTGTGTGAAAAGCGACGAAAAAAATAATAATGCTGTATTTGCAAATCCATTGATCGGACACGCTGATGGTTATCGGGCGACGACAGTTTTCACGGTTCGGAATAATAACGCAATTCTTCGTCATCCGGTCGAGATGTTTATCCGAGATCCACCGTGCAGCTGGTAACAGATGTCCGTTTCTCACGTTCGAACCATAATCGAGATCACAATCCGTCTGTTGTGTTTAAGTCGACGTTCGATTGTCATCAGATAACTCGAAATTGTTGTGACTTAACGAGGCATCGCAATTTTATGAACAATATCTACAAACAATTTTTCGTATTGCACTTAATGAATTTTTAGTATTTTTTGAAAATTGTACAACAAGTATATATTTGCTACAGACGCAATGCAAATGCATCTTGAAAAGGATTCAAACTAGAATCGAAACGTCGATGATTTCTCAGTAGTAATTGATTGAACATTATTAACAACATTACGATCGATATATAGAAACATATTTGAATCGCAATGTTGCGTATAATAAAAAATACCTTAGACTGAAGTCTACCTTATATTAAATTTATTTCTTCGTAAATCTCATATTAATCCTCTCGTACATGGATCAGAAAATTTGGTTACCTATATACCTTGGGAATTAAATTGGACGACAATTAACATTGAATTCTAGAAGAAATCTACTTCTGCACAATCTGTAAAAACAGTTGACGTTAAAATGATTCACATGTTTCAGCAAGAAAAATCAGAAACCAAAGCGAAGTTCTCCTTCCGTGTAAAATTGATTCGAGCAGTGCTCGAGGATTAAATTGAAACTCCTAAAACAGCATAGAAATAAAAGCTAAGAAATCGTTGGAGTATAAAGGTTCATTCTCCTATATGTACATGTAAAGAAAACTAAAATATGAAATAACGATAATATTCAAATAATATTGTGGGTTAGAACGTCTGTATTCAATTGTTTCGAACCTAGAATTTTAACACTACTGTGATAATGAGGCATCGCAATGTTGCGTATAATAAAAACACCTTAGATTAAAGTCTACAAAACTGTAAATTACATATTTAGCGTTAGCGGACATTACTATTGTGGCCACTTGTATTATTATTATTTATTCACTTTTATTATTCATGTAAAGCAAAATAAACCCAGATGGGTTTCAAATGCTTATAATAAAAAAGAAGGTGGCCGCTGCGTCAATTGCGTCAGGTGCGAAATAAGAGTGCGGCGATGGACACAAAAGAAGAAGAAGATCGAGAACAGAGAAGAAGTCCTGGCGAGGAAGCTGCCAGGACGAGCAGGCAGGAAACCCATTAGCAGCGTATCATCGGACGAGAACGGAGTGCCGGGTCTAGCCTTTAAGCGCCATTTTGCTTTTCAATTTTCAGGCCGCAATGCGCGCCAGCAGCCAACCCCTTTCCACCCCCCTAGTGGAGAATCGTGGCCGTCCGCCACACTGTCACTAATTCCGTTCAGTGTTCTTTTCTGCGGGGTCTAATGCCACCTGGAGGCTACGCGCGGCTGTCAAAGCCAGGATGCATAATGCGCGAGCAGGGGGAGGAAGAAAAATATAGGGGGCGGAGGGTGGGAACGAAGGCGAAACGTGGACGCGTTCGCGAAAAAAATAAAACATCGCTGTGGCTCACCCATTCGCGAACACCCAGATAGACGCACACGTGCACACAGCTAGATTCGCAACACACACAGACACACACACACACACACAACACGTAGGGCCGCGAATCGCCGAACGTGTGCGAGCCTCTCCGACAGCAGCTCTCTCTCCGCGGTGAAGGAAGTTGGAGGAACGGGGGGTAGAATTTTTACAGCGCGACAATCCACAAGGTACGAGAAAATAATTGCAAGTTCCGTCAGTGAGGACTGTGAGGGTGGCAAACGGAGGGGGCCAGGGGGAGTGTGGGGGGTTGGTCTCCTCGGAGGGAAAGAGAAGGACGTTTCGAGCGGTTTTCTTGCTGCCAGGAAGAAGCAGCCGAAGGGAACGCGGCCGACGCTGCGGCGACCGGGCGAGACAGAGACAGAGAGATCCAATTAAAAATATTACACATTACCCGCTACACAGCTAAAATGTATTTACTGTTTAAAAGCGGCAGAGACCGAGGGGGTCCCACCCCTAACCCACCCCCTCTCACGCACACTCGAGCCTACCGCGCGGAACACAGAAACGCATTACGTGTGCAGTCGCGTGTTGCAGTCCTACTGCCTCCGGTGATGGGTGCATGCGTGTGTGCAACTTGTATGCACCGCGTCCGCTGGAACGGGGATTTATTAATTACATCGATTGTAGGATCGATCGAATCGATCAACAATGCGAACGCGTTTCTTCGATGCGACAAATTTAAGATGCAACAGTGGTTACTTTTTCCCCGGAATTTTGGTTTCATTTTTGTATATGTGTGCTTACTGGCTGATCGAATTTATTTATTTATTTTCTTTCAGAGAAATTATGAATTTGTTTATTAGTTGTTTGACTATATTAATTGCATAATGTTTATTGATAAGCAGCATCGTCGTGGAAATGAATAAGCGACGCGAAAAAATGGGAAACTTCCTTTTACAGAAATGACGATGATCTGGAAAATTGTTTCGTGATATCCTTCGGAAAATTTGTTGAACCTTTTGAATTCAAATTTCGCACACATATTTATTACACAAAAAAACTAGAGATGTAAAAATGAAGTCAGCATGAATGTAGTTATGGTCCAAGTTAAATGAAATGGAAAGTCTTGATCATATATACTAACGTTGACATCTTGAATTAAGATATTTTAAATATTTTTCGGCCTTCAACACGATAGAAAGATGAGTAAAAGTATTTTTATCATTTTTTTTTTCGTATAACGGAGCAGGATGGGTCCCAAAAATGCTCTCCAAAATTTTATGTAAAGTTAGTTTCGAGATACCTGTTTTTAAGAAAAATTCGTTTAAAGATTGATAATCCAGACAAATTCTTTCGCGCGTGTATTTTACAACGCGACGTTTTGAAAATGAAAAACTATAATTTCTCAAGCACAAGCTCCAAGATACACCGTCTGTAACTTCCCAGCTTAATGCCGTGATTTCATCCAATTGCTGGCAGAATCAATTTCGGAAGTCTCGTGGAAGTTAAACGCGCGAGTGTGGTCGTGTACGTGGCTGGTTGAAAGTAATGGAAGTTGCGCACACGGTCATCATTAATCCGATACGATGCAAAGTGAACTGGGAATACGAACCTCCTCGGAGACGCGTTGCTTTGGATTACTTTTTCCTCCTTCATGATATTGTTATCAACCGTACAGTGATGTGTATGTTATAAATAACGAATTTCTTTGCTTTGTGGATTTTTCAAGATCGCGGGTTTTAGTTCATCGCCATTTTTATTAATAATTTTAAAAAGCCAAGTTTGATTTTATTTAGACTTTTACTAGAACTATCTATACATTCATTTTTTACAAAATAAGTTATATTATTTCAATAATTGTAAAATAAAACATTTGGAAAAAGTCATTTTTACCGGGGACTGTAGGTTTAGTGTTAACACTCGAAATTCGGGCGAAAGACCTTTGATTTTTCTGTCGAGTATCGGAGAAAATTAATTTTGTCAAAGGACAAGGAATGACATCTACAAATTAATCTCTAATAAAAATATAAATTTTATTTAATTTTAATTTTAAATTACTTCGTTTTCTCTGAATTTTCTAGGGTTGTAATTTTGCGGTGGACGCGTTAACAGAGATATTTTTAAAGTTAGGATGTCGAGGCTGACATTTTCCGCGGGAGCGCGCCTAATCAGTGGATGCACAGGGACTTGTCCACCCGTTCGCAGAATTTGCACTGCGATCACAAGATCAACATATGTCTATAGCTGCGGAAACGCATGGACGCGTATGTATCGGGCTTGTAACGTCTCGTTAATCGCGTGGAACATCAATCGAAGCGGGAATTGGTCTGGCCGCAATTGATAGTGGATTATAGTGTCCGTGTATCACGGAATCGGAACGGCAAAGACTAAATCGAATCACAGTAATCTATTAACACGGTCATGGCCGATCGAATGCTAATTCGAAACTGATAAATTGCATCATATCGCAATAGCAACCGAAGACCTAACTTTTTCTTCGTACTGAACACTATGTTCATCATTCTGACACGCGTGTGCTTGTATTCCTTGCACAAATGGTACTCCATTAATGTCTATCGGAGGCAAATTAGGAAGATTAATTGTTCAATGCGTATTTGACTGGTTACATTATCCGTTGTTGATATTAGAAAGAGGAGGCTGTGCTAATACAATGGCAAAGATTTTAGCAATCCCTGCATTCGCGAAGGGATTTGGAAATGTAGGAACCAGGAGAAAATTAATATTTTTCGTCCAAAATTTAACCTCTCAAGGAAATATAGAGGTTGTTTTCAATGTTCTTTGGGTACAGCTAATATTATTATAAGAGATATAATGTCTATTGAAATTAATGTCCAAAATGTTTGACACATTCTGAAGGTGTTCTACATAGTGATCGAAACGTTGAGATAAATTAATTTGCAAATTTGCTGTTTGTTTATTAATGATCAAACCGTGCTCCGAAAACACAAAATTTAATATATGTTACATACACTATTTAAAAAACGTCTATTAAAAAAAATTTATAAAAATTGATAAAGTAGTGCTTTACTATTAAAACAAAGAATGAGAATCTGGTTTCGTGACAGTTTCACGGGACAAAACATTCAACTCGATGTTTGGAGATTTCGAAAATCGAATGATCCAGATGGAGAGCAAGTATTAATTCCCAGCCGATGGTAGCCAATAAATCGATCCCGTTGGCATCGCGGGAGCCATTTCCTGCGTGATGGAGCAGCAGTGGTTCAACATCGAAACCGGAAGGACGAAGTAGATCGTTGTCCAAAACAATGTTAATCTATCCAGACAGATCGATTGATCGAAACGACCGGAATCGATCAACGACGAATCCGACGACTGAATTCTCTGATTCACAAAAAACAGACGAGTAGAAAAGCTGAGGTGAGATTCGTGGCGAGATCCGAGAAACGGAACACCGGGCCAGTTCTCCTCGGTCCAGTATCGGATCGATGGCCAGCGCCGATATTGAAGGTGACATGTTTTGAAACACACCCCTTTCACGGTTTCTATGAACGTATTTAGGAGAAGGTTTCTTCCCACGTGCTTGCCCAAGAAGGGATATACGTGTCGTGTTACTCCGGCATTCTGTTGCGCGTACCCCGGCCACCGGAAGAAATTTTGACCGGCGGAAACCCGAGACTTCGATGAATCTTTGATCCCCGATCTTGGGATCGGTGTCATCGCCGATCAAAACGTGTCGATCAATCACCGGTGACTCGTCGACGACTGTTCCAAAGAGAGAACACTCCGCGGACACCGGAAGTCTTCCAAGTACACGGAGTCCATCGGAAGTTCGGAAAATCTTTTCGAATAAACGGGGTTAAGTTAGTTAAGTTAGTGTATAATATATTTATAAAGGAATATTGTTATTGTAATTGCGGTTGAATAGAAAGGAGGGAAGGTGTTAAGGATTTTTAACCCTAAGGGGATGAAATAAAGTATATATTATCGAATGAACGAGGTTAAGTTAGTTCAGTTAGTTTATAATATATTTATAAATAAATATTGTTATTGTAATTGAGAAAGAAGGAAAAGTTTTAAGGATTCGTAACCCTGAAGGAATGAAATAAAATATGTATTATCGAATAAACGACAACTCCAATGATTTGTTTCTCTCGAGAATTTCGAAGAGATTAACGTTCAGAAGGTTCGGAGATTATTGCAGTGGGTTTCCTCGGCCGTTGTCACGGGATACGTGTGTTCACCTTCGAAGCGACATCACAATGGTGTCCAGCAGCGGAGCCAATAAAACGCGATAGTGACACTTGGTGTGTCCCGATACGGCTCACGATGGTCGTGCGACCTGCCATGTATCTGAACCGGTCCATTTAAACGTCCCTCGCATGTTCCACGCCGGTGACATTACATATCCGGCCAGGTATCGTTTGAATAAGTTAATTAAGACAGGTACGGCTTTCAGTTTGCCCGAAAACAAAGCCGCTGCTGTCAAACCGAACCAAAATAAGAACCATTCAGCCCGGCCGTGCTTGCTTCGTAACACCCACACTTCGTTTCGAAGGAAGGAGAGCCTCTCTTTTTGCCAGTCCGTGTCGACATTTATTATTTCTCTTCGAGCACAATCATCGAACTTGACGCGCGCAAGGACGTTCCTTTCGGGCACACCATTGTTCCGGGGGGTATCGGTGGTTTCTTATTATTATTATTATTTATTATAGACGGGCAGAAGCCCTTTTTACATAAGTATTTACAAAGAAAAAAAAGAGGAAAATACAAGACTACTTATCGAATAAAAAAAAATTATAATACTGGTACAATCGATACGTATTATCGTATAATCCTGCGTAGTTGCACTTGAAAATTTTGCAAAGATTCAATGAAAAAATCAATACTTTTATAAATAGTGCATGATTGTTGCAATAATTAAATTCATTGGATTAATTAATCCATAAGTCGTGTTTGAAAAGCTGCTCTTTTTCTGAATTCACGTTCCAGCACATAAAAATTGATTTGTGCGACCAGAGAGGAACAATCAGTACAATTATTAATATTTTCATAAATTAGCCGAACAACCGATAGTTTTGGAAAGGCGAGAATACGAGGAGACAGTGAAATAGAAATTGCCCGAACGAAACTAGTGATTCCTGGGTTTCCCGTGTCATCATCGTGATCAGAGCGCGAGAGCGGGATTCTCGGCGTGCCTTCAATAGGACACATGTCTCTTCTGGCACACGCACGCCATTTTTGAAAGCGACGTGAAGTGTTCCATGGGGTGTCGTGCTAAGACACTCCTTTTGGCATTAATTGAAAAAGCCGATGCCACGAGACGCGGTGGCACATCAAAGAGAATGTTTTCGTCGCACCGTGGCATCGCGCAAACGAAATAATAAACAACATCTCGTTCCCGTTTCTAATGGGATGGCTGGTTGCCACGTCGTCAAAGATTCTTCGCCGCTAGAAACTCCTTTTATGGCTATGCGCAACGGGATTTGCAGTTGCAATGCAAGTAATTGTAAAAGCTACTGCGGAACAATGTCGCTGTCCACTCGAAGATCAAACATGATGCTTGCACCACCAAAGACGGATCAATTCATTTCTAATCCGCCACGAAAAATTACTGTTCTCTGTGTTCATTTAGAAGGAATTAGTATTCCGCTAGTCGAGATTCATTTTATCACGTTTTTATTAGCTCGCTTTCTTGTTTGTTTGTTTGATTTTAAACTAACTTTTTGATGAGCTAGAGACTTTAAATTGGAAACACAGTTTAGAACTGGATGACAATGCAATATAAAAAATTTTTTTTTAAAGTCTATCCGTTTCGGGAAAATAACAATTTGTCTGATATTTAGTACATGTCTCTGTTATAATTTCATAACCTGGTAAAAATGTTAAAAATCGATTGGAAAATTTCACATACACAAGACTAAAGCAGAAAATAATTATGTAAATACAAATAAATTTTTTAAAAATACCACGTTTTTAAAAACGGACTAAAAAGTATAAAATAATTTTTCCTAGTCGCATACTGATTCCTATCCTCGTACAGACAGTGGTGAAAATTTGTGATTGTGAATTTTGAATTGCTATGAAAATACTACTAAAGCTACGTAAAATAAAGTAAAAAAAAAACAGTATGAAATCGTAGTCGTTCCTAAAACGTGGTGTAGCCCCTATCGCGGGTGTCAGTCCAGTAAGCAGCCACGTTAGACAACAACAACAATCATCGCGAAAGCAAGGAGAAGAAAAAGGAGGATGAGGAAGAGCTACACGGCCCCGTGTCCGTCGGCGAAGAAAATTCGCAGGAGCTCTTAGGACGTAGTCGAGGCTGTGCGAGGTTCACAGCGAACCGTGAAGACAAGAGTGCGCACGGAGTGGTAACGTGCAATCGAGATTCCAGGGTTGTTTCGTGTGTTCGCGGGTGTGTAGCACCAGTACATCGGCAACTGCTGTCAACGGTGTATATATCCACATGTTTCAACGTGTCTCTGCATACATTATCTTCCGCGGGGGTGACGGAACAGCTCGGCAACCCCCCTCGGCAGCGATCCGCAGAGCGAGCGGGGTTTTTGCCACCCCCGCACCCTACGTTCATCCTTGTTCCACCAGCTCGCGGCCGCTCCGCACCGCCGCGAGCCCCTTTTTTCGCGGGGCGAGCACAGAAAAATGCGCGATATAAAGGGAAAAATTTTTCTTTGCCCTCTGATTGGCGGTTGCCGTGGCAACACCCGGGCCACCTCGGCCTCTAATTATTTCCAGACACTGAGAATCGAACGAGCTCTCCCACGAGCTGCCGGAATAGCCCCGGCACACACATTTTTCCGCCGTATCCACCGTTACCATCGCTCCTTCCTCCGCGGGGGTGGACGACCACCACCCCCTTCGTCTCTCCCTTCAACTCATTTTCTTTCTCCCTTTTCCAACCTCGCTCTTTCCCTCCTACCCCTCACCGATCCATTTCTCTCTCTTTCCTTCTTCCTTTCTTCTCGCCCTCTTCACCCCTCCGTGTCTCCTTTCTCGCTCCTCGCACGGCACACCGTTACTCTCCAGGGTGTTGATTGTTGATAGCCGTGACACTACAACAGGATGCCAGAAGGATCACGTGGGGGTGGGTCTACCTCCGGATAGACGGATAGACGATGGTTAGGGATAGGTGGTCTTTAGCACGGTTTAGGGGAAACAAGCGGTAAGAGCATCCTATTGACGGATAGTGGACGAAATCACTACGGTCCGTTCTCGACAACTAATTCGTTCGCAGTGATATTAAATAAATTTGGGATTTCGGCCCACGGTTCGATCATTAGTAACAACAGCAAGTTTGCAAATTAATCTCACTCGAACTTGAGAAATAGTGTGTACTATAAGGCAACCTTGTTCTATGACGTAGCATGTGTTCTATGCGACACAGCTGTGTAAACATATCTTAGTAGAAAAAATTTATAAAAGACATACTTGCTGCGGCAAAATAATTATTTAAATAAAAAACAACGAGTTACAACATATGCTAGGGTGAAAGATATATGTATTGTAGGACGACGTCGTTCTGTGATTGGTTGATCGATATCGAACGGTGCAAGTTCGAAATCATCTTGCGGGAAATTTGAAACGGCGTAACCGAACAACTAATGTTGAAAATAACCAAAGGAAACAATTTCGATCTTGTGCATCCATCTTTGTGGAAAAAAGAATTTTTGAAAAAATGCTACAGCCTTTTCTAATTCCATTCTTGAAATTACAAGAAACAAGAATCAAATAAAGATTGAAAGTACATTGACATTATTAAATTCTTTTAACCTATTCATATAACCTATTCATAGATACATAAAATGCACAATTACTTTTCGATTATTATTCATGACATTAAAAGAAATGCATAAAATGTACAATGACTTCTCGATTATTATTCATGATTTTAAAAACTAGATTAACAACGAAAGGAAAGAAAATTGAGAGATTTTTTAGTCTCAACTCGGAGAGGGTTGAGTCCGCGGGTATCAACAATATTTCATCCGCACAACGTACTTCTAATCAAATGCAATTTTCTGCAGCCTCGTCGGCGCATCAAAGGGAGTCGGCTGAAAGTCCGCGGGCGTGTAGACGATACGTAAGTGACAGAACTTTCCGCGTTGCATTTCCCAGTTCAAACATCAAAGCATCGTCTCGTCGTCGGTCAAGTTAAAGCGCGGTCGCAACGCGCGCCGGGAAAAATGAAATCGAAGAAACCCATATTTCCTAACGGTAGGGAAAAGAATGAAAAATTTTCAATGACCCGACAAAATCATGAAACGTCGTCAGCTATTATCAAAGTATCATTAATCTATCAATACAAATTCAATCTTCCAACAACGAAGAGACAATGAAAGTAATGTAGTTGAAATTCGTCCGATATAAAATATATATAACATAAAATATATTAAATATACACAATTAAATAATATATATAAATTGTCAGGTTAAGTTGACAAATATTAGCAACTTTGTCTAGTTAATTGGACAAAATAATAGTATTGCGATATTGTGCATCTTTCCTGCGACGTAACATTTTTAATTTGAAATTTACCTTCGCAAGAAATATTTTATTTAATTCACACGAAGAATGTTTAATTCATATTCCTGAAGAATTTTGCAACAGAATTTGATCCTACATTAATCAAGCCATTAATCTAAGCGTGAACAGACTTAGAAGGTATCTAGACATTTTCCGAAGAAGCCTATAAATACCAAATGCATCGCAGCGAGCATAGATACGGGTTTTCTCTTTGCAATTAAACTCTCGTTTAGAGTATTCTCGAGTACGATAGTTCCCGCAGCACAGCCAGATACAATATATTCCGTGACGGAAATGACGGCCTCGAGTGAATCCAGCACTCGGCAAGAAGCGAGGCTCATAGACGTTACCTCGACGTCCTTTTTTCTTTTTTTTTTTTTAAAAAACCCTCCCGCTCGTCGAATGATAATACGCGTTCCTTCCGTGTTTGCGAATCTCTCCCAATATTCCCCTCGAGCAACGAGGTAAACACCGCCAGTGAGTAAACGAAGTGCAACAACGACGTCGTTGTTTTCCTCGCGACACCCCAGCCGGGAGACGTCGAGGAACGGCGAGGAGAGGCAAGAAGAAAAAAAAAGAGAGACGCGGGAGAAACTGGAGAAAAATCGGGTTGGAAACGCAAGGCAACGGGAGGAAAGTGGACAATGCAATTTTCGCCTAACCGCGGAAGCATATCATTGTGAGACAGTGAGAGGCCCAGCGAATGGAGGCGTCGACGTGCGTCGCGAAACTCGCATCTAGGCAATTTCCGTCGTCCCTCGCAGCCATCCAGGGTTTCGCATTGTCACCGAAGAATGTCAAAATGCGAGAGAGAAAGATAGTCACCCCCAAGCTGGCAGGAACCGCGGAAAAGAAGGCAACGTTCCCGCTTCTGGAAACGCGAAGACACAGCCTCACTGTTCCTTGATAGGTGACGCTAGTTAGGGTGCTTCTTTCGTCGCCGAGAAGGGTGAAAGATACCCTCCGGTGCCCGACGACTCTTGTCCTAGCGTTACACCCGAGGAAATTCTCCGTTAACGAGGTAGAAGACCGCCTGAGCAAGGAGGAAAATGGGAAACGAAGTTGCAAATTGGGGTTTAAAATTTCGTTAGCGCCGGTAATTGAGCCTTCCTGACGATCGGCGCGGGGAGCTACGGACTTTGACGTGTCAGCGACGTATTAATACGTTTCTATGGAAAAACGTATTTAATTTAATAAATAATTAATAGTCTACAATAGTGGTCATAGAGAAGACCTTGTGACTTATTCTAGATAGGATATTCTGATCTATGAACAGCTTTGTTCTGCACTAGCAGATGAATTCCTTAAGACAATTAAGTTTGTGTTATAGGCTAATTTGTTTTCATTTAACCGCATTTATTACAAACAAATTTTTGGTACAGCAATGAGTTCCTCCTGTTATTGCCAATTCGGTGATGGAAGAATTGGAAACAGTTTTCATTTCCAAACTACCGTTCGAATTGATTTTCTACAAAAGATATGTACATGACAAAAAAAATAGTTAATGTTCGATCGAGAAGAATGTCAATTTGTTCTACTACAGTAGAGTTTGTGAAACAATGTCATTAGTACATCTTTAACGACTGTAATAAGATAGAAAGATTGTTAATTTGTCGATGAATATTGATCAAGATCGAACCTAACACGTGCAGTGTGATACCACAATAGATTTATCAGCTGATGCTTCGTGTGTACCTCGTGAGACACGTAGATGTGTTAGTTAGTTTAATTTGCAATCAGTTTCTGTAGACATCGATCAACGAATACAATACCAAACCACAAACAACACCATGTGTGATACACGCTCGTAGAAAACTTATTCAGCCGATGTAATAAATGTCCATTGGTCGACACAAGCCATTGCCTAAAGGTATTACCTAAAGAAAGCACGAGTATTCATAACGATTACAAGTTCCCCGAATTCTCTGAACACGTGTGTCGCGTGTTGACAATAAGATCTTCGTGTCAAACAGAATAAAATACAATCCTTATGAAACGGCCACAGTGTGCCGAAATAACAAGACTCCGGTTACAGCATCAAACATGACATCGTCGGAGATCGGGTATCGACAAAATTTGTCACTCGTGGTTCGACAGAGGAGACTCTTTATTTTTCGCTTGGTGCGAAACGTTCGGTCGACGAACAAAAGGGAACGATATAAACGTCCGATAGGGCCGGCCACCGGAAACCGTGCGAGCGATCTCGCGCTTTGTGTGTGTTGGCCGTGCGGCGCGAGGGCACACGTGAAAAAACACCGTGGCGGAGACAATTTCGAATTTGAAAATGTCCCACAAACACGATGGGTCAAGTCTCCGCGGGCTCTCATTGTCGGCCACGAGAAGCGGGGAGGCTAAGAAGATTGAAGGGCACCGTGAAAAGGCTCGCTGACAAGTCCCTCGGGCTTCTCCGTTTTGCCTCGGGTTCTTCTCAAATTTCAAAACTCGATTCTTCGACAAATTAGCTCGGACATTGAGGAGGTGGCCAGACCCCTGACGGACCCGTTTCCATTCGATTATTCGCGTCCGTGGGACGTTGGCCGCACGTTTTTACGCGTCGGATCGCGAACACCGTTCCTCGGCTTCTCTCTCCGGCTCCTACGCTTTCTGTCAACGCTGTCCTCGAGCGGATCGATTGAAAAGGGACCGGGGGAACAGCGTGTTCTGTCCTCTTAACGGAGACAGTATCTTTGTGCATACCGATGGCGACTCAATGCTGTCCGGGAAACCGAGTTCTCAAAGTTTCCGATCATTGCGAACTTGAGACTGTTTTGGTTTCCCGATTCAATTTCGCTTAAACTTCCTCGGCAGAGTGTAACGAACGTGGGACTCGGAATAGGGAATTCTGATCTGGTATTTTCAGGTATATTCTGGTATATTCTGGTATGTTCTAGTGTTTTCAGGTATATTCTGGTACATTCTGGTATATTCTAATATATTCTGATATATTCTGGTTCATTCTGGTATATTCTGGTACATTCTGGTACATGCTCTAATTCATATATACTAAGCTGTATTCTGTAGGTAGGATCCAGTGAGTCTTACTTCTTACAACGTCGAAAGACGAACATCGGAGTAGGAGAATGAAACCGTGAGCGGAACAAGGATGAAAGTTCACTTTCCGGGATTGATACGTAGGTGATCCCAAGCGACGCGTACGACTCGTATCGACGATCGTGTTACGCCGTGCCGCGTCGACGAGAAAATTGCAAAATCTGATATCCAGAGGGCTGCCAGGCCACTTCCGGTAAGAACGTATTTCAACTGGATTCATGGTCGGTCCATTACCGTTGAGCCAGATTGCACGTCTCCGAAGGCGAGAACGATCATAGACGTCGGAGAATAACAGGGGTGTAGGTTGAATCGCGACATCGACGAAAGTTGGAAATTGAATATCGGAATGAAGCCTGTCGACCATTAATTGCAGTATCAAGCTGTCCCTCTAACTGGCAATCTAGGAGGATCGAGTCCAGGCCCGAAGGAAGTCGAGCATTATCGCTAGTTGGCACGACGAGCACAATTAACAGGCCATCTGGAATAAATAGTGGAAGCCGGAATAAATTCCAAGACGGTCCTCAGTCTTCGCTAATGATTCCTCTCTCCCGCCCCGTTTCCTTTATCAAATATTCCTCGGAGGGAAAATAAAAAAGGAACGAACCGGAGACGATTGTCTGAACGTTCTCGTCGCAGAGGATCTCCCGGGGTGTTTTCGCGAAAATTGGTCTCGGAACGAGCGCGCATAAATTTTTCGAAAATCATTGTGGTCGCCCAGCAATTAATGCGGCGCAACGAGCACGCGTGCCTGTGTATAGTTTTCTGCTATTTCTTCTTCTTCCTCTTCGTCGTGCTCCGTATTTTTCTTTTTTTTTACAACTCTTGTAATTTGTTCGTTTTAATTAATTTCTATGCGACGCGACTACGTACAATTCGTTACACTCGCGCGCATTATGCGACGCAAATAAGCATATAAATAATGAAGCCGGCGATGCGCGACAATTTAATTACAACGTTCACGCGGATTTCTTCCCCCGAACTTACGTGTTCCCGGACCTGGAACCGTGCAGGTTCCATCAGTAATTACGACAAAGACGCACAAGTGCTGCTAATGAACTCTTCATTCAGGGCCCGGACTACAAAATAATTTACATCCTCGGCCGGATGGGATGGAATTACTATCACAATAAAGCTTCTCGGCCGCGCACCGCGCCGCACCGGCGAACCGAATCCCGTCGTTCGTTTCGCGAATCCCAGCTGCTTTTTGAATAAATATATTCGCCGCTGGACTAATTGGATGAAACGAACTTCCGACCGAGAGAAATCTTCGCCGGGCAACCCCGGTGTTTGGATTCCGTAAGGAAATGTTTATTGCGACTCTATTTGGAAAAATGGAAACTCGTGGAATCTTCCTTTTCTTGAAATATTTGTTGTGCATGGTCAATTTTTTGCGGAACAACGTTTTCTGGCTTCTGACACCTTGATGATATTTTCGACACTGTTATTGTTATTTTGAGAGTTTTTTTTTTAAATTATAAGCGAAAATGTTGTGGACATGTGGTGATAGGTTTATGTTAGTGGATGTTTGCTGAATTAGCGTGATAAAATCTTTGTGATTCGTCGAGTCAGAATGCGAATATTTTTTGAACTGTGTTCGGTGGGCGAGCAGGCCTACGTTCCGACGGATCGCGGTTCCCGTCGCGTGGCAAGCGATTACTCGGCTGAACGTTTGCGCACTCTTCTACTATTTTTTTCTGCGTTTAGCTAGTTTAAACGGAATTTGAAAACTGTATTGGAAGTAGAATAATTAATATATCTAGTAATGATTACTATAATATAATTGTTTAATCAGAACACTTTCGAACAAACTTTTGCACGATTGTGTAACCTTTTGTAAATGTTGTTATTGTTATCTATTGTACGATTGTTAAGACAGAAAAAGTATTAATGATTTCGGCGCAACGGTTCGATCATTTTCAAGAAAGAAAAAAAATTGTTGTGTGATAAACTGATAAAATCAGATTGTACTACATTGATCAAGTTTCTGTATTTTATTACTCACTTGCTTTATGAAAATCTTAACATGGAAATTGAAATTTGTAATACATGTTGTTATTATATCGTCACTCAAGTTACTGAAATGAAAATTAATTTGTAAAATTGCTTTATAGTGTTTATTCGATCGAACCGTTGCGCAGAAATCATTAATACTTTTTTCTGTGTAAACCAATGTCTGAGTATTCTGTTTTCAAAACCATTCTCAACTGAATTCAATTTGTACACTTTGTCGCCTAGAAAGCAGATTGCGGATTTCATGCATTTATAACAATATTGAGTAGGTGAAGTAGAAAATAGCGAAGACGTTAAAAGAATTTCAAAATGGACGTTGCATTCGCCAAATCAGCGTTAGCTATTCCAAAATTTATTCGATTTCCAGAGTTTCCGAGAAAAAACTCCCGCGTAACGATGTCCAGGAGAAATTCAGCCACCAATCGAATTTCGACAAGTTTTGATGTTCTCCGTCGAGGCGACCTTTCTCGAAGTGCTCGGAAATTTTCATATTTACGACGTATTCCATTATGCGGCGCGGCGAGTTCCGAACGGAGGCGTCCCGCATTGAAATGCCGCTGGACAAAAGTTGTGTGTCGTCGCGGGACGTGTCCAAATATTGTCGAGCGCAGATGTCCCAGCCGGGCTTTTTACAATAAGAAACACGTCCATTCAGGTCGCGTTACGCGCCAACTTTTCGAAACGTCGCGGAATATATTTTGCTGGAAACCGTTCTCCCGAGTTCCGATTGACGAAAACTGTTAATAATGGAAAGGGGCTGGAATCCTCCTCCAACAGAAAAATCAAACATTCCTTGGAAAACTAAACGAAACACTCGATAACTGGTATACAAACAAAATCATTTCTGTGCTATTGATTCAAGTGAGTTTGGATAAGAAAAGATAACAAGTAAACGAAATAACCGATCGAACTGGTATACAAACAAAATACCGTTTCTGTGCCATTGCTTGAAGTGAGTTTGAACAAGAAACCGTAAATAATATACACATGAAAAACCTTTGATTACAAACAAAAAATTCTATAAAACTGTACAGAATATTAAAACGATCCAAAAGCAATAATATTCTCTTTCAGAAGCTATCTGGACTGTTTCCTAATTCGTGTTCGTTCCTCTGCAGGAATCCTCCCAAACCAATGAACGAAAAGCTAGGAATAAACGATCGGAGCAAATGATCAGCAGCTGCCAGCCGATCTTCCGTTAAAGAATCCCAGGGTGAAGAAAACAAATCGATGAGCCTCCCGATTAAAGAATCAGTGCTCGATAACCCCCGCGAGAATCCGGAGAACCATGGGAAAGAAGCCGGTGGTCTGTACCATCTATTAAACCTACCTTGGATCGCAGAAGAAGAGCGAATAAAAGATGAGAACCAAGCAGAAAGACAAAACAAACGCAACAAAAAGATGAGAGAAAGAACGAAAGAAGAAAAAAAAAGAAGAAACGGAAAGACATACCGATGGAAGGATCCTCGTATCAGGCGTCGATCGTCGTGCCCCCCTCGTCCGTGCAAAGAAAAGAGATAAACTGTCGTGGGGTGGTGGGGGGTTAGAAGGAAGAGAGGAGAGGGATGAGACACACGATGAGGAGAAAAACGAGAGAGGCGATCGGTTGGATGAAAAAGTGAATAATCCGGCGTGTAAACTGTGCGTAACCTGACGCCACGCGCTGGTGGCAAAAAACTAAACGCAGAAAAGGCCCGAACTATTTCGAAAACCATAGCCCTGCCTCACCCTCTCTCTCCCCCCTATTGCGGCCCAACGGTCCCCTCCCCCGCTCGCACCCCTGATCCCCGAGGCACACGTGCCCTCTCTCTCTTGTCCTCTCTGTCCGACGGAACGCGTCGGGTCCCCCCTATCGGTTGCTCGAATTGGTATTATGGTGTCGCGGCTCTCCCGTACCACGGTGTGCCGATGCAGTTCGATTCACCCCGCTACACGGCCCCGTGTATTCGCACATTTTCGTCCGATGCACTCGCGGTCCCATGAGTACGCGTCTCCAGCGGCCGTCTGCGTGCGTGTGCATCGATACAGATGCGGTAATGCAACGAGAAGGGGTGTAGAGGCGGCTACGACAGCCGAGGGGCGGAGGGGCGGTGAAGTGGTAAATTTCGAGCGAAAGGGTGACACGCGAGAGGGGCAGGGGAGGCGAAAGGAGTTTGGGAGGTTGCAAAGAGAAGGAACGGTGGAAACACAACAGTGGGAAGGGAGAGGATGAAGGTGGAAAGAGAGACGAAGCGAGGGGAGAGGAGGGGCGGAGAAAGAGAGAAGGATACGCGTCTGCAAAGGAGAAATCATTAAAAAAATCCGAAAACAAAGGAGAGGGGGCGTGCCTCGAGCCAAGATGGCCGTGCTACTGGCGGCCCGGAGGCAGGAGCTTTTAATTAATGCAAAAAAAGCGAGGGGTGCGAGGCGTGAGGCGGGGGGTAGCGGCACAAGGGAGTCGGAGGAGAGTCGAGGAGCGCGCGGCGCCTCCCGATTTCTCCAACCCCTCTGTGCCTCCCTCGGCTTTTTTGCCCACCCGCCCACCGATGCAAAACCGATGCGGTTTTTCGCGTAAAAAAAAATGTCCCAAAGTACCGATTGCTCGATGCACCCCGACGAGATACAACAGACGCGAGACGCCGCCTCGCGTCGCGGCGATCGACCTGGCCAGCCCCGCGCGCTCTCTCACCCTTGCGATAATAATCTCGCGCGCGCGGAACCGCCGCACTTTTTTTGCGCCGACTGTACCGTAATGGGGTAGATGTGTGCTTTGTGTGTACCAGCCCTTCGGGAACGCCGCGGAAAGGGTGGGGGCATATCCAAACAGGAGGTAGGGACATTCGTAATAACTCCGGGGGTAGAGTTTCTCTGACGGGAGAGACGCCCTATAATGGATGAAAATTTTTCGACGATACTTAAATCGTTCGACGATCGTCAGGGAAAACTAGCAACTTTTTCGAAGATTATCGTAAAGATTGAACGCTTGTTTCGGAGGATTTGTATCTTCGTGTGAAGGTACACCTTAGGTTCGCACAAAAATCAACATGGCAGTTGCACGCAGAGATGGCGGCCGTGGGCCGACTCCCCGTTTCTTCCGTTCCCGCGATGCCGCCTTCACGAAACGCGATTATGCAATTTAAATGCGAAGCCCGCGAAACCATGTCCAGGGAACCGGAGGGTGAAAATTGATGCTAAATAACCAGCTAACGAGTCGACTTACGCCGAATTTCTTCGGCGAACCGGTGACTTTTAGCCTCGTGGAACCATCAATTTTCATTGAATTCACGGACCTAATGTCGTCGAGGGTGTTTCCTTTCGCTTACAGGGTGGAAGCCAAAGATTATCCCCCGGCGGAGATTTTTTTGTTATGCATGAGCTAGAGATAAACGTTCGCCGGAAGGGTGGGCGAATGTTTACCGCGGATGATGGCGGAGATGAGAGGCGGGATGCTTTAGGGGTCGAGTTTCTGCTTTTAGATGCGATAATCTTTACAGGGAAAATATATTTTTGCCGAGAACCGAGCGCTGCTTTTAGAAACGATAGAAGTGTTTCTCAAAGGGAGTAGCAACATTTGAAAAATATAATAACACTAATAAAACGTGTAAAAAAGGAAATGATTTTTTTTATCAGAGAATATCTTTTCTGAATTTCTTTTGAGTGTTTATACGAGAAAATCGAATTTTACTTGTTTAGTTTAAGGTACATTTATTATTCGAATTTTTGATTATTTCACTGTTTAACCCTCGCAAAATATAATAACACCAATAAAATGTGTAAGAAAGGATATCTATCTAAATTATCTAAATTATTCGATCAAATATTTGTCCTACAAAATTTATGGTTTGATCTCTTACAAAAATTCTCGATTGTGGTAGACAACAGGGGTAAGCAGGGATAAAATTTGTCGATTTGACGCTTCTCAAAAATTTATTATTAACTGGGTTTTTTTGCTCAATCTCAAGATAATTACCTAAATTATTCGAAAAAATATTTCTCCTACAAAATTTATAGTTTGATCGATTTCAATGTATCCGGAACCACTTCCGATAAGTCGTTTCAAAGTTGCTTGTATTCTAAGCCGAATAAAATCATGAAAACTGATCATGCATCAGATTTGTGTAAAGATAAAAATTCTATTAGTTTAGAAAAGTCGAATGATGAGGAACCGCTTGGAGATTCGCAAAATGGTTTCGTGGATGCTGGCGAATATGCGTCTAAACGAGAAACCATGTCTCCCTCGGAGGCGTTCCGCCGTCCTCCATCTTTCTTTCCTTCCGGAGGAGAACGCGTTCGCCGTATTACGACCCTCGGCCCTCGCACTCACAACATATATCGCTGTACCGGGGGTTGTTTTCACGTGACCATGTTCAATTACTTACCGTGCGTCGAGATCGACAAGGGAAAGGCGATGAAATTCCGGGTTCGAAGGCGGCTGCGTCGAGGGTTGCTAGACCGGGGCCATTAGTAGAAAAATATTTTCCAAGGGGCCGTTTCGAGTGGCACCAGCAGCGTAAACCCTTTAGAGCTGCAACAAAACGACGGGGGTTATAAATGACTTACGTATCCAGACTCGAGGGCTTAATGGCAAAATGGCGACACACGGAAGACGCGACACCATCTAATCCCTTCAACGACAGGGTCCATCTAAATCCAAGATTTTTTATTTTTTAATAGCCAATTCAAATCACCAGCTATTTTCATCGACGATCAAAGAATCTCCAAAATATTTAAGTTAACGTGTAAAAATTTCAATGGACCTAGCCTTGGCTGCCATTAAATATGACAGGCTTCTTTTTTCGAAGATGAACGATACATTTGTGCAATTTTTACCCGACTAGAAATTCAGTTTGGGAGACCATTAGCTCCGCAGTGGGCATTCGCACGGACTCGAAAATCGTTAGCTAACTTCATACAGACACAGTTGATACAATGAAATTATTTGGACACTGGGTATACGTTGCATAATTTATTATGGCACAGTATTTCGGGTTTGTTAGTTAACTGTTCTTCATCAGGGAATTTACTTCTATGTAACCGACTAGAAATTCAGCCTAGCCTGATTTGGCGGTTAGGCCCTAACACGGCATGTAACACATACATCATCTTATCAGTCCACAAACATACTTATATTTGTTGTTTATAAGAGTCCATCGATTATATCGCAATGGGGTAGAATAAAATCAATAAAACCATATCAGACCAACTTTCTTTGACTTGCAAGATGCATAATCAAAGGGTACCAGAAATTATGCAGCAAGGTCTAGAAAAATTGATATTATTTAGCATGGAAAAGATGGAAGGCTGAGAACGAAGCAGGTTTCTCGAAGGGCAAGAATGTTGAGGTATATTTTAGCATAAATTAGAAACGAAGTATGCGTGTGCACTTTATTTCGATAGCAGGCTTTTATCCTCTTCTATCCGCAAGGGAGCCATCTTCGGAGACCGCAAAGGGTTGGAGAGAAACGTATGCATAAACGGCGGCGAAGGTCGCGCGTTCTCAAGATGGCGACCGTGGAAGGGCTCGATGGATTCGGAGGGCGCGCAGCGACGCGCTCGGGAAAAGGATAATCGAATGCAAAAAGCTGGGTGTGTTTCAGCGTGGACTCTGTCGCCCGATGAAAATTTCAAAGTGCATCGGCGCAATTGTTGCAGATACCATTAAACCTTAAACCCCGATGGCTTCCACCGTTCTTTCCCCTCATCCCCACCCATCCCTCTCCGCTCGGTCCCAGAAATAATAACGACACCGCGTACTTAACATATGCGCATAAATCTATTATTAAAATTCCCGTCCTTTGTGACCGGAGCGGTGTCTCGACATTTTTATTTCGTAGCCCGTACATATGGAGCCTTCCGTAGAATCCTGCGAGCGCATTAAACCGGCCGCGCCATCCATATGCCATCCGTTGCGACTCTAATCATAGCTATTATCGGGAACACGACACGACACCCCCGATTCCACCCCTCCTTTTAACCCGCCGTTCCATTATTCTCGCAACACGCGAACGTATAACGTTAATGACCCGAGGCGCGTTACTACGGGGAAGAAAAATGCATGACCGATGCAGGTCCTCATCTATACGTATACACCGGCAGCCGACGCCAGTTTTGTCCCTTTTTCTTGCGTTTACATGTAATATCGCGGAGGTCGATGATTTTCACCGAACGCGGAGGAGAAACTGCGCTCGCGAATTTTCCGAGTGGTACGTGGACAACCGATCACGGAAATATAAACGTCGTCGTCGACACCTAAGCAACTTGCACAAGTTAAAATTCATCGATACACGAGACTGCATTCGATCAAATACAGGATGTCTCGAAATTCCTTCAAAATCCGGAAATCGGAAGTTCCAGAGTTCTGTAGTATATACTAATTTAATGTCGATCGTAATATTAAGATAATTGGAATTTTCCACGGTGCAACTATAGCAATTTTGTAAGCACTAAATTTCTGAGTTCATTTGAAGCAACATTTTCCTTTGCAAAAGTTACGTTCCTG
Source organism: Lasioglossum vierecki (assembly GCA_028455595.1). Taxonomy (NCBI): domain Eukaryota; kingdom Metazoa; phylum Arthropoda; class Insecta; order Hymenoptera; family Halictidae; genus Lasioglossum; species Lasioglossum vierecki. Next base: position 12,613,828 of record CM052342.1, read on the forward strand.
GGGCTTTGTTTAGGAGTTATTCATAAAAAAAACACGGACCAATCAGAGCGCGGTTACAGCGGATTGATTCTGGCTCGGCCAATGGCGACGCCACGCTTAGTGGAACCAGATTCCGTTCACTGTAGACGCGTTCTGACTGGTCCGTATTTTTCGTTAATAACTCCTTAAGAAATCGGCGGACGTGATTTTTGAAAAGGAAAATATTGCTTCAAATGAACTCAGAATTTTCAGACACCCTGTAGAACAAAGCATTTTCGAGATCGTTCTATCACTCGGAGAATTATCGAATTTCTATAATTTGATTTTCAGAACAGTCATCTTCCAGTTTCATCTCTTAAACTTCCATCCCTATTTGATAATTCTATCTTCAGAAGCTTTTATCGTACCAACTGTCAAGAACAAAGTCTCGGAAACTTTGTAGAGTCACGGACAGTCCGATTGTTTAAATTATAAAACGAAATTGCTCGGGTTCCAAAGGTAAAACTTTAGTTGAAAAATGTTGATTTACAATTTTGTATATATTGTAGAACTTGTAGCTATTTACTGTAAGCTCTGAAATCGAGATTATACTCGAGCTTTGGTATCAACCAGCAAAGCTCTAGGCTTTCAAGGTTATTAGAGATTACCGTGCAAGCTCTCTCGAATTTTTCAGCTGGGTTGAGAATGTCGCAAGATAATCCTCGAGGAAGTACATCGACTTCATCTCCGGAACTGCGTATCGCCGGTAAATCGAGAAAGCGTCCTGTGACATCGGTGAGGACAGACTGGTCCATGGTGGCAAAACGTTAGGGGATGAGTAGTAGGAAATGTTGGTTCGCGGGATATCGAAGAGTACAACACACAATTTTCCTCGAACCACTAGCTCGCTACAAAAGATGTCTTCTGGTTCTGACAAGCATTCAGCGGAAAAGGCTGGTCCGAGGAGGAGGGTTTAGGTGGAGAAGTTCCTTGCGGAAGCGAAAGGACATCGGTGGTATAGATGTGCAGGAGGACAGCACCTTCACATTCCTCGGACGAGGGCACTTGACAATGGCCGGGACGAAACGACTTTTCCGCGTCGGACCTTTGACAACGGCAGGGCTCTCTCTTTTCTCCCGTATATACCGCATCTCCCGCGCTCGTTTTATTCTCGAACTCTCTGCCCCAACCCCATTGGTCTTTTATTCCAGCGGCGGGACTCGTTCGCGAAATTGCTGATAGAAATTTTAGCAATTTCCCAAATGGTCCCTTTCTTGTTCGAGAAATCGAGCGGTCAATTAAAAGGGACGACCAAGCTTTCCATCCTTTCCGCCCTTCTCCCACCCCCACCCTTCCAACCCTGAAAAACGGAGGCTGGAGGTCTGTTCCTTCCTCGGGACGAGCAGTTATAGGCGAAGTTATTCGTCTTCGATCCCTCCGATTTTTACTACCCCTGAAAGGAATATCCGTTACCTCGAGAATCCAAGCTGCGAGAATAACGAGGGATCTCTCGGCGTCCCTCCTCGGCGTCGCGACGATACAGTCAAAAAATTGATTCGCTCGCACCTACCACTAGAATTTATTTGACGCGACTACGATGCACGCAACTTCCAATACGATCGCGATACTGAAAGTTCTTCGGCTGAATAAATCTTGAATCTTCTTTTTTTTAAATAAGGGTTGAACGTCGCATCAACTGCATGGTTATTAATGATATGAAACGGAATGAGATCCTTTTATAAAACTGTTAACAATAACAAATAAGAAAAAAATATAAGACAAATCGTTTAACAACAACAAAGAAGGGACATGCACAATTGACATGATCGGTACTCGAAAGGATCTTTAAACAATTTATAAAATAGTAGAACGTTACCGAAACTTGATTTTGGAGTTGAAAGCCACGCATGACCAACGTAGACGATTTTCGGCCCCGTCAAAGACGCAGGGAAGAAAACTTGATAAGGGTGGAAGGAGCGGGGGACGGTAATGGCTTTACTGTTTGCAGCCAACGGAGCATACGGCCATTTTCTATCAAGAGTTAGCTCGTTAGCGTTTAAGCGTAATTGCATCACTCTAAACTCGGTTGTGCCCCGAGGGGGGTCGTAGTCGCCTGGCAAAGTCGCGTGAGTCATTTTGATTGGATCGAGAAATTAAGGGTTGGTAAAATGGCGGCCGCGACGAAACTGCCTGTGGCTACCATCCGGCCCACGACAATACCCGTCAAGCATGAACGAGCGTCTTCGCAACTTTTCTAATTGCGATCTTGGCTAACGAGTGAACGAGAGTCGAAGTCGCCGGCAACGGTCTCATCGTTTTTAATTTATGATGGTCGCTGATTTCGTCGACACCGTTTTTTTATATATTTTTTCCTAGGATTCGTGCAAGGAATAATTGTGCAATAATTACGGGATTACTAGAACGATCGAACGTTCCTCAAAGGCAATTCGTCGGCAAGCGATAGCCGCTCGATTGATCACTTTATTCGGAATTCAATCGGACGCGTTCAGTCGAAAAACGTAATGGTCACTGAGGGGCTAGTTTTTGAAAGTTTAGCGAGAGGAAACTGATGGTGTGGTAGCAACCCCTTGAGAAACTATCGAAGACTAATAAAGAAACTTCACACGCAACGAAAATCGTTGAGCAATCCTTCACGATAATTTACAATCTCGTTATTATTTTATTTATTAAACTTTCCAAAGAATGTAGTGTGCAAAGAAATTTCTTGGGTTCAAGCTAAATTTTTGTTGTAACAGACTTGGCTGCTTGAATTATTATATAAAAAAATTTTATATATGAAATTTGTAAGTCGTCTGGTTGGTCCCATCCATTATTATTGTTATTTATTATGTTACATTATTACCACAGTGTTCATGCATAGATTGATCGTCGGTGCTATCATAAATATCCCGGAAATATAAACAAATATTCGTCCACCATCAATAATTTATTTATTAGTGAGAGGGGGGTCGAAAGAACATCATGAAACCTAGAAAGACGTCGTCGTCGTAGGACCTCGGTATCGCCGAGATATATCCTGGCATTTTATCTCATTCGATTATCGGCGTGCGGACTTTCGTGCGGCGTTATCGAATTTATTATCAATTTTCGACGAAACGGCAATTTCCCGTGGCAACGAAGCCTCGGCGGTGGCGGTTGCCAGTGATTCCCACCCTTTTTGCAACCAGGGGACTCCATTTCTATCTCCAGTCGACCGGAAGTCTCGCGCGAATGACTGCTCAGCCATTTCCGCACCAAGAAGAAATCAAATGAGGGAAGGATGGAACCCGCCGGGTATTGAGATGGGGGGTGGTGTTAGGGTGACGTGCTAAAAAGATAGGGGGGAGGGATAAGGGTCCCCTTCGGCGCTTCTCCGGCGTACCCTTCCAATAATTTTCGAGAATGTTTCACCGTTTCGTGTCCCCTCACCTCTGCACTTACTTACCCCTTCTCTTCGAACCGACGTGACGCGCGTTACGTGTCCGGTAAAGCGAGAAATCCTTTTTCTGATCGTTAAGGATAAACGGCGGCTCGTCCCTTCGCGGAGGTGACGTTCTCCATGCGGTGGGATCAAGAAGGGACGAGGGAATTGCGATCTCTTGACGACGCACAGTGCGGCATGCGATGGACGAAAATCAAAATAATCGTGGTTCGATTCTAATCTAATTATCCAAGGAAATCATCAGTCGGAAGGTAAGGAATTTGTATGTAAAATGTAATATTCAAGAAAATCAATAGGGGATCAGTAACAGCCAAGAGATTATTGTAGTATAAAAATATTGTAGTATAGAATGTCCATTTAACATGCCGCACTGTGCGACGCAACGAAAACAAACCATGCTCTCAGGGGCGCGTACAGTCAGCAGGTTTTTGTTTGTTCTGATCCTTGCTCGCCTTGCCGAATTACTGTGACCCTAGCCGTGTCAGCTTAGTGTCTCCTAAGGTGGCAGTAACGTAGTTCACTTAAGAAAATTGTGCACCTTGCAGTAGACCTGCTGAGGATGTTCTTGGACTTGAAACTTTCGCCATCTGAAAATTCCGAACAGTTTGTAATTGATTTTTTTTTCGTACAGATAGTGGTAAAAATTAGTGATTGTGAATTTCAAACGAAAAACGTTGGGTGCATGAAATAGATAATCGATGCATCTTCGCCCCACGTTTTTCGTTTGAAATCTTACAAGTATTTTCATAGCAATTCGAAATTCACAATCACAAATTTTCACCACTGTCTGTACGAGGTTAGGAATCGGTATGCGATTAGGAAACACACAATTATTTTACTTCTTAAAAACTTGACTTCTTAAAAAAAATTTTTTAAAAAGTCTCTCAATTCTCTAGCTCATCAGGAAGTTAATTTAAAATTTGTCACCGAACAGACAGACAAACAAACAAAAAAGGCGAGCTAATAAAAACGTGGTAAAAAATGTAAAACAATCGGATATACGGGAGGTCGAAGAAATTTTCTAATTTTTCCTAATTTTAAGGAACTAGCATATATTTTTCATTCGCAGTCCGATAGTAATTCATAATTTGCGTGTTCGTTTTCGACGAGGGAAATTCGAGTGACGAGTGCACGCATCGCTTGCTTCCTCGTTTCCCGTCGAACACAAATACGAGCATAGTTGTCCAACTGGGATATCCTCGTGTGATAACAAGGCTGCGAATAAAGCTACTTCCGAACCAACTTTAATGAGAATATCACCGGGAACGTTTTTAATAAAAGTGATTACAACTGGCTGGAGTTAAGTTGTGGCTCGTTCATTTCTGCTTAAATACCATTAAGGAACTTCGCGAGGGGGGTACGGAGTTTCAGCAGAATTGCTTTATTTGCTGGTTGTGTCATCTATGTGTAGAAAGGTCTGCAATCTCGTACAATTAAAAACGAAAAGCAACTTCCATTCGAAAATAAATTCACAGGTTTTCATGCTTTCGATCACTGGCTTCTTGGTAACCATTATACCAAAGCCATAATGACAATGAAAATCGAACCACTACCATAACAATGAAATTCCATTATTCTGAAATAAACGTATCGTCAAGATTAAAGAGTGATAAACATTAATTTGAAAATATAATAAATTGATGCAAGCAAATACAACTAGTTTGCTTAGACGGATAACTTCCATTCCATACCGCGAGTAATGATACTCACGATAATCTTAACTCGATTTCAACGTTTCCTGATTCTCAATTTTCTGATCCGAAGAAATTGATTGGCAAACGTTCTAAATCACTTCTAAAATCCTTCGTACGCGTTAATCATTCCTATCAGTCCCACACTAGTCAACCGAGCACGACGCCCACGGAGCATTAACGACCACCTCCTAAGGAACAATTATTTCTGGAACTTAGATCCCCGGAATCACGAGCGTTTGACCCAATCAAGGAAAGTAGAAAGCGAAATCTGCTCGGTTCTCCAGGATAATGGATCTCGCCGTACTTCCCGTGGAATTACGCTAAAACAGGCAACCAACACGTTGTCGTGCCTGCTACAAAGAAGATCGTCGAACCATTCGTGAGAAGCATCGGATCGCGGGTATTCGAAGCAGCAAGCATCAAGAAAAGGCGGAAGAGAAGCCATCCAGCGTGAGCGCGATCATTGAACTCAATCACGATCGATGCAAAGCCCCGGAGCGGCCCGTTGAATAACGATCCGCCACGGTTCTGCGACAGACCGAAAAGTGAGAGAGAGAGAGAGAGAGAGAGAGAGAGAGAGAGAACGAAAAACACGAGAGAAGCAAAAAAAAGGGAAACAGAGGAAAAGGGCGCCCGAACAAAATACCTTCCTAATCCATTATCGCGCGTGTTCCGCCTAGGTTCCGTCGTGGCCGTCAGATCGGCTATCCTCTCGGTCGCATCTTGTGTGCATTGTCTCGGGTATCGGGTACGAAGAATCCCCCATCCCCCTTTCCATCCTCACCCCCAACCCGCTACCCCCTCCCGCTCGGTGCATTTCTCGCTATCTAGCGCGAGTTACGAACTACCATGAGAGGAAAATGAGAATGCGAATGGTCGACGGACGGTTCCGTGTATACAGGTGGATAAGTACGCGTGAATGACACACACGTGAGCGGAAAGGGGTGGGTTTCCGCGTGAGCACGAAAGACGGAAGGTGGCCCGGGGTGGGGATGACGTCGAGGGGTGGTGGGTTGCAAAGGGGACAGCAAGTAGAAGGATAAATGGCGTGGCGAGGGATGGTGACGGGCGCGAGGGGTTGGTGGCCGAAGGGGGACCGAAGGGGGACCGAGCGGGGAGGGGTGAGTCTGTGTGGTGGTTGTACGCGATGTGTGCGCGACGGCTTGTAGCCGGGGAATAGGAATATTCATATTCCTGGTGTTGGCACAGCCTGCGGGACATATATTCAGGGGCGAGTCACGAGCCCGCCCGCGGAAAAAAAGTTGACAATGCACCGAGGGGTTGCGATTTAAATGCAGTCCGCGGCGATTGGCGAAGCCGCGGGGTGGTGGGCGTGGCCGTCGTGCCTTATGATTTTATATGTAGCCTCTTGATAGCTCCGGTTGCCCTCCCTTCCCCACCCCTCCCGCCCCCCGACCTCCTCCCTTTCCCCTCCAACCTCGACCATCCCCGGACACCCTCTCCGCCCCGCTGGCAAACCTCTTCCTCCCCTTCGATCCCCCTAACCCTCACACTCTCTCCCCAAACCCCACCCACCGGCTGCATCCGCGTTCGAATGCATAAAATACACGTAAGTGCGAGCGCTCTCTCTGTCCTCCTCCGACGTTTCTTCTTTCGATCTCACTTGGCTTGAGTGTAACGCGCGTAATAGATGAAGAAAAGAGTGGGAGCCAACCCTCGGCACAGTCCACGAGAGGGAAAATGGAAAAATATTTTTCCATTTCACCCTTGCGATTCTGCACTTCTTTCCTTTTTTCACTTCTTCCTTCCGTCCTGCCTATCTATCTCCATTTCTTCTTTCCTTCTTTCCTTCTTTCCTTCTTTCCTTCTTTCCTTTCTTCCTTCCTTCCTTACTTGCCGCGCATACGTGACTCGCTATCCCTTCCATCTACCCTCAGGGGTCACTTCTTTTCGGCCGACCATACAGACGGACCTCGATTCCATGGCTTTCTCTCCTGGAACGATGATCAACCGCGATCAGACAACGTTTGATCAACGAGCTCCTTTGATTCGTCTACTTTTGGATCATGTGGCGGTTCGTGTTACGTGGATTACGTGTGAAAACGTTGATTAATTTTTGTTAAATTTTTTAAATATACAGAACCGTAATATTTTTCCACAATTTTATACTGATATTTTTTTAATCGACGAAGCTATGACGATTCTAAGAGCACGATGCTAAGGAGTAGAAGTGTTCAACTGACTTTTAGAATACTATTTTTAATTTAAAGGAGTTTCATTGCATAATAACAGTCACTGTTTCTTTTGTGAAGAAATTTGATTTTTCTTCTAACAACCACCATTTTGTTCTTTGATGCGAACCATGCCTGGATAGTTCTGAAATATCATCGTTTCAACTATCATGTTATTTAATTTACTTAACGTGTTACTTTATTTTAGAATTGTTCGTTCCACAAAATTATATCAGCTAACCGGATAATCAGGTTTCAGTCCAGTTCATACTGACACCCTTTGTTTCATACCTATTATCCTGAGAAGAAATATCGATGTAATATGCTATTCAAAATTGCTATTATTTCTAATAAACTAATTTTACTGTTATGCTCGTTTCGAATAGTTATTTTACATTTTCATTTCAATTAAGATTTTCCCAGATGTGCAGCTTCTTGTTATGGGGAACTGAGGGTTGGTCGCTGCGAAATTATCGGCGATGGCGGTCCCCTCTTGTCTCTTGATACATAATATAATCAACGTAATACGATTGTTGCAACAATTCCAGTACATGTCTAAAAGAATATATTATCTAAAATAATATAACAAAAGCACAAATTAATATTCAGCGAAATATATTAATCGAAGTTGACTTAAACTTCGTATCCAGACGTACCGATAAATTGACTCGCGAAAGGGGACATACCAATCTATAACGAAGAAAAAACCACTCGGGCAAGTGTTGGTCACGTTCGCAGCATCAGGGGGTGGCGGGGAGGAAGGGGATGCTTCAGATGCCGTTGGGATAATGAAACTTCGCGGAAGTGTCGATAAAGATCGTTCGAGGGTCGGGTTCGCCATCATTTCCACCACATCCTCGCTTTTAACAAACCTATAAATTCCGATCGACCACTTGACCGGGGATAGAAGTAATACCGTAACGAATTTTCCACCTGCCTTCCTGTCCCGTTCCCCGAAGAAGACCGATGTAATCTCGCTCTAGATAACGCAGAGATGAAGACCACGTGGCTCCGCCGCATCGATGCAGATTGCAGGCTGAGGATTAATAGATAGCGGGCGTCGAAGGGCCCTCATGCTCCTTGTGTTTAGCTGTTTCAGCACATTAATATTCATACGGCCCTGTTCCACCCCCGCCTACGCAACCCTCGCCGAGATCTCCACCTAGCCCCGGCACACCCCCCGGTGAAACCGTCGCGTTTTACGACTGTCGAAGGCAGGTCGCGACTGCATTTTTTCGAAATTTCAGGGGTACACACAGTTGGGAGGTGTACAAACAATTTTCCCTCGTGGACCTGGGCCGCGCACACTTGGAAAAAATCGCTGCTCTGTCAGAAACGGGGGTGGAACGGTCGAGGACTTTCGAAGATCCTGTCGATCGCGTTCAGGAAACACGGATCGAGAGAGTAATTGAATTGATAAATTCTGTCGCAGTCGTCTCGCCAAAGACACTGAAATGGAGTCGCGAAGTTCAGCCTGGAAATTAAACATTTTGTTCGATAATAGGCGAAGGTACCCATTTTGTAGAAAGCTCTGACTTTGGTGAGAATAAAAGACAATATGTACAATTATATTTATGAATGAAATTCTTCTCGGTCGAAAATGTAATATAAAATAAATTTGTGATTTCGGCGCACTGTTCGATCATTAGTATGTCACATCACTGATATCACTATAGCGTCAGTCGATACTAATGATCGAACCGTGCGCCGAAATCACAAATTTATTTTATATTACGATTTATTTTATATTACACAAATTTATTTTATATGTGAAACGTTTTTGCTTTTTGTATTAATGAAAATAGTAATTTGTCAGAATGATGGGTTTCTTAATAAATTCTATAGTTAATGCACCCGATAACGGGTCTAGTAGACTAAGAATGGTGAATCGACCTCACCCATCGAAGATATTAACGAGAATATTTGATGTAACACATACAGTACTGTGGTTATTCAGGAGAATAACGGATGTAAGTTTGATTTAAGCCTAGGTTAAGTTAGGACTGTAAGTTACTTTAAGTAAGTTGTAAGTAATCCACTGGTACTATACTGTATTCTGAATAATTCTAAGACCATCTATCCGCCAGCGAAATTGGAAGGAGCTCGATAACTATCGACTCGTTTGAAAATTTATGAACTGTGTTGGACCATAAGGGTTTATGGTTGAACGGAATTTCTAGGTTCGACCCCCGAAGACTGCACGCAACGAACCTGTCGAAGGAGACAACGAAGATCGACCGATTCGAGAGGTCCGTGCTCCCACGTTTGCGGAAACTTCCCTCCCGACTTTGCATTCTTCTCATCGTCAGACACATCCTCTCGGCGGAGCGGGGTCGGAAGGAGTGTTACTAGCCTAACTAGCGTGCTTCCATGTATGACACTACACGTGTCAAGGCCACTAGAGCAGAAGTGCCAGAAGATTCACCGGGTTTGTTAGTAGAGGCCTGTTGCATCTTCGCTAGCCTCGGGCTACGCTGAAAAATCTCTGGAAAGCCTCGACTCACGAGAGCCAAGAAAATGCCGAGAAGTGCCAAAAGCAGTAGACTACTTCTTTTTCCCCACTTGGAACATCTCGAGACACGCGTCGTCCAAGATTCTAAACTGTGATATGCCAGCCGGAAATTGTCGGGTTTTGCCTCGAGTGACTTCTTTTCTGTCAGTTTCATGCAAACTGGATCGGCGCCTATACAGAGGGACATTTTCCGAGGAACGAGAACGGATTCGAAAATCGTTAGCTAACTTGATACACTGTTAGGAATGTCCAACTCCTGACTGTTCATAATAACTTAAAAAGCATGTTATCTGCCTTGTGTCACTCTTGTCGCGAGTGTGCGATATATAAAATCGATATAAATTAATATAATTATAAAATCGTATGCTTTTTGAAATTATCCAATATATGCATAGGAAATAATTAAAAATTAAAATGGTTTAATTGGTTCAATTTTGCTCCTGACTGTATGTAAACGATATAGAAGGATACAAGGAGGTACCGGAGCAGCGAAGTTTAGCACCTCTGAAACTCAGCGAGCTAACGAAATTCCGGCATTGTTCCATCGATACGTCACCGGACAAAGGGCTCGTTCATCGAGCAAGTTCCTCAGAACAATTTGCCGATCGTTCGAATAATAAGAAAGCTGTATCATCCGGCAGCGCACGAAATCCCCCGCTCGTTCATCGCACGAACCCCATTCAGACGTCTTCCACTTTCTAATCCCGAGACGAAAGCTTGAACGCCGAGTGGATCTTTGAAAATAGAAAACAGGAAGAGCCCGTCAGTCGAACCCGGCAACCTTCGATCGCCTTTAAATGACTAATCAAGTAGTCAACCGTAATTATGTCTCGGCAGGCCTGTTACGACGCATCGTTACACCTCTCACGTCCTTCGTCGCGGCGTGAATTGATCCCCGATCGATTATCACCCGTACACGGTCGTCTTCCATATGCCTGATCGTCGAGATTGACGTGGCAGGTACGACGGAAATTACAATTATCACTGAAAACCGGCCCCGATCTCTACTTATTAAACGATCAGGGATTGTAGTCTCGTTCGAACGAGTGATACTTTGGATGAAAAGTAGGTTCCTTCGACATATTGTGTAGTGGTGATTTAATTAATTGGAATTTAGGTGCTGGAGTGAGGTTAGATTTTCTGGGAGTACACGTGAATTTTTGTATTTTTCATTAATACAAGTAATGTATGGTTAAAATTCTTATTTTTCAAATTTACTATTGTCAGTGAAACCCACTCTCCACTTATTCAAGAAAATGTATGTATTTCTTCGACGCTCGAAATATTCGTCTCGTATTATGTAGTGGTGATTTAATTATTTGGAATTTAGCGAGCGAAAAAAAATTGAAGTATAGCGTAACTCGCCGTAGCTGTCTAAAAATTATCCTTTCAATTATCCCGTGGAAACTTCTTAGAAAAACCTGAAGAAAAAAGAGAGAGAGGGGTTTGGCTAAGAGAAGCCCTCGAAAGAGGGTGGGATCGAAAAGAAGAGGGGGGTTGTCGGAGGAATGGGGAACGGGGATCGTTCCGGGTGCATTCGCGCCTTTTCCCCGAGCAATCGAGCTTGGAAGCGTAGCACGTTGGTTCGCACCTGGCTCCGGGACTTTGATCTTTCGGCAAACATGGCTGCTGTAATTTCGTTGTTAAGGGGGCGTGGCACGCGTGATACCATGATCGTTGGTGACGAACCCGGGGGTCGCAGCAAACAAGAAGCTCGGTTCCTCCTCGGGGGTTAACCAGCACCCCCTGTCGCCGGTTAGGAACGTGTCCGAAACGCACAGGGGCGAGAAACTGTTCCTGGTGTTGGTGGAAAGGATGGTCTTGCGTGGGTGTTGGTACCTGGCAGCAGCCACCGGGCAGGCATAATTATTTCTTAGCGGTGGCGCGGGCCCATTGCTGCAATTAAAATGCCGAAGAGAAAAGAACGAGATGCGGTAATGAGAGCGTTCCAAACCGGTGGGGTTGAAGGGAAGGGGTTGGGGGGTGGATGGATGGATGGATGGGTGGGTACAGCGACGTCCCATTAGATATTTCGATGTGTAGCCACGGGAAAATAAACCGAAATCGTTACGAGAATCATTATGGCCGGCTCTTTTTTTATGCGCGCCACAGTTGTACGCGTTCGATGGGCGCAATGAGAATAATATCGTTCGGGCCGCGCGGCGACGCCTTTTTTTCTCTCTATCTTGTCCCCTCTCTTCCAGCCGCCTTCTCCCTTCATCCTTCCGCCGTTATGCTCGTTCCAGCGCTCGTGAAACACCGAAACGAGAGCTAAATGCGTTTACTGCGTACTCTTTGACCTTTCTCTTATTCGGGGAAACGATTGGAATGGGCCCCGTAGGTGGGGTCGAAGATTACCGTCGCTAGTTTGTTAGAAACGAACGAACAATTAGGGGAAACGGCCAACGAATGGGTTACGCATGTTCCGCGTGCTTCGGATTAATTGTGCACTGCGTGATTATGTCGCAGGCGATGCGGATAACGATTCTTTAATCGCGTGGTTTCGAAAGGCATTTCACTGCTTTTCTTCGACTACAAGTGCTGTCTGTAATAAATTTTACTATTTTAATATTATTATTAGAAATATTTATAATCATATTTAAAATTTTTAATATAAAAATTTAATAGAGTTTTAGCAAAACTGAGAAATTAACAGAACGAAAATTGGAAAGAAATGTCTCCCCTCTGTATACGATATATTGTGACGCTTGATAGTGAACAAAATTACGCGATAAAACGGTGGAGGGAATACACGTTCCAACGTTACGTTCAAGTTTCCCGACAGCCACCACACCCGTTCGAATTTTCGTGCCGATTGTCGATGTCGGCGAGCGCCGAGCGAATTTCCGAAGGGCGTGATTTCGTGCATAAACGTGGGGTGACGATGGTTTAATGAATGAGGAATCGTGACTGTCAAGGAATCGGGCATCGAATGATTTCGACCCATCTGAGCCCGGAGGCGGCCATGGGAACGCGTTGTCTCCGAATAGGGCTAATTACATGGACGAACGGGCCTGCGACTGTTGCCGTATCGCAGCCTTAATTGGATCGTATAATGAGCGAATGACGTGACAATCTATGGCCAATGCTGGACGTACTCAGACCGAGATTTGACACGGATGACAAATCGGGCCAATTCGACGACAACGACCGCGGTGATTCTCGTCTCTCGTTGTCCGGGAAATTCGCCGCAGCTAAAAACTCCTCCATGTTCGACATCAAGAGAAAAGAGTTTCTTCCTTTCTTCAGGATTCATTCGATATTGCTCGTCAAGCAGAACGACGAAATTACTCTCGCGGAATCTGGTATCGAGTGGGGATAGTGATTTCAATTGAACCTTTGAGGTACCGGAGTATACAAAAATTATCCGGGTAAAACGATAAACAAACCTGATTTGTATTCGAACAATTAAAGTTTCAAATAATCTCAACACCGCACAGTGGGATATTTTAACCAAAAAGCTTGCCAAAATTCAATTTTATACAATTTACCATCAGTCTATGATAGCAGTTGCTTTTTGTGCCTAAGTGGTTTGCGAATCAAAATCACACTCGATACTTTTCGATACCATAATAGGAAGTCGGGGAGATATCGATACAGATTCAATTCGTGAAATGAGGAATGGATGAGGGTTCTGGTATGGTTTTGAATTTGTATCCATTCGAGAAGCACACGGATCGACTAGCAACACAAACTATCCTAAACTTTGAGATGTATTATTTTTATCACTGTGTCAATTTGATACTTAGGGGTAGATTCAATTCATTTTTTTTTTTTGAGGAACTGATGAGGGTTAAATATCGATACTTTCGCGTTAATTCTGGTACGGTATTGAATTGGTATCCATTCAACAAGCACACGGATCAACTAGCAGCACGAATAATCCTAAACTTTGAGCTGTATATCTACAATTACTATGTCGTCACATCAGTCCCATCACTATCCGAGGATCCCTTCAGATCCACCATCGCAATTTCCACATTTCCCTCGCCAAGATTCATCAAAATGGTTGTAACAGTAATCCTCAGACAATCCTGGAACACTCCCCCGCGTAACGAAATCCCAACAAGCATCACCAGCTTTATTACAACAATGCGCTTCAATTTGATAGAACATTGAAAAATCCCCATCGTGTCTGAAGACGCACGAGCCAAGTGGACGTCGCTGTTAACCGCGGGTCCACACCCTCGCGCCCTGTAAGTCGCGTTAATTTCTCTTTCAGGAGAAAGGCTCTCTTTCGAGAGAAGAACGAGTCTCACAACTAAAAGCGAGAAAGAGATACACAGACCGGTACCCGGAGTAGAAGGACGAGAGGATCTCGCAGCAGAAACTCATAAGTATATCCTGGGAGGCGGTTTACACGCCGGATTGGCATAATCTCTCAAATGTCTCGTTTCGAGCGATCGCGCGATGTCGTTACCGGAGAAACGAGAAGGAAAGACACGGAGTGTCCCTGTGTTCCACGCACAGCCTGTTTCACTCCTTCTAGATCCCTGTCCTGTCGGATCTGCTTCGGTGTGTTGGTGTGCAAAGTCGACAGAGCCGCCTCCGCCGTCCGTGGAAAAGCGATCCTTAAAGTTTAATATTTAACGAGGGCTCGCAATCTCGCCTTTCGCCGTAGTCGGCCTGCCCGCGTTATACTCGCGATCAGCCCGTCGAAAAAGTCGCATTACGTTAATTCCTTTTGAAGCCGTATCCGGTGCACCATTAAGGCCAGCACACCCGCCCACGCGCCACAGCCACGATCCTCCTCCGCGAACTTTGATAAAACACCCAGAATATTCATCTTGGGTGGCGAGCGAGCGATAGGTTTCACGGGCCGATTCCGAGTCACGGACTCGAAACGCGGATCCACGGTACGCGCGAGAGACCTCCAGAAATCGGACTGTGCTCCGCCGATCAAAGGATTAACTCGCTCCGATTTCAACGGCCGCGCTTTTACCAGCGAAAAATCGAAGGGAAATGAAAGGCTCGCGAGTACAGCCAACGTGGACGCCTAGCTGGTTTTATTACACACTCAGGAATTGTTCTTAGGGAGCACGGACGAGATCGACATCATTCGGAATTGGGAATTCAAGGTGCTATACGACAGAATTGCAGAAAGTTGGATAAAATTCAATGGCGTTGTTAATTGTACGCTATTATATAGGTTAGATTGAAATTCTTCTCGATCGAAATTGTAATAATATTAGATTTTGTGTTTTCGTAGCACGGTTCGATGATTAATAGACTACCAGCAAGTTTGCAAATTAATTTAATTCAATGTTGAGAGCCCTGTGTGAATCATCTTCAAGAGAGACATTTTTGCGTCTGAAAAATAATACGTTTTTGGAGAATTTTGAAGAAATATATTGCGGCACAGCTGTGTAAAAATATATATTTTTTTCAAAATTAATAATCTCTTAATCTTTCCACTATTGTAAATTGTACCTTATAATTTTTATGATAAATGCATAAAATCCGGAGTCTACTAATAAATAAGCTTATAATCAGTAATAATGCAGACGTAAACTGATAGCGTTAAATATTCTGCGACACTCCGACGAAGTGATAATAAAGAAAAAGCACTTGTTCTCATACGAAAATGCTTTTTTCAGGAACAAAGGCTTCAAACGTTCTCGTAACTTTGGAGGTACGAGTATATTGCAGTCCTCGAAAGCCTTAAATCCAGACTCTTTGCCATCAAACGAGCTATAACAGCATGAAAAGTTAAAAATACTGTTACCTTACTCCACGACCTCAGTCAGACGAGAAGTAAAACATCATATACTACAAACTAAATACAGAACTCTCTGTTTATAAAAGATTCTCAACAATCACATTTGCACAACAAGCGTAACACTGCTTCCTAACTGCTGTGACATATTCCAGCAGTAAACCTTGATGAATATTCTTCAAAAGAAACGGAAAAGGTTCGGTCCCTTCATTAATATTGACATCATTAATATTTTTCCTCTTCTATATATAGTTAAACTGAATAGTTGAAAAACGATTCCGATATGTAAACAGGATACTTGATATTAAATATAGCGAAAAATAGTGCGTTAAAATATGGACAATAACCGAACTTGGTGGATGATCGACGCGACAGGACGATTCGGTCCCTTCGTCGGAAACGATCAATGGGAATCGCCAGGTTTTCCCGAATCGAGGCGAAAGAAATCGGATTCGCACACGTTGCTCAGCGTCCTACGAACAATATTCATTTGTCGAACATTGAGGGGATGCAAATCGTGATTTTTGTTCCGGAGGATGCGAACGTTCCAGCCCCGGGGCGACGGAAACGTGTGTCCTGCGAGTGTTTCCGGGCACAAAGGGTCGTGCCCGTGTAATTTGACGGGTATTGTAAAGGCCGCGCGCATTGGCGCGGCGTCGCGACGCCGATCTTCGCGATGCGACGCCGAGCGCAGACAGCCTTCTGCAAAATGGTGAAGCATTATTTCCCGCTCCCGGAAAGGGGAAAAGAATTGACCGGAATTCAGTTCGATCCGTGGCGCGCAGACGGCAGCACGTTCAGAATTACCGACTAGATGCATGCTGCCATCTGTTGCCCGTCGAACGAACCTCCGGAGTCACTAGAGATTTTGGAAAAATCAACTAGATTTTCGAAAGTTTCCTACTCCGTTGCTCGACTACCTTTGAGGAATGACAGGGATGATTTAGTCGAGTGTTCGAACGTCGCTCTGGGATCTCGTGATCACGACTAATCACTGCCGTCAAGATGGTTTCCTCCACTACCTTGAAATATATCCTCAAACATTGATAAATTCTAGACAAAAGAAGAGTAAATGTTTTTAATTTCAAGGAAATCCAACCACGAACAAAATATTTTTTAAAATGCTGAAATAGGTGTTTGATTAATTATATCAGAGAGCATTAAAACCCAGTTTCAAGCAAACCAAACTACGAACAAAATATTCATTACAAAATTAGTTTGATATGCAAAATGGTGGTTGTTACGTCCTCTCAAATTTTATATAAATTTAATATTTTACTATAAAATTTATTAATCATGTATGACATTGGTGGCGAACGTGTTAAGAATCATCAGAGAACATTGTAACGTAAAACGAATAACGACAGTTCTCAGAAAATAATATTGCTGGGATGTCAGCAATATCGATACTATCAAAATTCGTAGGCGTTCACTCGTATTCGAGGTTCGATCTCACGAATGAAAACTGATAGAAGCATTTATTCCGTTAATTCGTGTTCTTCTCGCATTGAGAAGGCAGGTATTAGCAACGGGGCCGCTTTAATCCAATAATTTATTAACGGTTGCCGGTGTTTCGAAGGTATTCGGAGGTAAGGAACGCGGACCACCCAGGGCTCGTCAGAAAGACGACAAGATAATTCCTAGCTCTCAAAAAAGTCAGCCAGTCATCGCCTCTAACTGGTAGTCCTTCTCTCTTAATCTTCGTTCCATGAGCCCTCGAGTATCCGCGACCGCACACACACATACACACACACACACACACACACACACACAGACTCGAGCTTCTCACAATGCTCTGGCCGGCGCCGTGGTATCTCGTTCTTAGTTCTTCTGGATAGATGCGTTGCATTAAACGCGTCTAAATGACGCGCGGAAGTGCATTCTCTTGCGCGGAGCGAGGAGCATCGTCAGCCGGGGGAGAGAGCCGCGCCAAGAAAATGCGTGCGTTCCTTTCTACTCAGAGAGATATCGCTGATTGCGAATATAGTTTTATCGGAATCTGTCGAGTCGTAACAGCGGTATTGATTACCGAAGCATCACGAATTGTAGATTTATAGATACCAATTCCACTTTCTGCATTTTTCACCAAGAAAAGGACGAGAATACCGAAACCGTGGAAACGACATTTTATTTTGATCTTGTATACTTTTTCAAAGGAATAATTATCAAAGTTTGAAATTTTAAACCTCAAAAAACAAAATAAAAAATGGCGGTATCACGGGAACAGTGAACAAAATGTTTGGAATTTAATGAATCAGAGAATAACAGTAATACCTACTTGATAATTGATAAAATTTCAACAAAAATTGGTGAAATCCTAAAATAAACATCCTGTATACAGGAGCCAAGTTCCCCTATTTTTTACAGAATGTTTTGATTTCATATGCAACGACCGAATAGCTGTCTCGAGTCCACTGTCAACAAACACGATCGACAGCAAGTAGTGCTTGCTAAGTATCACATATGTATTGATCAGACGCGAGAAGATAAACTTTACGTACCTCGCGAGCACAAGTTCGATCGCGATGATTTGACGCCATAGTTGCACAGTGAGAAAACAGTGAAATTGATACTTTCTGGAACGACACTCTCGCGATCCAGCCGGCGAGTTGACACAGCCTAGCATCTCTCCACGGTATCGATAATTACTTACTTCGCGATCAGCACGGAGTTTCGTATTCATCGTTAATAATCCCATGCTTGCGGGTCGTCCAAGGTGTGCCACCTGTATTTACCGGTCTCAGCAGATTTTAATGGCGTCATACCGTTCGCAACAGTTATTCAACCGAAGGACCGAGACTAAGCCGAAAGAGATCCAGCTCGTTCGATGGAGAATCTTCGCGGAGGGGTAGAGCACCGGGCCGATAGGAAAGCGAGGAGAGGAGCCCAGGCTCTTCCTTCGGAAAAGGATACTTAGGATTAATCAGGAATGCTGTAATTGAATTTAACGTCCGAATTGAGTATTTTCGCTTACAAAGAGCCGAAAGAGAGGGTGAGAGGGGGGTAGAGAAGGAGCTTCGACGAAGTCTGGGGGCAGGGAGGAGTGGGGATCAGGTTGAAGAAGCGGCCGAGAACGAGGACAGGCCGTGTAATTGGAAAAGCTTCGGATTAACAATTTTGCAGGACTCGGCGAAAATGTTCACGAAAAGAGGATTCCCGGAGCAATGAGATCCTTTCGTTCAGGAGACCCGTAGCCCAGGCACGGCCGCGACGATGGGCACAGTTTATCGACGATGGAAGTGGGCCTCTTCCGTGAAATCGGGTTTAAGAAATTCGTTTAAGGGCATTTTGCATCGATCAAGCTCCCTGGCTATATTCCCTTTCAAACCTACTTCTTTATTTTCGAACGTCTTCTCGTACTAACAAGGAATGCTACACAGACTTTTTTTACTTCTCTTCTTGAATAATTTTAATAAGCTCTGGACGATTATAGTGACGTTCTTAAATTCTTTCTATGTCTCCGTGTTTGAAATCTACTTGTTTTAAATTTCAGCAAGTCATCTTCGCGTAAATGCATAATTTCTTTTTCGTAAATGCATAAAATCCGTAGTCATAAGGATCGCGAAAACGCAAATTAACGCAGTCGCGACATTTATTTCAGTAATAGTCTTCGTAGTTGGAATATTTTATTAAATGCAATGTGTCCTCTTTCAAAGCATGAAAAAAAAGATATGGTCGCAGTTACAAATATCTTCAAGTAATACATATAAAATCATGCAACATATAATAATAATTTATAATAAACGAATGACAATGACAATTAATAACAGTTCGAAAAATGGGAGCATTGTTTCTTTGGACTTTTTACATGGACACTTTGACTCCGTTGTAACAGTTCAATTTTAATGGATACTTTATGGTGTTAATTAACAGAAATTCTAGAGGTTCCTGTAACTATAATAAGAATAAATAAGAGAGCGAGAAAAGCAAACGACATAAAAGACTAATTACTTCGTGTTCTCGTACGTTCGCCAAACGAGCTGCGTTCCAACACAAGAATTTTCTATGTTACCATTAAAAAGCGAACGAACTATCCGGCAAACGTAAGTTCCGCCGTTTCGCGAAACTTTCGGGTCATTTAGAAGTTTCGCAAAGAAAGGTTGGTCGACAAGAAAGGAAAATGGAGAAACGACAGAAGAGCAGCAGCGAGTGGTACAGTTGCGGACAATAGTTTAAGATGAAAACGAGAAGAGACAATAATTATTCATTTTTTTATGAAAAACATAAAGGAAATATTTATATTCTTTTTTTAGCGATCAATTCAGAGGTGACTCTCACTCACCACTGAACATTTAAATATCATACTAGACATATCAATTCCATACCCTTAAAATGAAAAAAATCATATACAATGGGATTGTTTTAGCTAGGACAAAATGTTTAATTTTCGAGTTAAATTAACTTCAAGTGCAAAGGGGTAATTATTCGAAGCCAGTTGAAAGCCCAATCGAATTGCGAAAACTTTTGTTGATGATTCGTGAACGAAACGTTTAATTATAAAAAAATAGTATGTATATTTTGCGCAATATCGAAGCTGTAATTGACCTTGTCTCAAACTTTTACCCGCTACTGTGTGCATTGTTCCGGGCAGAGGTTCCGTCGCGAATTGATTAAATTCCTTTGGTTAGCCCGCAAACAAGCATTTATTTCGTGGGCCCTGCGCTATTTACAATTAGTCGATGCACTATGCAGCGATCCTAGTCCCGGATAACTAGACCTCAAACCGCTCTCGTTGGAAGCGCGTGCATGTGCGCAGCGCGCGCGCGGGCACCCGCCGCTTCAACTCACGCTCTGTTAATTTATCTAATTACGATAGTAGTCGAGATCATTTATCCCGTACGAGAGGAAATTGGAGACGAGCGTAGCCGGGAAATATGAAATTAGTAGCAATGCTCCGGGAACCTCGAAATTTCGCGTTATTACCGTATTACTGCCGCCGTCCGAAACCTACCGTTTCGGTGCCAGCGAATTTTCCGAAATAATAACACCGCAATAAACCTTCCCTGGACCCCTATACTTTGTTGCAATTTTTCGGCTATTCTCAGGTACTGTATAAATCCGACGTGTTAAATAACTGAACGTAAATTAAGTGGGATTAATTTTGCAGTTATCTATATCCAGCGTTATACATCTTGCTAATAGATCTTTGCCCATACTCTTGGTTTTGTAGATCATTTGAAAGAATCATTTCCGAATTTTCCGAAATAATAACACCGCGATAAACCTTCCCTCGAACCCTCGTTCCTTCATCGAATATAAAAATAAATGATAGTTTATTCATATAAAACTAGATTCAGTTTATTTATCCCATATTTCCAATAATTTTCTATAATAAAAAAAAAGGTATCGTTCCGCGAGAGGCTCGCAGATTAACGAGCGTCAACATGACGGTCGACGGGTTCGGATTCGCGAGCTCTGACGTTCGAGGATCTTGGGTTGTGGCAGCTAGCGTCCCCGAGTTTTCGCGGCGACGTGTCACAGCAAATATTGCAAATTATCATCGCGGTATTCCCGCGAGGGGAGGAAAAAAATCGTCGCGCGTCGTCGCGATTCCACGTCGTCGGTTGGAATCCCGTTGAAGGAGGCTTAAAGCCTAGCGATCTGGTCCGACGAAGATATTTGCGCTCCTGTGCTCGCTAGCTGGCTGACGGCGCTCGCCACCGTGTTTCGTGGCACAATGCGGTGAATTTAGTGAAGTGCAACAATCCGTTAAGTTAAGCACCAAAGAAAGACTTAATCTCGCGGGAACCAACCCCCCTCCCGTTCCCCTTTACCGCGGCAACCAATGGCCGAGATTCTTGACGGTTTTAAGCATTTTTCTCGGATCCATCGAAATTCCCCGAGCGACGCCAGTAATTGCAATTTGAGGGATCTACCGAGTTTCGCGAGTCCCGCGCTACTTAACCACTGACAGATGTTTTAATCTTCTTTTTTTTACCGCGAGTTGCACGATCGGAAAACGGTCCCGAGTAGAGATGCATTTAACGATATGATTAACGATAAAATATCGATAAAAATATATTTGCTGATATATGTGTACAAGGATAAGTTGACAACCTTGAATTTGCAGGGTGTAAAATGCACTTTTTAACGTCTGGAAAAAATGTTTGTAGTTTGTAGAAAATCTCTGTTATCTGCTTTAAATTGGCAGAATCCTTTACAAAGAAATAAAATTTTATGATACAAACCTCGCGAGGAAATTCATAAATTTTTAACAGTCTCATAAGGAACGTCCTCGACCAAAAAGTTGAATTTTCACTATAATCGAGAAACTCGTAATATGATGAATTAAAATAATAAAGAATATAATGATTGCAACGGTGCTTAATTTAATAAAGAATTTTTGTTTAGAAAAAGGTTGTGTTTGTTTCAGATTGCATGTACAACAACCTAATACACAAATGTGTCAGCTTCGCAATAGAGAAATAAAATTTTTTCACCAGTGAAAGGAATAATTTCGGAGCAGCGTTCCACCCAAAGGCAACCCGATTAAAAAGCATCGCGAGCAGCGTCGTGCGAAGAAATTTAGTAATTGTCCATCTCGAAAGGAACTTTGCCCAATAAAGCGTGGCTCGGAACGTTCATTAATTTCTCGATACAAGCAACAAACGGGAAAGGGTTGGAAATGAAGAGGCTGCTCTTATACCTTTCCTTGGCCGAGAAGATGAACGCAGGAAGCTCCGAGATGTATTTTACTGAAACAAAGCTCCTCGCGCAAAATCCCCGTGTCTGTCTCCCTTCTTTTTCCTTCGCAATGGAAAGCTGCGCGAGCTTTTTTTGCCGATAAAAAGACTATCTCAGCTTCGAGTATTATGCTTCTTTGGAGTTATTGCTGGCAAATGTTGGACAGGCGTAAATGTACACGTGTCGTGGCGCTTTTCATCTGAAAATGCGAATGATAAATGCGCGCGACGGTTCTCCTTCCGCGGAAAAATCATCGGATAAGTTTCTCAGTGGAGCGTTTGGTCGAGCTCTTGATTTCTCGTGCATGGTTTCTCCTCTTTTTAATTAATCCTTGCCTATTCTGATCGTTATTCTGTGTTGTGACAATGAAATTAACTTCTATTAGGTTGGCTACAAAGGATTTGTATCTTTAGAATTATTTGTAAATTGTTAGACAGAAATAAGAATACTCTAAAGATAATGCAGGGTGGTATATTATTTTAAAAAATAGTACCGAGGATAGAAGAAATAATATGTAAATTTAATAATTTTCAATTCACGAAATAAAACTTGGTTATGGACATTAAAACGTGAAAAGATTTTTTCAACTCATTGGAAACGAAATTCTATTGTGTACAGCCAAAGTTCCAGTTTTTTTTTAGAGTAATAATTTCATTAAAAATAATTTGCAATCACTGAAACTGTTAAAACTGCGCGTGTTCCTCAAATTTTCAAAGCAGACTCAAGGATATAATTTTCGTTTCAAGTGAAAAATACTTAATCATCGTGTAACAAAAAATATTGAAAAATTGCCTAGAAGACGTTCACTAAAACTTAACAAGAAATTTCTGTATCTCCTAGTAATCGCTAATGATTCCGTGGGAGCATCGCTTCAATTCAACCCTGATTCGTAATAAACAGAGGTGAAACAACTGGAAGCAGACGTCGCTCATCGTCCAATCCTAAGTTCCCATCGAAGATAAATTTCCTTGGTCTCGAAGACAAGAGATTGAAAGAAGCGAGATCATAGAGAAGCTATAGAATGTCCAGGAGTAAGAATGAGCCCCGGTGGTGGTGGCTGAATAGTCGGATAGGCGTCGAGGCGGCTAGAGGGGAACGAAGGAAAATCCTCGTTTCGGAAAATGGCTCAATTTCGGATCGTGGATCCGGGGTACTGGCGAGAGAGTCTTTCGAAAAAATTCCCTCCGACACTATCGGAACACTCGCCGCCGGAGATCAGGAGTTTCCACACCCTTTCTGCGTTCGGGCCACCCCCGCCACCTGGGCCCGCCACCACCATCAACGCGCCACCACCGTTTCCCCAAGTGGAATTGGCGGTGTTGAGCGTCGCGAGAGGGAACCGAGAAGAGTCGACCTTAAGCCGAACGGCCTTAAGGGCGTGTTTCCCCTGTCGGACGCAGACGGGTTGAGTGATAAATCGATTTACGTTCCGGCCAATGAGGGTTGAAAGTGGCGCTTTCTGATTGGCCGATGCCGAGACCACTCCCACTCCGTTAACAAAGCCTCTAGAGCGAAAGCCGGTTTTACCAAGCCACAATTCCTGCGAGAATCATCCTCCCGAGATACGATTCTTTTACCGACGCGAACAGACTTTCTTACAAATTAATCATCCCTTATCTCCAAAGTTAGAGACCCCATTGGATATTCAACCTTGTAAAATTTATTTAAACATATAAAATCCCCTCAAATTTTATATAAATTTAATGTTAACACCACTGGATCAAGTTCGCGATATTTATTCAACCTTATAAAATTTATTTAATTTAAATATATAAAATACCCTCAAATTTAAATTTAATATTTTATCGTGAAATCCTTTCGGTACACCTTCTTCAGGATAGCCCCTCAATATACTTGATCCTGGACACTGAAGATTCCCCTCATATTTCTATGAATTTATTATTCTCGTTAGAGGTATCTATGATTTTGATCTGGCAGCTGAAACAATGTTCATAAAACCGCAATCGGTACGTGTCGATATGGAGACGTGTCGGGTTGGCACATAGAAGCGGTAATGTCAGATCAATGATCGAAAATGCGCGGTTCAGGCGGTAGACCTGTTCGGTGGTATCCTCTCTCTCCTTCTCTCTGGCAACGAGATCTTTTCCCCGTGGTGAACCGGTCTGTCGTAGGCGTAGCCGTTCGAGGCGTCGACTTCGGTAGATCCCACCTTCCCGCTGGTAACTAGGGCTATGTCTACCCGGCTGGCCGTCTCAAAAAACCGACCAATCCGCGAAGCGAGACGGCCACTGTCGGCGTGCAAAGTAGCGGAGGCGCCTTTGTCGCCGAGGGGTCGACGAGTGCAGAAAAGAAGGGCCTGGCTGGTGGGGTATACCGTGTGCATCGGGCAGAAAGGGAGGCAGGCTGTGTCGTAGGGGAAGGGATCTAGGGGGAGGGGGCAAAAGTTGTACTCGGAGGTGGTGTATGGGTTGGGTAAACGCCACCCTCCGCGACGGGGTGTGTGCATGTGTGGGTGTGCGTGTACGGCGCACAACCGCCCCCGGGGGTTTCCCTTCTTCGTTGGATCGTCGCGCAGTCGAGCAACCCCGTGCTGCTCGACAGCTCAGTTGCCCATCGCCGCGACGACGACACGGTTGCGCCACGACGACAGACGTCATCGTACACCGGGAACAGAATCCCGAACAAGTTGGACACGCACACACGTTTCCACTGTTCCACGTATTTGCCCATTCTCCGAGTGGAGTCTCTGAACGCGGTTGGCGATCATCAAGGATCGGTGTCCACGCGGTGCACAACTGGTCTGATCATCGAGGATACACTGTCGGCAGACGTGGAGTTTAGTCCGACGGGTCCCGTGCTACGTGGAACGAGTTCTCCGTGTACCCATGAAGAGCAAGGAGTCAGAGTGAAAAGAAACGCAAGAGGACGATCGAAAGGATCTGCCGATGGGCCGTGTTAGCTG
This sequence comes from Lasioglossum vierecki, assembly GCA_028455595.1. Taxonomy (NCBI): domain Eukaryota; kingdom Metazoa; phylum Arthropoda; class Insecta; order Hymenoptera; family Halictidae; genus Lasioglossum; species Lasioglossum vierecki. The sequence continues at coordinate 12,638,949 of CM052342.1, forward strand.
ATCGACGTTTTCCCGCGATCCCCCTGGTGTAAAAGAAGAAAGGTCTGCTCCAAGTCTCTGCGCCAGTGAGTTTCTCGTTCGTTGGAGGAAACAGCATGCCCCAGGAAGACTCTGTTGCCCTTGAAATTCAATCCTCGCGCGAGTAGAATGAAAGGAAGCGGTTCCACGAATCTCTGCGCGCATCGCTGAGCCTCCGGTTTTGTTCGGTGAATGAGCTCGTCACGTGCTATCGGGATAGCCTGAATAGAAATTCCAGGACAGAGATAATGTTCTAATTGTCGTCGAACGGGTTCGCTAGACACAGGACAACCGCGTACCGCCGGGAATCTGTACCTGATCACAACGAAAAGCATCCAGTCAACGAAGAAGGACACGGCAGCCAGTGTGACATTTTAGTTGGACGCGTAGTTGATAAACTGTAAATTGTTGTGTTACCGAAGTGTGACAGCGAAAAGGGGTGTTTGCTCGATCGACGAAACAAGCAGGAGCCGGTTTGTCGCCGGAGTCGTCTCGCTGTCGTGTTGCCGTCGCTCGCCGACAGCTAGAAGGCCCGACGTGCCCTCGCCACCACGGGACAAGCTAGCTTCATTCATTACAACGAAGATTAATCGAAAACACGCTAACCACCTAATCCACGCTGCTCAACGATTATTCACATTAGAGGTGTTCCCAATGATGGAGATCTATGAGAACACTTAGGGCCGCCGGCGGGTCCAACAACCTCCGAGACTACTTCTCTTATCCCGTGCAAACTAGCTTGTATATTTTTGCGAACCGAGAGAGGCTCTGCGAACGGGCCTAGAATCCCGGAGTCCAGAGAAGCCCACATCGAGGACGTTGCAAGCGTCGCTAACCGTCGGACGACGCAAACCCGTTATGCCAGGGCCTAGCCTCGCCATAGGCTTCGTTCTTTCCTGTTTGTGTGCCCCCATCCAAAGATCCTCGATCGCCGGTCTCCGTGCATCAACCAACAATTGATCAACGAATATAAACTATAAATCGACGCCCTGCTGTTCGAAGTAGCCGAACGTTAGCGAAGATAGTTCCTAGGAAACGTGACCCGAGGTGAAGCAGCAAAGAAAAGCTGTAATCGTAACGCAACGAGTAGCATTAATAGTCTGATTGATCAAGAACGATCAGAGGTGTCGGACCACGAAAAAGAACACTGATTTTAATCAGATTAGACGAGCGGAGGATGTTGTTTTGAGCGGAACAGGATCGTCGAGTGATAGTACAAAGATGCCGCAGCGATCGCCGTTCGCGATCCAGGAGCTGCTGGGCCTGAACGGCGCCGGAAACGGAAGTGGCACCGATCGGGGCTCACCCCAGGCGTCGCCGCCGGCCGGCGTCTCGGCGGTCTCGTACGCCCCAGCGGCGCCTCATCACAAACTATGGGACTATATGCCCAGCCTGACGAACCATCTCGGCAATCTGGGGAATCTTGGGAATCTGGGCAACCTCACGGCCTCGCGGATGGCCTACCTGAATGCGCAGGCGGCCGTCGCCGCTGCCTTCCTGCCGCCGCCCCACCCCCACCCCGCACACCATGTACCTCATCATCAGGTACATCAACCGGGACAACTTCCGGCCTCGCCTGCCGGCGTCAACGTGCATCCGGCGGCACACGCGCAGCACGTACTTCCGGGCACCGCCGTCACCGCGAATCATCATCAGCACAGTCCGACTCAGCACACGCCACCCCATGGTGAGTCCATATAGCCTCGTCACTTTTCTTTCCTGATTGGCCTTCGATCATTCGATACTATCCCTGATGCTTCCACTAGCTTCTGCCTCGAAATTCAAGAATCGTGGTCGCCATCGGAGCAGCCGTTATCGCGATCACTGCCAAGTAAATTTTCTGTATTTTTCACGACCCCCAGATATTACGATTTGTATAAACGGACAGGGTTCCTGTTATTAGTTGCTTGATAAAGAAGTTTCAGTCTTACAATATATTTGAGCTCGCCACTCTTCTTTCCTAATTGGCCTCCGATTATTCGATACTACCCCTGTTGCTCCCACTAGATTCTGCCTCGAAATTCAGGATATTTCAATTTGTATAAACGGACAGAGTTACTGTTATCAGTTGCTTGATAAGGAGGTTTCAGTCTTACAATATGTTTGAGCTCGTTTCTATTGAACTAATTTCAGTTATACGTATGTAGATCTTAAGGGAAGTGTTTAAACTTAGGCTGCTACTTTGGACTTGGTTTTTCACTAAGCGCACCGTGGTATTTGACCCGAAAATTAAGGAATTTTTGCAGTGTGGATACTTTTTAGGTAAGTGTTGCACTACATAGTTTGCATAGTTTGTATAGTTTGCATAGTTATCAATATTTATAAATGATCAATAGTTCGGTCATCCTTTTTCGGATGTTACGACTTCATTAAAAATTTGTTTTACTACTTTTTTTACTAGATTACAATGCCACAGAATTTCATCCTACGCATATGCGTTCATTCAATACCTATACACACTTTTTGTTATTGCAAATATGCATAGTATACAGCATGCCCTAAATATGAATGAAAAAATTAAGTATAAATTCACAATTTCAATAACCTGATGATCTGCCCTCTGTAATCTAAGAGACAAAATGTTTCAAACGAAACTTGATTGAATAAAAAGATCCTTTTAATTGTCGAAATAAAATGTTAATGTAGCTGACGTTAATATGAATTAAAAAACTCACTGTAGTAACAGGAAGACAATAGTTTTTTCCCCATTTTCGAGTCAAACACCACATTGTGCGACGTCTTCTTTGTGCTGCAAGCAATTTAAACCTCACGAATCGGATACTTTCGAGGATTTCACAGTGGTCAGAGAACCATTCAAATCCTTACGCATCCTTCTCTAACCCATTTCTGAACGCACTCTTTGAGATGAACCCTAAGAATACTAGGAGGCGGGGGTGTCCAATGATGTTCAAATCACTAAACCTGTAAACGTCCCTAAGCATATACTTTACGTATATACTCTAAGTCAATTATATACTTACAAAAAAGGTCCGAGGATTAAAATACATCTGTTTGTTTAAACAGAGGAAGAAAAATTCTATCGATTTCACCTTCTGCGATCTAGAGAGTTCTATCTCTTTTATTTCAGAACTTGCTACATCATACAATGTAACATTACATTCATCGATAATGCCACAATTACATGGTATGTAGGAACAATACTACTTAATTATTCTAAGTAGGTTAGTAACTTAAATTAGTCGAATAAATGGTATCATAAAAATCAATGTTCAATCGACGTGGAACGAAAATTGGCTTAAGGGATGAACACTTTGGCCTGAAGCATACACGAATTTGTATTTATATAATATATAAATATATCAATATATATTTTAGTATATGTATAGTAAATATATAAATATTTGTAAGATTACCCAAACTTTTAGATTCAGATTTGAATCATTTGGTTCACGTTTACTATTAAATATGTTAAAAAATATGTGTGATCGAACTTTTGCTCCGACAAAATCATTCTCATTCATTATCATAATAATACCTATATGGTATTATAATTATTGTATCGACAGTTATAAACCAAGCAGTCAAAGAATTGACTTGCTTTGAACGAATCGGCTGAATTGTTCGTCCCTTCAACATGAATTTCCATGGAAATTAGTGTAAATGCTACGAAGAATGTTGTGCCAGAGAGTTCACAGTGCTCTGGTTGGGTAGAGTACCGTTTGAAACTCGCTTCGAGGGAATGGAGCACGGTACCACATAGTGATTGTAGTCCTAGCATGAAATAGGACTCGCGACCTCGGGGACGAATGTTTTTTGGCTGACGTTGTTTCTAGAGTTGGGTTCGAGTTCAACACGCAGGGTGTGAAACCGAGAGAAGCGTTCAATCCTTTCCTTTCAATCCAAGGGCAATCCAAGCTCCTTTCAGGACGGCCATTGAACGCTTCCTGTTTCTGCCTGCACTGGAAGAACGGTACTTTCGAAAATTTCTTTCTTTCGAACTTTTACGAAATTAACATCGACTTATTTCTTTGGAAATTTCTGGCACAATTTACCTATCGAGTCCTGAAACGTTTCTTGTGTTCCCCTTCATTCTAAGAAAATAAACAATGCGTGTTGGTTTTTATTCAATTTACTCGATTATTGAGATATCGAATTGAGATATCATGTCATTTGTATATGTATAATTAACATTGCAATCGATGTGTTAAGCTTTCGAGATAATATTTTGTTTCATTGTTCTTGCACCGTCGTAATATGGATTATACTTAGCAATTCCAGGGCCCGATTGAAACAAAAATTCTATTAAACGAATCAAAACACTAATGGGTGAAAAGAGATCCAAAGCACGGTAGCGATAATCAATTAATTCTCGATTTACCGTCAGACTTTTCACCGAGCGGAGGCCGTTCGAAAAGGTAACGCGTTAAGCTGTTATTAACGTTCTACCCGGAAGAAAAGGCCTCGACGGTGAATCGTTTATGGACGCAAATTTTTTCTCACCGTTTCGTTTCCAGCGAATAGCGTATCGCCGAGGCGGACGGTGCCGCGACGCGTGACGCCGTCATTATCATTAAACCTCGGCCCCCGCTTATTTATAGATGACGATTAAGATGACATTGTTTCCTCCGTCACGTCGTTTCACTCGCGAGACGTTGGCCCCCATTGTCCCGCGACAATTAGAACCGTAACCATTTATTCCGCGAACGGAGCCTCCTAACTGTTTCTTTCAGCGGGCCCCGCTGGCCGAAGAAGAATTAATAATTAATTTTACACAAACCGTGGCCCGGTATTGTCGCCGAGTAACGAGCAACCACTTCTTTCAATCTTACACGTTCGTTAAGACCTACATCTTGGCCACCGAAGAAACGGACCCCCTTCTGTTCATAGGGGTGGGGGAGGGACAAGGATCGCCCGGCCAACCTCCGAGTCGTTAACCCCCGCGCATCTAGACGGCGAAATTTACAATGAAAGTGACTTGAACTTTTCAAACGGCCGGCCTAGCCACCTACACACCGCGCACAGCCGCGAAACTCCTTTTTAAAAACTCCTTTGCAGCGGCGACTCCGCAACTGGTCGCGAATAAAGCCCCTCGAGAAACCAATTAAAATATACACCGACGCTAGAAAGTTTCGAAGCTCTGCTCTTTGAATGTTACCGAGGAATGGGTTTGTTCAGTTCAACTCCGTAATTCCCAGTTCACTGCCGACAACAATGCTCTGCAATAATAACGATCATCGATACGCGAACGTTGAAAACATTTTCGTGATACGCGATGGTTAAGATATTATTCGAAAATCAGACTTAAATATCCAGGAAGCTATTAATTATTTCTTGGTGAATATTTTTCTGACGCAAACATTGAGATAAATTAATTAGCAAATTTGCTGTTTGTCCATCAATGCTCAAACCGTGCGCCGAACACAAAATTAAATACATACAAGTACAATTTCACGAAAAAACTGACACGACTAAAATCTGCACGTAAACCGTTATTATTTCAATCAGGCACGATTCTATAGATCCTTTGGTTACAATTTTCTTTTTCTTACAGTCCTGTTTGGACTCGTTACCTCGGCTTCTATTTAATACTAATTGGAAACGAGAATATCCAGAAGGAAAAATCTTCAAAGGCGTCTTTTCAAGGGGGGAGATTGCGCTTTTAGAAAAAATCCTTGAGCAAGTCTAAAGACTTAATGTTTCACCGGGCACACCTTTTCACTGAGCCTCCGCGGAGAGCGTTAGTTGGACAGGGCTAACGACGCACCGATGCGCCGTAATAACGCATTGATCGGCAATCACCGGGATTGCGTTTCAATCTTCCGACTCGTCTGAACGGAACGACCCTCGGCGTCAGGAACGGTGAAGTAAATTAATAGGCGTATCGTCGCCCCGCCGTGAAACGAGCACTTAACGTGCCACTTACGGCTATCGCTTAACAGAGAGCCACTCAAGATCGTGTTACCGAAAATCGACGCGCACCTTTGTCGCCGTCTCTGTATGGTTGCACGCGCGAAAATTCCATTGTCGTAACCGTTTGTCAGGACCCGTTTTTCAGGGAAACGGGCCAGCTGACTCCTTCGCGCCGTGGAAATCGAATTTCCTGGACAAACAAACACGAGAGAGTCTGTGTTTGCGATAGGCCGTAACGCGACACCGGGAAATTGGACGTTTAATTATCGGGACTTCTCCGCGACAACGAAGACGCCGACGGAGGACAATCGACTGAACGATTTGCGTCCGGCGTGTTAGCGTCAGTTAGATGGCGACGGAGAGGGAAGAACTCGAGGGAAAGAAAGAAGAGGGCTGGCCTCCGCGTTCAGCTCTGGGGTGACTGCACTGTGGGAATTGAATATTTTTGTCAGAATAATCCCCAACGTTATGAATAATTAGTGGTATAATGAGTTGAGTGTTGGCCAGACCTGCAATGTCTCACCAAAACACAAAGAGCCTCGACAAAACGTAAAAATGGCCGCAACTCCCGCAAACTGTTCTCAACCTGCGACGGAGTCACTCTGCCTGCTCCACGTCTCGTGAGAATCCGTTTCTTCATTGTATTCGACCATTTTTTATAAACAATATAACAACATAATAAAAGTTGAACTTAATTGAAATTGAATTGAAATCACAAATTTATTTTATATTTCAAGTTGTTGCGTTTATAAAATTATCGACACGATCGCTTTCCCTGCGGTTCGCAAATAGAATTATTTTTCGTTCATCCAAATTGCAACAAAAATGTGTAGAAATGATTCTCTGGGTTAATTGATGAATTTCATTGTTTAATATTTTCCTGTTCGATTTTTCATATAGGGAATGAGGGTAAGAATAATGAGACGATATTTTTGGTCGAAGTGGCGAATCAGTGCGACACAGGACAGTGTTGACGTGGACGGCGTGGCCGTGGATTTCGTTCGGTAGAACGAATTTTGAGAACGATTTTCGGGTGTCGGGTTCCCGGTGCAGTACAAAGGATCTGCCCTTCCATTCAAACGTCACTCTGGCACCTCGTCTTACAGTACAGCATTTATTTGGCGCACTTCATTCGTCCCTTCTTTTTTTGTCTTAAATCTTGGCCAGACTTAAAGACGAGAGAGCAGCACACAGTCCACGGCCAACTGCTCGATTCTCTACCGATAATAAATTATATCGATCGCCGTGGGATTGATTGCGCGTCGTCACGCTGCTAATTCGTCCTGGGCCCGCCTAGTTGAAACGGGGCTGGTATGGCTTGTCTGGCTCCGCTCGTCGATCACGGGTCTTTTGTTCTTCGCGCATAATGGACTCTCCTGCGCCCGAAATCCGGGGCAAGAAGCCTCGGAACTTGTTTGCACACTTCACCGGGCTAACAAATTTCCCTGTCGCCGGGCCAATCAACATTGATTTTGCAACTGCTTTCGCCAACCCTTAAATTGTCGATTACAAATTCGTTCGCGGATCTGTTCAATAAAATTTCACTATTCTATGTTAGTGATTAATCAATTTTTGAGTACCTTAATCATTTTTTAAAGGGAATGCAAAGATGCTTCGATTAATGCACCAAAACTATAAGGTTACATTAGTGAAAAAGTTTATTCTAATTTTCTTTTTTTCATGAATAGTTTTTTGCATTCGAATGCAGAACAGTTTTTCACTGCACTATTTCAATCTTACCACATTACTGATCATGAGTCTACTCGTGTTTTTATGTTCGAATGTTGCTCACACAAAGAGGCTGCGAAGAAAAATGAATAGCAATGTAGTTATTTTTAAGTGCATTCAAGGTGCTCTTAATTATCTGTAGTTAGTTTAGTGCATTTACTACACGGGCTATTTTTTACGCGAAATGGCCGTTCAGCAAAGAGTTAAGATTGCAAGCTTCTTTCACGAAGAATGCTCAAGAACTCCACGATCTTAGAATGCAACGTTGATTGAACACGATAGAGGTTTATACAGGAGAATTTTCACTTGCTAGACTTCCCTCGTATTTTCGCGGGGGTATCCGAAAATCTAGGAACCGCGTAGAATCGTAAACTGTCCTCGACACCGTGGCAGCGATAAAGAATAGCAATCGCGGACCCAAGGAGCGTCTGTTGCCGCACCGTTCCAAGACCGTTTGCACTTTCCCCGTCCCCGGGATGAAAGGAGTACACGGGAACAATGGCGTGCCGATTGTGCCACGTTTTACGGAATCGCTTGCGAAGATGTGTTACCGGGACGATACCGACGCGGTCGTGGAGAGAGGAGAAAAGCAGAGGCGTCGTGCCAGGGTGGAAGCGAGAGAACGAGGGAAAACGGCGAGGGGAGTGGGGCGAACGTACACAAAATCGCTTGGTGAGGACAGACAGCGACCGAGGAGGGCATAAACGAGGAACAACGCCGTCGCGTGGCCGTGTGTGAGGGTGTAACAGAGACGGAGGAGGGAGAGCAAGAAAAGGACTGGACCGACGGGAGTGTGCAAGGAGACTTCTCAGGCGTTGATAGGCAATCTAGTTGATTGCCAACTTCAAACGAACCGAAAAAGCAGAGCCAGCCGAAGAGAGAAGGAACCTGGGAGGAAGCAAGAGAGAAAAAGAAGGAGAGAGAGAGACGAAACAGCGCACAAACCGTTGGAAAAGGCTGCGACACCTAACCGACTTGAATCACGGAATTTTTAGACAATAAGATCGCAGTGGATCCTGCATCGCTGTTCTTCTATCTTCCTGCTCTACCGATTAACGTCGCGAACGGCGAATTGATCATTCGTTAGTTAATACTAGATTTACCAGATATTTAAATATACCTGTTTCTACCAAAATCAGTCGGGATGACTGGTAAGAAAAAATGCTTATTGAGGCGGAAGACTTTATTCACTCTTTAAAAATGATAAACAAGACTGTTCGTGCTTGGTGCACTTAAAAAAATCTCTCGAAAAAATCTCGGAAAAATTGCATTGTATTTCCCAACCTATAGAATTAAGACTGCTGCAGAGGGTAGAGATACTACTGAAGGTAGCAGAACGTCAGGGAACGAAGAGAGAAGTTCCTCTCTACCTGAAAGCTAGAATTCCAATGTATTCAAGACCTCAAAAAATCAATGAGCGTTCAAGGACACTGAGACTGAGCGCAATCTTAGCTACCCGTTAGCTACCTTCAGTTGGTACCTCGAAATGATTGGTTGAAACGCGATGAAGATCAGGGAAGAATCGACAGGATTCTCATCCAGATCCGTCACGCCCCTGTCGTTGACGGTTTCTGTTCGGAAAGTCTCGGTGAAAAAGGGCGAAATTCCTGGCTACCCCGAAGCTGGAAGCAGGGTGGGCGGATGGCGATGCTGGAAGCAGTGGATAAGGGGTGCGGCCTGTAGGCGCAGGTCGATACTGATTAGTACTTCAAAGCGGCTTGAACGCGACCCCCACGCGCGCCCAGGCCTCGACGATGGATTCGCGACAAAGCAAGCGACGGCACTCGAGCGAAAAATCTTGAACAAATTAGCGGATTATGAATTCGCCTGGCTTTGTTTCCGGGAAAGTGGCTGCGGACCCGGTTTAAGAGAGACTCGCGAACAAGAACCGGCCCTCCCGTTCACAAGGCGGTTATCGGGTCCGCCGACGCGGTTTACGCGCCGCGATTTTGCGCGATCACGTGTACAAGAGAGCCGATGCAATTCAAATTTACCCCTTTGCCGCTCGATATTGATACCGCGATGCCGGGCAATGCCGCGAGCGGTTCTCGCTCCTTTGCCGAGGCGAAACGCATTTTATACCGTCTCGTGGCTTTCAATTCGATCAGCCAAATCTTGCTGACTCTTCTCGCCACCACGTACCCCTCCCGCACGAATCTACGGATCCGAGTTATTTGCAATTAATTTCGACACGTATAGGATCGAGGATCTCGTGGCCAAGATTAAAGTTCCCAACCCTCCAATTGATGATTCGAGCAGTTTTTAGAGAACGGTTTTGTGCTTCGGATTACGTTCTTAGTCGCTCGTGCGGTGTTAATCTGAAGATTCAAGATCTTTATAGAGAACGGTTTTTGAACTAGACCGAAACGTTAAAAAAATTTATATTAATTTGCAAAGCTGTAGATATCAATTTAATTATTAAATCATGGATTTTTATTTTGCATAAAACAACGCGACCTTACTAATAGCCGTCGATCTTGAAGCTACGTTAAAACTTGAATAGAAGAAGGGAATAATAGATTGCAACTTTGGAAGGAAAACGATCGGCGTGTTGGCGAAAATTAAAGTGGTGGACATCGAGACGAATAAAATACGCGCCGGCGACAGTTAATTGATCTGTCGCGAAAGTATTGCAGGAGACCCGGTGCGCTCCTGGCTGGCTCGGTGGCTTATGCAATTGCGAATGCAAATTAAACGAAATTAAACAGTTAATTAAAGTACCGGCACCCCCCGGGGAGAAGTTAATTGAGATTCTTGGGAGATTTGTCGCGCGGAATGTCTTAATTTAGTCCCTTAAGCGCCCTAACTCGCCTTAACAACTTAGAATAATTGGATAACACTGCCAGGGCGTGCTCACCGTCAGAAGTAGGAAAATTCAGACTCTCGGCGCGGAGAGACGCCTCTCTCATTTTTCCCCCTTCTTCCTCCTCTTTTTTTTTGTTTTTGTTTTTAAACGCGTCACGATTCACCTGCACGCACCCTCACAGTGATACTAGCCTCCCTCTTTCTTTCTCACTCCGGGCTTGGTGTCCTCTTCGCGCGCCTTGACTTACTTAGTTCGCGTCTACCCGTGTAGCCTTGTTCAACGACGCTGGTGAAAAGCGGTTCTTCAACAAAAGCGGATAAAAAAATCTTTTCAGAACTTCTACTCCAAAAGCTGCCACAGAAATGTTGTTGTCGACCGAGCCGGTGGTCGCTCTGGAATTATTTTAATTCGCACGAAATTAGTGTCTCGACTATGTTAAGATTGTTATTCTAATTTCAGTTTACGCGTTTTCATTTGAGATCCGTGTGTTCCTATTGAATTGGCCCATTAATAATTTTAATTGAATCTATTAGAAATTTTATTCGTACAGTCGCTACGAATATGTGAGACCGGGGCTAAATGTTCCGATTTTTAAGAAACATATATTGTTTAATTTATTATTTTTTAAAACTCTTTAAATTGAAATATTGTAATAGATTTGTTTAGATTTTTTCATGAATTTGTCGTTGGACGAAGTTTTTACCCCATTGGAAAAACAATGGGGTAAAACGTCACGGACTCTATCGTGTCTCTACCGACATTGTGGTCTAAATTGTCTGATGCGATTCGTCGCGACCAGATTCATACAGTGCCAACGAGTCGAACGAATTACGGTCGGACCGAGCGATGTGCGAAAGGAGGAATCCTCGTTTTCCCATCGGTCGGCTGACCGCGATGTTCTCGACCCGGTCAGAAATGATTTTCTCTCATTACACTCCAGTCGCGGTGTCAATCATACGACCCTCTATCGACTAATCGTCTAATCGCGTAATCCGCTCGAACAAACCAATCCGGCGAATACGAGGGAAACCTCCGCTCTGTGCCCGATCTTCCGGCCGATTGCCACTGGAAAATACGAAATGGCTATCCGAGTAAGAAAATTGATTTGCTCGGTGCATTGACATGATACCAGAGATATACAGGATGTCTCGAAATTCCTTCAACATCCGGAAACTGGAGGTTCTTGGAAACCTCCGAAAGATGAAGGAATTTTGAGACACACTGTATATGGCCGGTTTACTTTTCAGTCACACCTTACGTATTCGTGTGATTTGTTGTTTGCTAACTCCGAAACAACTTGCACAGTCGAAATTTCTCAAATTCTTTGCCTAGTGAATATGTTATATAAACCACATCTGGTTTAAATCATTAAATAAGTAATAATAATAGCTAACGATTTGAAATGCTTGTCAGCAAGTCAGAATTTGGATAGAACCTTATTAGCTCTTAATGAAAATGTAAGAAAGAACGGGCATTCTTCCGAGTGGTCTTATTAAAAAAAAAACAAACGAGCTCGAGCGGTTTCCTCCGAGCAATTAGTTCCGACCTGATCAGCAGAACGAGTGACCGGAAATGGCGCGCAAGATCGACGCCGAGCGCCGCGTCGGCACGTCGAAAATCGTAGTGTCTATCGCCTAGGCGTGACCGTTACTCAATTATTTAATTTCGTGGAGCGTTGCACCGTGTCCGCGTTCAATGGAAAATCCGTCGACAGCCACGATTATCGACAGACAAACGGTATCGATCTACCCTCTCCCCCTCCCCGCGGAAGTCATGCGCGCTAACAGGCTGGGTAAGCATGTTTCACCATAGCGTAAACTTTCCGAAGCATTATTTCAAGGCAACATGCACGCGTGCCTCTCCGTGCACTGTCATCCGTAAGTTAGCGAGCACATCGGCAATTGATAAAGTAACAACAAAATTAATAACTATAGAATTCGATAAATTAGAATGTCGAAACAGATTTTGCACGTTGCGCCCGGCTAACAAGGTCTATCTTGTTATTTCGCGGACATGTGGAATTCCTCTATTTTTCGCAAAAATCGGTAGATTGGTAGTGGAACTAAATAGCAATAAATGTGAATGAAGAATGTTACTTTGAACGGCGGTGAATCTCAGAATGGGATGCAGCCAAGGGCTCTCTTTACGATAAAAAGAATAAACACAATTTAAATTAAAAACTTGAGGAAAAATAATTTATAATAAAATCTAGGTGGACTTAATGGTATAGGTGCAATTAATAAACAGAAATTAAACTTAAATATTTTTGATATTGTCATTAATGGATGGCTGAAGTATTGTTAATATTTTGATATATGTATTTTTGTAAATAATGCACACCCTTGGAATTACCCCTTCGATATTGTGCAACTATAGACTGATGGCACGTGTGTATTTCTTTAGAATGGTACTACTTCAATAATGAATCGACGTTGAAGAAACCCGCTAATCTGAAAAGGGGATTTGGAAACCGTAGACAAAAATGATCCCGCTCTCTCTCCGTTCCCTGGCTGTAAAGTGGATGTTAATTAAGCGAACTAAGAAATGCTCGTAAGAATGGGGAAGTCCTCGTTATTTTACACGAGCACAATCGGGTTTAGTATGAAACGGTCTGATCCAGACGTATAAAACAGGTATCGTGATCCTCGACCGAGGCGACAGCCAGTGTGTGAAAAGGGTGTCGAGGATGCATCAACGTTCCATTCGCAATTCAGGTGTCCCATTTGCGACTTTTTTTCACGTTTCTTCAGAGATCCATTTACCGTTCCAGCCGCGAACTTCTAATTGAAATTCGTATAAAGTTTAAAATTCTTATTCATCCTTCGAATAGGCGATACAGGTGAATGCGTGGCCCTGGCGGAGCTTGACTTTTGCACTTAGAAAAAGAAACTTTCCGCCTCCCCCTCCCGCCCTCGTTTATTGATCAGAAGATGGATCATTTTAATCCGTGGACGACTATCGATATTGTTCCGTCGAGTGAATTATTCGGAGTAACAGCCTCCTTTCCATTACACTATACATTCATAAAAGCCTCGCAGTCATGTATATGTTTTAATATCAAAGTAATTAGTATGTCCATTTGTATATGTTTTAATATAAATAGTGATATTTATGCTGTCTCAGCTGCGTCTGAGTTCCAACATCACCAGTCGATGTGTAGGAGAATAGAATATGTGATTACACGTTTATCAAGAAGAGCGGGAATAGTAAATCCGCGTTAATGCAAGGATCACGAAATTCCTTGTGCTCATCGAAAAATCGTAGACTCTCGAGGCCATAAAATTGCTTGGTTATTTGGTCGGCAGCACGGCGCAAGGGTAAAAACTCATCAAGCCGATCATTAAAACTCATCGGAATTGGAGGAGGCCAATTAAGCGCGACTAACAAAAAGTTCTTCTGCATTATGTATTTATTTCTGAGCACGAGATCGACTCGTTTCCATTGGTGGCAGCAGTCAGAGAGAGAGAACTCACCCTACCAGCTTCGGTTGTGTATACATAGATAGGAGGCCCGACTATCAATCGGCCTTTTCGCGCCCACTACTCACCTCGTAAATTTTCACCCTTTGACACGCGCCTAATACAAGCCCCTTCGGGGGGAGGCTCGAGCCTCGATGCTTTGCCTGTCGTTGTATAGTTGGTGGCAGTGTGTTCCGCCGATGGTGGCGGTCGACGGCGGCTGCCTAACCCCTCGGGAGGCTGCGGGACGTTAATGAAATAACACGGGAATTAGTCTCGGACATTACCGGCAAACTATGTCCATTACCGTGGTGCCCTGTGTGCTCGTGTACCAAGCGCCCGGGGAAACTTTCTCCTGCTCCGATATTCCGCAGAGTTTCCGGCCATGGTTTCTGCCAATCGCGGTACTACCAGTTTGCGAGAGGATCGCTAATTAGTGGGTGACGATTAGTGGATCGGCTCCCGTCTACGTCCCGGAGAATTGTCGGCCGGTCGATGCTCGATGAAAATTAAGGGAAATTGGCCGTAATCGAAGTTACCGAGGATCCCGGACTCTGACTTCCCAGTCGGATACCATATCAGTTTCTGGCAGCCTGGATGATGTTCCGCAGGAACTGTATCGTGTACTAAGGGATTCAGGTGGTTAGGCTAGCCTGGTGTGAAGCAGTGCGTCAGTGGGTCAGAGTAATTGAAAATACGCCTCTCCAGTTTCAAGTCGCTTACGCGGTCTCGGCGCTATGCTGCATCACGTCTCTTTCCACCCGGCGTGCATGTAACTAATTTCACACTCCGGCCTGCGGAAAGTAGGAGGCGAGTATAACGCTCCTCGACAAGCCTCTTTTGTCCCCACGTGTGCAGGTCCCTTCAGAAAATTCTAATCCCAAGAAAAACATCCTGTAAACAGGAGCCAAGTTCTCTGTAGCCCTAAAATGTTGTCAGATCAAAGAAAATACGGGCAACGTTCGTTGGCTTTAGAAATACCTCTTGCAATACTGAAAAAAGCGTTTCTAAAAATTAGTTTGAAAGAACACATAGTAAACATGATCTTGAAGAATAAAGATTCACACTCATTAACCAACATTGGAACAGAATGCACCGTAACAAAAATAAATGTCCAAATCGAGTGCATTTTCGGCAAGCAATAAAAACGACATCGACCGAATGTCAAAGACCCATTTTTACCACGTTTTTCATGGTGGACACGTCGAAAACCATCCGAAACACCGTTCTGGACGGTGTGCTGGTTCGGTTGGTCCTGTCTGGATGTGCTGTAAAATTGTGTGCAGGCTTAGGAGGGCTGTATAGGTGTGCTGCGTGTGTGCCGTCGGTGTCGTGTACCGTGCTTTCAAGCGAACGACCGTAAGTCGCTCAAATTGGTATGGATTTCCAGTCCAACACCTCGATTGTCCCCGGTGAAGAGTGCTTCGCGAGCATACATGAATTCACGCCTCAAACACACGGTACGCGTCGCGTAGTCCTCCGTTTTCCCTATCCCTCTCGCTCTCTTTCCTTCTCCTCTCGTTTCTCACCCCGGTTTCTTGCTCTTCTTTCCCTCGTCGTCGTCACCCCGTTCTCTCTCTCTTCATCCTTGGTCGCCGATCTTTCTCACTCTGGAGAGGTGTCGCGAAGCAAATCTTGCCCGGCGCTGTGTATGAATGGACCAACCGGGAACGCGCGAGTTCACACGCGTGCATGTATGTACGTGTACCCACACATTCGTAGAACACGCGTATACACGCGCAAGTGGATAAATACGTACACAAGACCGGGCAAGCCACGAGGAGACTTGATTGCGTGCCGGTGAATGCGTTTCCACCCGTTCTCTCTAAGTAGCAGCTCATTCCGCGATGCTTGCTCTCGCGACTTGGAAAACGAGAGAAGCCAGTAGCTTCTCTTCGTGGTCGGAGCTCTTCGGAAGCACAAGTGCGTGCGTACGGTGCATGCGTGCGTGTGCCAACGCGACGCGTCCTCATCCACGTGCATATACACGTGCACACACACTGCACCGGTGGTGCAACGTCGCCGTCGAGCGACACCGATCTCGAGATAGAGTTTATTTTTTGTTTTTATCCTGTCGTCGACCCGCCCTTTTCATCAGACGCCGCGGATACTCCTCCTTTTTGCTATTTACGCCCGGTAATTATTTGTCGTCGAGTCGCCGGGGCCGATTACCGAGTGCTCGTTACCCGGCCTCCGGGCATCGAGAATGCACGAGCACCGCAACCACCCGTTCTCACGTGGGCTAATTACTCGTCTCATGCTTCTTTCGTCTAATTTGGAATGCTGCCGCGGAGATAGGGCCTAAGTGTTTCACAACTTTCTGATGAGCCCTGTCTCGCCGGCTAAGTTCGACACTTCGTATTCGTAGTCTATCTGGCCGAGAAACTGCACCAGTTTCCTGGAAGATTCTAACAGAGAAGAGCTTTCGCGTCACGTCCAAAGGTGCTGTTCGTCTTCCTAATTGGATGCGTAGGCTAATCGCGTTAGCTACTCTACAAATTGTCTCCTAATGTAAAAGACTATCTGCATCTGCAATGATGAAGTTTCTTCGCAACCCAAAGGGTCAATCCTAGCCGAAAAAGCTACTACAAGTCAGCAGTGCAATTTATTCAACTCGTCCACCGTTGCAAATGGCTCCGCACTTCATCGTCCGAATTAGACCTGTAGTCTGGGTGCTTTAGAACTGCTTCTTGCGACTAAGATAGTCAAGTATCTCGGTTAAATGTCGCATAATGGGACAAGGGCGCTTCCTAAAAGGCTAGGCCAGACTACGTTTCATGATTGAGGCATTGCCTACGAAACTTCTTTCGTCAAGCTTATACCTCCGACTTTCTAAGAGCCACGCGAACGGTGAAGCTTATTTGTGAGTAGGGCCGTCATTGGACATACCTGCCTAACCACTACCTAATCTTCTAGGATTACCAAAGGTCCTCGAACAGTGTCCTGACAGATCAATCTGGTCACACTCTTTCAGAATCTTATTGTTAGTTGAAAGAACCGATTTGAAGAACCTTTGGAAATTCTTGTATTGCTTATTATACTCCTGACTCTATACATTTTTGATTAGGATCTTATAGTCTACTTGTACATATAGTTTGATCTCCGGAATGAATTCGTTGAGTGAAGTTGGTGTCGTCGAGCAAAGTGTCCATGATGAAAATTACGAGAAGAACAAAGCAAACGGTTGAATACCATTAACCAGATGCACCAATTGAGAAGCAGTGATGCAATTCATCTGACTAGTCACTTTTTCGTCAACATTCTCGGCGAGTGTGGCTCTCGGTGCTCGAACGAGTGGCTATACGACCCGGCGCTGACGAGTCACAATAATTTGATAACCGTTCAGTTGGTTAATTAAAATCTGTGGTCGGTGATCGTTGAGCCGGAAGGTGAACAGAGTACACTTTAACCGTAGAAGTGCCGAGCAGATTGCGTACTCGTATATGTACATCGGAAAGGGCGCATTTTATATACTATGCCCACGAATCAATTAAAAACAGTCATTGTAAAGCGGAGAATCTCGAAAAGTAGTTCTACTGTTAAAAGTGAACCTCCCTGTGACATACAGGGTGTCTCAAAATTCCTTCAACGTCCAGAAAAGTCCAGATGATTTTACCGGGATAGATTTTCCATAGGATTAGTGCGAGGTTCTTTGGAGTTTGCACACGCGACGGGAGGAAGGATCGGGGTCCTTGTTCGTCCGGTGCGGTGGTAAAATCCAGGTGACAAATGGCGGAAACGAGCGTGTAATCGACGCTCGAGCTGACTCGACTCCGTGTCGAGGGAAATTGCACACGTTTGAACGGATCACGGGGGATCACGTACGTGGCAGAGTGAATGGGCGCGTTCGGTTTCGGGGAGGGGCAAGAAAAAGGCCCGTGGAGGAGGGCAACCCGGGCAAGGACGTCTTTCAAGGAGTAACCACAAATCCTACTATAATACTAATAGGCCCATAATAGAGTCAATAGGGCTTAGCCGCGCGACGACAATGAGATCTTATCAAAATACGCCGGGTAACACGAGACCTAGGAAGTGGATTTTTCTCAATGGAAAGGCCCATGTCTTGTCACCAGCGTGGCGCGGCCCGTGTACCAGTATTGTCGGGTTTTCAAAAAATCTGAAACCTTTTCACCGGTGGACGCGGGGATTGGGGTTTAAGTTTCACGTTCCCGGGAACGGAGGGAACGCCCGGGGAAATGCGGAACACCGATGGGGATCATAATGCTCCGTGACACGCGTTCCGTTCGCCTACCTTCAAATGAACAGCAACGAGGATGGATTTCAGCTGCGAACGGCTGCGGCAAGATACAAACTTTCAACAATTTACTGTGGGCGTTATTAAACCATTCGAGGATGAATTTCTCAAAACAGAAAACAGAGATGCATAATCGTTTCTTGTACGATTAATGAATTTTATAGTAAAATATTAAATTTTTATGTAAAATTTGAAGAGATTTTATATAATCACATATTTAGTATCGATGCTTTTCGCAACGATGCGGGATGTGCCTTTTCATTTCTCGGTAATGCAATGATGAGATTTTTCAACAATTAAAAGTGCTAGATAAAAAATTAATCTTGGCCGCGATCGAATCCTGTGGAGCAGTTGCGAAAACAGTTATAAAATCGTTCGGTGCGTGAATCGTCAGGAGGAGAAGGTTGTCGCCGAAACGGTGCTCCATATTTCCCGCGGCGCGGTTCTAAGGCTTGTTAAGTGTTCCGACGTTGGAGCGTACTTTTCTGGGTTAATTTATCAAACAAACGCGCAAACTCGGCTCAACCTCGGCATCCCCATTTTAAGACGGCGCGGCGGCTCGTTAAAGTCGTTTGAGGGTGGAGACCCGCCGCCCCAGCCCACGGCCAACTACAACTACAACTTCAACTTCCACTACCACTCGGGCCCCCGGGTACGTTCCGGAAATCGCGAACTTTGCGTCCCCCCTCCCCACCAAGTCAGACTCCTCTCTTTATCGCTTCGTCGACCGAGAACGAGACCCTAACCTTCTTAGAAATGCGGGAATCTTTTTCAACCCCTGTTTTTCAAGCCCCTGACGAAGTCGTGACGAGTTTATTAGAAAACGGCTCTCCGCCGAGGAACGTCTTAATGGACACGCGATTCCGCGTGTAGCCTACGCTCCCATGAAAGGATGCCTGACTGACTATCGCACGACTTTATCACGAAACGAGCGAAAAGATATACAGGGTGGTCCACGCAACTTGCACACCTATAATAACTTCCAAAGTATGCGTTGCACGAAAAAGGGTACATTATGTAGTGTATTTATTTTTTTGTAGGTGGAAGCGTTTCGGAGATTTGAAGGTCGACATTGTTTTTTAAATGGAATACTATATTTTGTTATACCAAAATATGGAAGAGCGACAAATTCTGAGTAAAAAAGTATTGACCTTCATTGGCCCTGAACCTATTCCATATTTTGGTATAAAAAATATAGTATTCCATTAAAAAAACGAAGTCGACCTTCAAATCTCCGAAACGCTTCCACCTACAAAAAATATATACACTACATAATGTATCCTTTCAGACCATGAAACTTCTGTATACAGAATTTTTTCGTGTAACGCAAGTGTGGACCACCCTGTATGTGTGTATAGAAATGTGTATGGATTTGTGTGTATCTCTACCCTACATGCACGCACGAAATTATGCGCGTGCGTACAGACACGCCAGTTAACCGGGGAACCACGTCCACAAAGTGGATTCAGAATCCGGTCGCGCGATTAACGGGCGGATTTGTTGCGTCGCGCTCGCGCTGGGCAATTAAATCCGTGTGCTAACGAGTGAGACCGAACGAACGTCTGCGCCCACCAAGGATCCCAGCAGGTTTTCAAAATTGCCTCTAATTACGAATATCGCTGTTGTTGCCGCGATGAATGCCTCGCGGGCTTGTCACCCGTTGCGCGGAAATTATGGGAACGTAATGATCGTGGGGCTAACGGCGACGTTTACCGCGCTTTTTTTTTGTTAGTCTCTCCCTATTATTCGGCGAATTATCGGTGACACGGTATCGATGTCACCCATCGACCAACCACACGCCAGGTTAATTACCGATTCTTGGTCGAGGACTTTTGCGCTGCTACACCGTTTCCTTCGACGGAAACAAATTAACGACTGCCGAACACTGATCGTCCGAAATTCCGAAATCATTTCAACCCTTTTTCACATGTTAGAAATCCTGACAGAACTCTGTTTATTCGGATACGTTTGAATGGGAACGAATTTCCAAAAAATGCTCACGGATTAGAATCCCTTTGGGGTTACAATTTCCGTTTCTTAGATATCTCGAACGGACGTTCCTTAAAACATTAATTATCGCGCAGTGGAACACGGAAGATCGATTCGAAATTAACTCGCGAATGTAAAAGATAGTTTCGAGTTCTCCTGATAATCATTCTAACGAGGTGACCTGGGTCACGTCTAGCCCCGCGAGCGACAGAAGCCCCGGCGCTTTTTTTACGCGAGATTTTAATTAATTAAATTACAGTTAATTCTCGTCGAGTCATTAAGGGTAGTGCATTCGGCGCAAGCTATAGCGCGCGTATCTCTCTCTCTCACACACACACACATACACACACAAGATCCGAAAGCCCATTGAGACTGGATGAAAAATGTCTTACTAGGCGCTAATGAAATAATTGTCGAGTTAATTTCGCGGAGCCGTTAATCAGGGTCGAGCGCAGCGTGCCACCCCCTTCGAAGCGCGTTTCCCTGAATTCTAGTTAATTTTTAGATGAAATTTCATTTCGCGATATACACTTTTACTTCTCTGTTTTTTTTTGTTTCTTTTTTGTACTCCCCATGCAATTTGTTTCGGCGCTTGCATTCGTTATAACGACGGATAATTATTTGCGACTGTAATTTGAGTCGGGGGCTGCCGGCGTGGATTGCGTGTTACTGTTTTCGTGGTCAATTAAAAATTTTTCAAGTAACCCCATCCACGCCATTTCCTCGCTCGAAAATGATAGACAAATTTCGTTGCCGTTTTGTGGTCACTCGTACATCACTGGAAATAATTTTCTTGTGAATTATCTTGTCTTTCATCGTCACGATGTACATCAATAATGTCACGTGTAATTTCTTACCATTTTGCATTCATATAAAATACCACTGAAAGATCTAGTTAAACTAAAAACCTCATCATGTCTTTTTTTATTATCACAATTAATGAAGAAAATTAAACGTTTCCTCCAACCTAGAATTTTTATCATTTTATGGTTGTGAAATTTTTGTAACACCTCGTTCAATAGATATTTAATAATGTAAAGAATATTTTATTATATATTTCATTTTCGATCGAGAAGAATTTTATTTTTAATATTTTGAATAATGGTACAGAAATTTTTAGTACCAATAAAACTAATTTGAAGGATTCTCCAGTAAAACAACGTATTTTCTGTTCCAGGATTCTCCCAGTCGAAGAGTTCGTTCTCAAACCCTAGTCCAGGTGAGAAATTCATGATACGTAAAATAGTGTAAATCGTCGACTAAACGAATAGCGAATATTCAGGCGAAATCCACAAGAAGAAGGTGCTGTTATCTTGGGAATTTGTAAAATTTATTGGTTGGGAGTAGCGAGGAAATCCCATCGTCGTGTTCGCAACCGATAGAATAATTTCGTCGGGTTTCATAGAGATCGAGGAACTGTGTCCATTTTCAGCTGGGAGAAAGATCACTTTTTACAATTTTACGGGGACGGATCCATAAAGTCGAGCAAACGACCGTGCAGCGGTTACGACGTGCTTTTCGCTCGAGTTCCTCGACGCAGTCTACTCTTGATATTTATCACGGATCCAACGTTCTCGGAGGACGATCGTGTACTTTACAATAATTCCCGTCGACCCTTCCCAAGCTACGAAACGGTTATCTTTGGTTACATATGCGGCGAAGTCGCCGGACTTCTTCGAGTACTGCCGACGTTTACGGCAATATGAACATCTCAACTTTTAGACACGATCGAATCCTTAGTAAAACTGTCCATTGAAAATATTCTCGCTGCGCGTAGCGTGTAAATATTACAGAAACAATATGCGTTTAATGGTTAAGAAAAATTGAAAAGCTTTGGTCCCCAGTTTGTAGAGTTTATGGTAATTATATATAGAAAAGGTATGCGTGCTCCGATTGTGATAAAATTTTAATATGTCATAGATTTCGACATTTTGAACAACTTTTTCCTTTTCTAATATAGAGAGGTCGCTTTTAGTTTTCGAAATATTTGCAAAAGACTATCGCTAATACTGTATTGAATTTTTCGACATGCAAAATATCGTGCATTTAAGGGTTAAACTAATCGGAACAAATTAATCTGCGTGAGATATCACATTCGGCAGCCCACATTGCCAGACGGATATCATAAGAAATCGGCGCGAGAATTGGCAAACTCGCCCCCTGTTCGCAGCACTCGTTCCAGTCAGTCATCGCGGAGTTATATCTCTGGCGATGACGTCATGCGGGGAAGGATGAGCGTAAAAACTGATTACGTATTCATACCGGCGATGATTCCGATTTTTCCGAGCCATTAAGCACCGCTGGCCCGACCCGCAAAGCGATGTCGCTCGAAACAAGGGACGACAGGTTGGAAATGATTACTGTGGATGACCTTCGCGTCTAATGGGGCTACACTCGGTGCCCTTCTCCGCGGAGTTTTTGCTGTTCATCGTTCGTGCGGTCGGGGAAACTGTGGAAATAGGATCGGCGATCGGGGGAAAACAGAAAGAAGTCTTCAGGTACGAGCAATCGTGTATAATTTCGCGTGGTCTCAAGTTTTCCGGTCGAGCCCCCGGCCGACGATATTAAGTTTCTTGTCAAAATATTTCGAGAAATCGGGGCTGGCGACCACACCCCTCCCCTATTCGGACGATAATCGGTAACGGGAGACTTTCCTTCCACCGAAACACGATTCCGTGCCCACGCCCACCACTAAATTTTAAATAGATCACTGCGCCTCAAAGTGGACAGGAACCTTTCGGATTCTTTGGAATCGTGTTCTCGACACCAGTCAATTATAGGGCGAATTTTATCGAGCATCTTCCTGTCCAGTGCATCCTGGAAATTGATCAAAGCAATACGTCAGCATCGGACGAAAGTAATCTTCGTAGAGCGAAATCTTTTTATTCACACATGCCGAAGTGTTAAGCAAACATAAAACTTTCATTTGTTGCTGATTTCGACGCACAGTTTCGGTAAATTTTGAGGCACCCTGTATATCATGTTTGAAACGTTCATCACAAAGCTGACTGTTCGTTGCGCAGGAAGAGGTTAATTGATTGAAGCATCATCGTCGAGACAGTCCATCGAGAGATGGTAAAAATAAAATGCAGTAGCCGCGTTTATCAAAACGAGAGGGGTGCAGCGGGTTGAGGGGGAGGGATGGGTGATAAACGTCCTTGGAATACGGGGATTTTATTGGCCGGCGTTTTCGTTGCGTCAGCAGGGAAACGAACGGTTTGCCATCAGGATTACGAAGGATTCCGTCGAGGACGAGAGGCGTCCGTAACGAGCAGCTTTCCGACAGAATTGGTTGTTTTAACAACTGCGCGCCACTTTGAGCCGCTAGGTAAGAGGACCTGTGTCGTGGGACGTGGAAAAGGGTACGTTCGAGTCGTTGGAACAGGGTTTCACGGATGGCGGGGAGGGCGGAACGGAGGGGAAGGGAGGGAGGGCGACCGACAGAAGGAAGAGAGAAAATACGCGGTTTTCGCGAGGACACGCCGCCGTAATAGTCCAATTTGCCGGCAAAGGAAAATACCGGAGGATTCTGGGAGCAAAAGGAGACTGGCACGGCCCCCGAGGGTGGTACTAGCTCCGCTCAGAAAAGCCGGCTGGAAAATTGGAGACCCGGCGAAACACGGAGCAAGGGAGCCTTCTCTGTGAAGGACCTGTTTTCCGCGAGGAGGGTACCCTACTTTCCTTCAGCCTCGGTTTACGAGCTGACGCGATGTCAATTATACCGTACGGGTGGCCCCTGAAGAAAATGGTCTCCACGATGATGGGGACACGCTCGTAAAGTGGAATGGGAAAGATCCTATCAACATAATATTGGAGAGTTTTTCCCGTGTCAGTGCGTGCTACTCGTTCCATCAAATACATCAGACCTGATAGGCTGTTTATTCGCTGCTGTGTTAATCTCGCTTCGCAATAAACCCTATTTCCGATCGGGGAAGTTCATGCAACTTCTTATTACCAATACGGATAACCAAGTTTGTAAATAGTAAATATTAGAAAAAAATGATAGAGGAAAAAGTAGAACTGTTTTTTATACGCAACAAATTGACATATTCATTTTTGTTTTATTTATATTATTTTGATAAAAACCAAGGTCACCTTGATTTTTTAAAAATCTTTAAACAGCTAGAATATCCGTTATCGATTAGAGCGTCAGTACAATGGATTGAAATCTTCTAAATTTCGAAATGTCGCTTTGGTGCCGCGGACACGTCTTCGATATTTTTTCACTGGAAATACTTTTTTACATTGTTCTGTTTGTGTGCCCTGCGTCGCAGCGACGCGCGACGCGGCGTCGAAAAAATCTGCTGGGGGGGAAACGGGCAAACTGTGTACACACGGCACCGGGAATATTGTACCGGAAATTTTCCTCTTTGAACGAGATGCATTTCGGCATGTAAGGGCGAAAAGTGTCTCCAGCGGAGCGCTTTCCGTGAAAATTCAGTGCTCGAGTGCCGGTGAAAATGGAATTGTATCGCGTAGACCTCCGGTTAGTTAAACTTCGCGAGGCAACGGAATGTGAATTTTTCTCTGCGCAAATATTTTGCCGGTTCGACGATCGTTTTGTAATTTTCACTACCCGATGAAACTTCTACCGAGAAAAATCGCTAGCTGCGACATGCACGACTCAGAGTGCCTGTCGTTCCTCTGGACGAGCTACCTAATACTTCAATTAATTAAAATTACAATCATCCACGGACAATAGTACCTAATACTTGAATTAATTAAAATTACAATCATCCAGAGACAATAGTCAGGAAATGAGAAGATACTCAATTGGGTGCAGGAACTCAATTACGGCCGATTGATCAACGTAATCGAATTAATCGCGGAAAATCTGACGCCGTTTTTTCTCCGGATCGAATCATTCGAAGAATTGTATTATCGGTGGTTAATGAACCCTAATTACTTCGTGTCGAACACGCTCGATCGTCTTCGTTCCGAAGTAATCGTGAATTTTTATTTCGAAAAGAAATCGCCATTCAATGATTTTCTCCACCCTCGGTTTGGTAAAAATTAATGTACGAAAAGCTGAGGCAAAATTAACTATAACCTTGAATCTCAAGAAATAATCGACGAAACTTTGGTATCGACATAAATATCCCAGAACCTCCGTCACAATATCTCGTGCCTCCTGAATTCTTTACAAGGCATCTCCGGTGTCCGATCCAATCATCTCATTTCCCGCGGTATCGATTTCACCGTTCGCTAGAAATTTCCTCTGTGAAAAGAAGCGGTCGCGACAAGCCTGCTCTCTCGACAAACCGGAAGGGAATCACGAAATTGAGGAAGACGGTGGAAAATGGAGGAAGCTTGTCTTCCGGTTTCGTCGCGGCGATTCTACACGATCAGAAATCCGACGAAAACTCTCACGGTGTATTCTCTTGCAACCGATAGACCCACTGATCTTCCTAACCTCAAAACAATCATAAAATCTCCTCAATTATCCTATCATTGGGAAGACAAAACAGTAAAGTGTATCTGCTCAAACATTTGTGGCGACTGTAGCAACATTCAGACAACACTCATGAATGTGAAGTTGTCGATTTATTTTAAAAAACGTTTTCTTTTTATTTTAAAAAATGTTTAATCAATAAGTTGTTTAATAGACATAAAAATTACTTATCTTTCGCTTGAGAGTTTGGGGTAAATAATCGAGAAGTCCGGATAAGAAAGTATATGCATCTCCTCGGCGTGGCGATCGCAAAAATTCGAGAGCAGTGAGGCTCCTTGGTCCATCCTTGGAAAAGTTTCTTCCGTTCGGTCAGGGGATTTCACCGGCAAATACTCTTCAATCGTAATAGCCAGCGGGAGCCCTCGAGATCTCGAACGAGCCTCGCGCGTACTATTTCGCGAATAGTCAACAACGTTCGGCTTCGCATTGAGCGGTGGCGCTCTTTGAAATGGAGCCCTTTACGACAAAAATGTCTGTAAAGCTCCCGAGTCGAGCGGCTCTATTAATCAACCGCCAGTTCCTTCGT
The DNA here is from genome assembly GCA_028455595.1 of Lasioglossum vierecki. Classification (NCBI taxonomy): domain Eukaryota; kingdom Metazoa; phylum Arthropoda; class Insecta; order Hymenoptera; family Halictidae; genus Lasioglossum; species Lasioglossum vierecki. Next base: position 12,665,052 of record CM052342.1, read on the forward strand.
GCCTGAATGCACTTCGTTTTTCAGGGAGGAAAAATACTCTCCAGCTTTTCCTTCTCCCTGTTCAGGGGCCCCGATTTTCATTCCGTTCCGTCTCGCCTTTGTCCCAATTCTTTTTTTTTTCCTTCCGCCTCTAGTTCCGTTCGACGCCTCTAACGCGTCGAATGTCTCGATAACTTCCGTTAGTATTTAATCGTGTCGTGCGATCCCGATTCACCCGATTGTCCGAAGCAACCGCCATTTAACCCTCGAACGACGGAATTTGTCAATTTATTTTAATTATTATTTTCACAGTATTTCTTGTAAACGCGTTAAAAATATTAGAACGATTTAAGAATACCACTGCTTTATTATTAAATGAATTTCTATTGTACTCCAATTTGTTGCTATTCGGATAAAAAAATTTTATTAAAAAATACAATTATCATTGACATTTCATATTTGCTTAGTGTCACAAGATAATTATTACTTAAAAATCAACTGTCTGTAAATGAGCCACATACTCGGACAGTAATAGTAGATAACCCTGTCACATTTTATCATCGTGACTTTCTAAATTCTTGTCGATACGAATTTCCCAAATCCGAAGTAAAACGGAGCTCCGAGAGCGTGCAAGATTACGAGGCAAGAATATTTCATTAAAAATCTGGCTGGCGATAAAACACTGAGGTGGTTGGCGAGGTAAATTGGGGCTAACTTGCGACTGGTTCGCGGTGGAAATCTCGAGCGAGCGGCGTCGTTTCAGCCGGAGATTTCCAAGCTCTCTCTCTCTCGTCCGTTGAAAAGGAAAAGAGCGAAAAACAATTTACCAGATCGCGCGGAATTGTTCGCGGCTTCTCTCGTCGCGAGGGTGAACGGACAAAGGGGTTAACCAGCGATTCCTCGGCTCGTCGCGAAAGAGATCCTCCGCGGGTAGAGAGCGGTAAATCGTAGGAACGCGGCTTCTCCGCGCGTGTTTCTTTCTTGCTTTTTTTTCCTCTATCTCCCTCTATCTCTTTCGTCACTCGTGACCGATTGTACCTATCATAGTGGCTCGGATGCGCGTGTGTTCCCATACATCTCCTTTCATTCGAGAGACTCCAGAAGCGAAGTGGGTGGACGATGTGTAGTTGGGGTGTCGCTAAAGAGGCACGGGGGCGAGAAGGTGGAGAAGGAGAAGGGGTTGCCGAGAGTAGAAGGATGAGAACAGGTGGAACAGAGACTTGGAACGTTGGTCGGAGAAGGAGAGAGAACGAGGAAAATGGTGGTGAAAGAAGAAGCGCAAAATAAAGTGTGCGATAGAGAAGGACAGAGGGTGGGAAAGAGTGTGAGAGAGGGATGAGATGAGGGGGTGAGAAAGGGCGCGAGAAGGAGAGACGAACGAGCGAGAAATGGGGGCCGAGGGCTGCCACGTCGGAGGAGGCAACAAAGATATTAATTAAGAATTAACACGCGTACTGAAACCGCCCTTAATTAGTAACAGTCAGTGCCTGGAGCAGCGGTTTGTCTGCGCGAGCCTGTACCAGCGGGTGTGCAGGGTAAACACGCCGAATGAATTGTAATCAAAAACATGCCAGCGGATAACATACCGATCCGAGCGCCGCACAGGCTATTTGTCCGATTTCAACGGTCAAAATTCAATTTCTTAAATTTTACATAAATTGTAAAATTTTTGTGGCTTGAGGTAGGTGAATGTCTGAGGAACAATCTACCATCATGAAATATTGATTATTATCCCTACTACTTGATTGAAAAATCACTACAAACTTTACCATCTGATACGCTCCTCTTTATGGACAAATTTTTCGCTGAACACATCCGTTTCAATAAATTATTTCAATATCAATAAATTTTAGAAAAATTACAGCAGTTTCAATATTGAGCAAATTTTGAATTGGCTGTGGCCGCTGAAATCGGCCGAATACCCCAATGTGCGCCGGTGAGGAATAAAATTCACCAGGTCGACACGCGCTCGCTCGCGAGACCTAGAATTAGGTGGTTCGAAAACAGTCCGTTTGACTTCCGCGAAAACCGAGCTTAGAAGCGGCCTGACAGAAAGTTGTAGGCAGCCCGAGGAAAAGCGAAACCGTCAAACGGTTTGCTCGCTCGTGTCACGAAACATTTGCTTTGATTACTCGCTGATGCTCATTAGGATAATAGGATCGAGAATTTCGACGTGGTCTAGCCCGCATAGACTTATCACTTCCAATTGTTACCGGCGACCTATTCACCCACCAAGCTCTCGCTTATGTCCGGCTTGTTACCATAAATTCGCCACCGAAGGAAATTTCAATAATAAAATAATTATGATAACCAATAAATAATTGTTTATAGATTCAAATAATTTGTTATAGTAATTATTAATTGAACTTGTAAAATATAAAAATATAATTATATTTCCTCTTTGCTTTTTGTGAAGAAGTCTAAACTTCTTCGAAGTTCATTATTTTATACGCAGAGATGCGGAAACGTTGCTTCAGTGTTTAGAAGTATAATTTGTTCGCGTTAATGCGACAAGGGGTAAAAAATCCGATTGCTGGGAGCGAAGAGTAATGGATTCCGATGGCAAAACGCGAAGGAACGCACTGGTACAATGGAACTATATAGGGTGCGAGTAGGAACGAAACGTTCTCGAGCCGTGTCGCGCGAAGTTCGGATTGGTAAATGGAGGCATTATTTGAAGCACCGGGAAGTTCTCTAATCTTGACAAAGGACGTCGACGGAGGAACGGAGACGAGGTGACTTAACGATCGGTCGGACAAACTCCTCAACGTCTCGTTGACTCCCCTCAAGGTCGACGAGAAGAGTCTAATTGTCCCTTCCAGAAGAGAGACTTGGCAACCTTTCAAATTTCTTTGCTTACAAATTCATAAGGTCCCCGGGAAATACACCTTCTTGAAGGAGATTTATTGAAATTAGTGCAATTAGCGGACTCCGACGGATCCTGGGTTCAGGGGGTGGTGGCGACGGTTCGCAGTATCGACCCTTGCATCGATTACTGTATTATTAACAACATGATCTACTTCAATAACCACTCGTACAATCGAGAAACTAATTACGCGATGCGAACTGCGAAATTTTTAAGGCGTGCACCGTTCGCGGAGTGTGCAGTCTCGTTTTATAAATAATGCAAAGGTGAGATACTGCTGAGCTGCGTGAAACGCTGCAAACGATTAAAAAGACAAATTGTTAAATATTACTATACGATTTAATTATAATGATCGAATAAAATGTACTAAAACAAAATAAATACTTATGTAAAAAGAGCTTTAGCCCGTCTATAATAAATAATAATAATTCTGGTTGATCGTAAATCACTTTCATGATCGAGCACACATAGAGTCCAATATCAATTGCACAGGACACAGTCGGCAGTGGCGTCTTCAATTGAAGGAGCACGTGAACGGGCCGGTTGGCGAGGCTCGCAAGCCTGTCTTTGAAAGGTTGGAGCCATAAGAAATTTAATCCAGAAGAGCTCTCACATCCTCAACACCCCGTTTCAAACGGGCACCATTGTCTTTCTCATTTCAACCGACCCATCGACGCCGGTTCGAAAGAAAAACGCTCGCGTGTAACCCCCGTCGCGGCCTCGCGACAAATCCGCTCGGAGGTACCTACCGGTATCCGCGCGTTCCTTCGGCGTTAGTTCTTATCCGTTCTCTGTATCTCTGCCACTCGGATTCTCTCCGTCCTCGTCGTGCCGCCTGGAACTCGAGCCGAGATAGAGAGAGAGAGAGAGAGAGAGAGCCAGTCGTCGTCCCATCTACGAGGCTCCGACGCTCGCCCTCTTCCGCTCAATGGAACGCGCGCCCATCGTGGAAAATCGCACCGGTGAAAAGGTGTGAATCTCCGGCCCTCGAAAAAAGGACGACAATGCCCGGTTGCTGGCGTCGCACAATGACGCCTCTAAACCCACAATGTAGCCACTGTATCTGCAGGAACGAGCGAGCGAGCGAACGACAGCAAGAGGGCCTCTCCTCGCACTGCCACCCCCGCGACCTACCCCCTTTTCATCGGCACAATCCTGCCGCAAGGAGTCGAGGATGCCTGGTTGTACTCGAAAGCGCATTTTTCAGCCGCATAATATTTATTCGTCCGCCAGCCGTGTATCGCTTTAAAGTGGCGACGGGTGAAACCGAAAACCCTCCCTCCAACCCGATCGACAGACACCAGATGAAAAGGGGTCCAAGGATCGTGGATAAAAAATAAAAAGAGAAACGATGAAATAGAAATTTCTAAGGAAACCTTGCAAGGATGAAAAAAGAAGGCTGCTGCGCGTCTACCACCACGCCCATTCCTGTCAAAATATTTCATGACGAATCAACCCCCTGTTTTCCACTCCCCTCCCCCAGTTTCTTCCTGCTTCACCGAGTTTCCATCCCGTGCGAATCTCCTTCTCTTTGCTCCTGTCGCTACCTACACAACAACGATCCCCGCCTTTCGGAAGGGGTTACCTACGAAATTTCTGCACGCCGAGTACGATTGTGTGCGAGTGTTAAATCGGTGTGCCCGTACACGCGTGTATGCACATACGTGGCGTGGCACTGATCATTGTTCATTGTGCAGCGCCGTCCTCGCAGGACATGGCGTCCTGCCATTCCAGCCGCTTTTTGTCGGAACCAGCTGAGTCAAAATGGCCTCCGGACGGTGACGTCACGAGATTCACGTGCTACGCACGCAATAGGTACACGAATCGATCCCGACTACTTCAAGGGACGACCAATGGGTACCTAGAAAGCATCACCCAGTCAAGACAATCGACCAGCAAGGCTCAAGGGGCTAGGCTACCTTTATCGTTTCAAAAAAAATTTTCCAAGTATTCTTAAACATTGCACATTTTTCATTTATTATATTCAAATCGTTATTTCCTCGAGTACCTCAAGGCGATTCTGAAGAGAAAGGTGTATATTATAACTGCATCCGTTCCGAATGAATTTTTGAAGAACGCCACTGTCCTGGTTCGCGAATCGTGAGTTGCTGATTACTTAATTATTTCCTGTCCAGTGTCGCTGTCGGAACAAGAATCTAGAACGGACGTATTCGAAACTTTCGATGGAGCGAACTCGGCAACAAAAGTTTCGCGGTGTGACAGCCGGGACAGGGGCGAGGAGCGCCGCGCCGTGTCGTCGACTAAATTTAGGTCGACATGTGCGGACGTAAGTTTGTCTGGCGCCAGAGAACAAAATATGTAGTTCGGCTACAAAAATATTGGGTTACTTTGAAAACAGCCGGCAGTCAACACTTTCTTGAAGCGTTGCATGTGTCTCGAGCAGGCTGCCACGCCGTCGTCCTCTCGGTGGTCGAATTAAAACGAGATTCACGCCGAGTTTCCATGAGAAAATCGCCTGCGACGACACCTCCGAGACTCGACGGAATCTCGAACGAGTCTGATCCTCGAGCACAATCGATTCAAGTGAAGCATGGACTACTACAGTACACAATACGCCGACTGAATGTAAGAACTGGGTAACTTGAAATTTTGACATTTTTAGTTATCTACTTTGTATTAAAGAATAAAGTAATTATTTACGTTAGGGGATTCGTTACCGATTTTGATGGCCTTCAAATATGTTGTCAAGGTCGTCATTTTGGACAATTTTTTCCTATACATGTTTCGCCGATTGACTTTGGTTTTCGAGATATAAGCAAAAAACTATTGCTAATGCTGAATTGAATTTTCTCTCTCTTGGATTTTCGTATATCAGCATAGGTGATTACTTAACGGCGTTTCTAACCAAACACAAAATAAATAACACAGGTATACAATGTACAACATATACATATATAAAAGGATTTTTAATCTCTCCAAAAATATTGTTATTCCAAAATTAATGTTGTAAAATATTGTTTCATCAGTTCCTCGAAAACAAGGAATTGTGAGTTACCTAGTTCTTACATTCAAGCGACAAATTAATCCCGGCATTGAGCGATCCTTGTTTGCTCGCATTATCGAGTCGGACGTAGATCGCCACTCGGGGAACAATTATGAAATTACTCACTCGCGAAACAATTTCGCGAGCGTAGCTCCGCTTTTCATTTAATTCTCGATGTTTAGTCGGTCTATTTTCAAAGCGTTCTCGCGCGTTGCGTTGTTAATCCGCGTCACCGAATCGATTCGACCGACGAAACTCCGCCTCTAAACGCGAAATTATGCAAATTAATAAAACCTGCTACCGTACGATCCGATTTTACGCGCGTTTTCTGTCACGTTCACCCTTGTTTATTAACGACACCCATATATTGAACTGCCACGCTGAATTTCATATTCTGTCCTGCGTTAATGAACGTGTTAACGTGAAATTTTAACTGCATAGAAATCGATGAAAAAAAACAAGCATCGAAAATTGTATCATCAATCCATCCAACGTATTACTAATTAAATTTGAATTATTAAATTATGATATATTAATTATTGAATTGTGAAATTCGAAATATAAAATGTTGTCATATTTAAAATTAAAGATTATCGCATTGATCTGTTTGCAACAAATTTCTAAGAGTAAAAATTGATGAAAAACAGAAAAGGAATAAGCCGTTTATAGGAAATTTACCCCTTGGGACAGAGAACGACTATCTTCGTTCTCGATAAGTTACCTTATTTTCGGGCAGAAGTAACAGAACGGTCGGCGCTCTCCAATTATTAGAACCCCAAGCAGTGCTGTAACAAGTTTGCGACCCTCGCGTCTCCATCGAGCGCGCAGATTTGGAAGGGGTTGCACGACGGAAACTCGTTCGGCACCGTTGCTGCCACGCACATGATCGCGCTAGTCTTATGAATACCGTAAATTTTACGCGATGCTGCCGGCAATTCTACCGGGTCATCAGCGTAAAATCTATCCCCGTGGATCGTTGTCGACAATGAGCACACACGTGCACCCGGAATTCACATCGGAGACGTGAGCGAACCGTCTCGAAGCCGATCCACTTTCCAGCCCCCTCGATCTAATGACCATAAGACATTCCGTGAAATGAAAAGCCTTTTGCACCGAGGAAATTGAAAATTCTATCAATCAACATTACTCTTTTATTTATTCTGAACCCTTTCATTCGAACATAAATCATTTCAACGATTTACCAACTGCAAACTTATTTAGAAGTTTCGAACGGCTGTAGTATATTTAAATAAAGTTGTAATAATTTATATTGGTTTATTATTTGATTGACGCTGAGAGTAAATATCAACAACGATTTTCAGATATTCAAATAATTAATTTTGTTCAAAGTGTTAAAAATAACGAACCAGCAAGATAATATACTTGATTTCTAACCTGTCTACATAAGAATGGCCCCTTAATCGAGGAGATTAGTCTCCGGAAAAATTCGACCTCCATTCTCGTCGACGAAAAAAATTCCGTGAGAGAAAAGCGTTGTCAGTCTTCGCACGGAGTTGGAGAAGTGTCTCTGGAGGGAAGCGGCGTCGTCCGCGGAAATAAACTCGCGGTAACGGGTCCTCTCGAAATCGACGTGGCCGGTAGGTTGCCGCGGTGGTGGCCGGAGTAAATTTTCCAGGATGCTGCCGGCAATTTCAGCCGGTCATCGGCGTAAAGTCGATGCTCATTGTGAGCCCGGGGCTGGTTCACGAGGATGCCAGCAGACAGGAGAGAGAATACGGCACAGGCCGCGCCTGGTGGGTGGACAGGAGGAGGCGTCCGGTGGGTGTAGAAGTGGTGCTAGGTCGAAGAGAGAGAGAGAGAGAAAGGGTAAGGGAGGGGAGGAGGAGAGATGGAGAGACAGAGAGAGAGGAGTTAATGGGGACGAACTGTAGAAGTGGCTATAGTCTAGAGCCGTGTTAGGGCCAGGGCCATTAAGCTTAATGACATAATGAAGTAAATGGCTGTGCATGCCATGCCACGCCGGAGACTATAGCTTATAACCGCCGGGCCTCCACCCCCGCGCAATATACCGCGTGCCTGGAATTCCTGACTTATGCCAGCACTGCCCAGTCGAAAGGGGTAGCTATGGGAGTGTTTGCTAACTCTGTCACTCGCCCACCAACTATCCACAGCCCCGACAGTTTCTTTCTCTGTTTTAAAGCCTTCCGCCGGTTCGGCTCGACGTTACTTCATAGGGTCTACATGTGTGCGTGACACTTTCCGCCTTCTCTCCCTCTGTCTAGCGATATCTCTCGGCAGTCAGATGTCTCTGTTCATCTATTCCCCTGGCCTCTTCTTCTCTGTCAGTATATTACATAAGGGGGCGGCCGGGATGTGCGCGTAGTTGCCATCGCTACACGTGCTGGAAGTGAATTTATTTCGGGAATTGCCAAGGCGTCGACACCACTCTCTCTCTCTCTCTCTCTCTCTCTCTCTCTCTATAATTCCATCTCTCTTTCTCTCTCTCTCTCTGTCTAAGGGAAATGAGTATTGATAATTTAACAACGTGAGTATGTTCATACACGATTTCTTTATTTAAATTTGGGAGTTAGTTTTGTCCTATATCAACATAATTAGATAGAAAGAATAATGTGCTAATTTGCAAATAGTGTTTTAGTAACATTTAATCGAAGAACCTATGCGCCGAAATCATTTAATTTCTGCTTAAAGCAATTTACGATCAACATTATTTAACATATAATTAAATAGCCTTTATCAAAATAACTTGTTTTTTAAACCAGATATTCAAACAACACTGTCTCTCTGTCCCTTGCGAGACGATTTGCTGAAAACCGCGTACTACCGGGCTAACCCTCTTGAAATTTTCCGCGAGGACACGTAATTATGCGTTTCGTGTGAGCGCGGAGCCAGAAGTCTGAAGTGTTTAATGTAATTTAGTGAAACGCGGAGCGGCCACACGGCCGCGTCGTCGGCGTTGTCTCTGGATGCCATACTTTCCTTTCAACCGGTTCGAGGCTTTTCGAGACTTTGAAAGCTGCTTCGCGCCCGTTGGAACGCTCGCGTTAATCACACGGAAGTGCCTAATGCGCCGCCTGATAGCTGCAATTTTAGTATTAATTGGACGCGTGAATGGCACCGCGACGCCCTGCCATCCGACGTTCATGCTGAACCAAGCTCTCCGCTGCCCGATGCAGCCGAGCTTGCGCCCAGGTACAAGCCTGCCGGGGACACGTCCAACAGCTTCTGCGGATCCTGGGTCTATTATACAAGCCGATTCAATAACGGCCCGGGAAAGTTTCGGACGAATTAGGAACGCTCGAATCGGTCCTGCTCCTACTGGCTCGAGACACGGTATTTCGGAACGTGGCGTTACACTAATCGGGCAGTAGTATAGGTGTAGATAAGCGCAGACTACTAATCAGACAGTAGAATAATGTTCAATTATTTTTTAGGGACAGGAAATTATTTATCATTAGACGAAGGTACATTAAGCTTCTGATTTCCTTTGTTCTAACGTAACCTACCCTTACAACTATCCTTAAACTCCACCGACATACTCGTGTAAATAGCAAGACTATGATTATAGAGATACAAGATGACTGTAGACGTTCTTAATCGCTCAAGTGAATTAATAGATGAAAAAAGACAAAATTAAAAATTAAAAAATCTTAAATGTTGATCAGCCCGAGTTAAGTTCTGAAGTGTCGAGAAACCGAAGCTAGGTCGGGACACTCGGAACACGATCTCGACAGCAATCCTAGTGTTCAGAGAACCATTCTATCATTCATAAGTCCCTCGTCTGTTTATGTTGGAGAGAAACCTCGAAGAAACGGGCCGGTGCAATCGATAAAGGTCTCGTTGCTCGCGTTGGACAACCTTAGACGTGGTCCTTGAACATCCCACAAGAGGAGAGGGCAGTGGCACAGAGCATCGGAACAAAGTACGGAGGACTCGGTGATGGAAGAAAAAACGCGTTGTTTTCGGGCAATCAACACTTCGCCCATTGTACCCGGCTGGCACCTGAATGCCCGGACATCATAATATTCACACCATTCGTAGAGGGGTCGAATTACGAGGAGCATGGCCACCGCGCGACACGGAGAATGGTTTCGAGACAAGCGTGAAAACACGTTCCTGACCACGAGGTGCGAAAGCAAAAAGAAGCTCGCAGAAGACCGGGGGTGTAGTCGAGGGTAAAAGAGTCGAGAAGCGCTTCCGAGAAATACGCCCACGAATTCGTTATTCCTCCTTCATCGGTCTTTCTCTATTTCTCTCACGGTTCCGTTTCCTTGCACGGCCGCGCGTCCTATTCATTAATTATCGTCGCTCAAGGGGACCAAGGGGCCTCCGATTGTGAGATACAGGATCGATGGAACACGTTTCGCGGTAATCGTGATTAAGCCGGCGAGGTTTTGCGCGAAATAACCGGCCCCGGGAACTGGTTTCAACCGAGAACTTAATTACCGGCTGTATTATACGGGCGAATCGACGACGGCTCGAGAAACAACGTAATTCCTGATGCTTAGAAGAAAACCCACCCCCCCTGGACCGCGCCGAGACCCGACGCTCAATCCTTAATTATTCGTCTTCGTTAACATCGACGGCCACCGAACCTCTGTATCCGAAGAAGAGGAACTATACTTTCGGGAATTTATTACTTATCAATAGACTGCGGATCGTCGTGCAAAATAAAATCAACAGAAACATCCTGTGAACAGGAGCCAAGTTCTCTCTATGGTCGTAAAAAGTTGTGAGATCAAACAAAATACGGGCAATATAATTATATAAATTATTATTATTTGTATTACTGCAAATTTGGCAAAAACGATCAAAATTCTTAGGGACCCTTAAATTGATACCATTTTCGAGGGAAAACATTTCTATCGTTTTCCAAATTAACGATTTTCCACAAATCATAATTTTCGTGTTGAGATACATTCCGGATCGAATGTATATATTTCCTTACATATGTAGAAGACACGAATGGGTACGGATCGATACGTGTCGAATTAACACGAGAAAAGGAGAGCACCGCGGAGATAAAAAAAGGCGCAGAATGATGCGAAACGCACGAGGCGAATCGGTTGATTCTCCAGAGGGTAAACGATCGAACCGGTCAAATTAATTCGACCCCGAAAACATCGTGGAAGCATTAGCAGCTTACCCCTAAGCTGCCACCGGTCTGTTACAAGTGTTTTACAGCGTGTTACATGGCGCAGCAAAACTACCCGGCGCGGAGCGGCGGTGAGGGTCCCTAATCTACCGAAACATCCCCCGGGATGTATCCAAGCATCGACTGCACTCGGATACGCTCCATTCGCCCTTTCGGCTATGTAAACGACCGCGTTACATGTTTCACGCGCTCGATAAATAATTCTCAGCCTGATGCATTTTTCAAGTGTGTTGCCATTCTACTGGGGACCCTAAGAACTCCAGTCGGGCTGCTAAAGACCTTCGACCGAATTAATATCTGATGTAAAGACTATGTTCTTCTTAGAAAGAATTCGTAGGAAAGGTGTAATTTTGATGAAATTTTAATATGTTATAGATTTCAACGTTTTGAACAACTTTTTCCTTTTCCAATGTAGGGGGAAATTTTTAGTTTTTGAGATATTTGCAAAAGACTATCGCTAATACTGTAGCATGCAGGAATATGGAAAACTCAATACAGTATTAGCAATCGTCTTTTGCAAATATCTCAAAAACTAAAATCTTCTTCCCTATATTGCAAAAGGAAAAAATTGTTCAGTGTGTGTTGCCACATAACATATTAGAATTTCATCAAAATCGGAATACGCAGACCCTTTCTATACAATTACCCAAATCCTAAATATCAACTTTAACAGCATTAACCTACGATCGCGGTACAATAAATTAATAATGAAATCTGGTGTTTGGAATCGTCCGGAAGTCCTGGACGTTTTTCAAAGCCGCAAACCTAACTCCATCGCGGAGCAACGACGTCAGAGGAACGGGTAAACTAGCATTTGTCTCGTTAATCATCTGGCTGCTTTCACAGGCTGGTTCGCATTTACGTAGTTCTCCTTATAAAATGGCAGCCGAGGGTTGAAGGGGGAGGGGACGCGGCGAAGGAAACCGCGTCTCGCGGAACGGGGCCAAGACAAGTCGTCTCATTCACCAGGCGACGAGGTAATTTCTCGATGAATCCACGAAAGGGCATTTATCCGTTCTCCGCCCCTTTTCGCGGGCCGGAGAACGAATTTTCAATTACGACGCACAAAGGCCCGGGTAATTCGCCGGGTTTAAAACGACTTCGCGGTGCATAGAGGCGGATAGGGCCGGGGGAGGGAGGGGGATGAAGAGAGAGGAGAGGAGAAAGAGAGAAAGATGAAGGGAGAAAGTACGCCATGCAAAGATTTTCAAATTAAATTTCGAGATTAGTACCCTGGTTTAATACGGACAAGTGACGGCAGAAGACGTCCCAGGGGTGTGCTACGTGCTACCTTCGCCCTCCCCATGGGACACCATACACACGGGCCACACTGTGTTACAACGCGACGACGTTCCGACCCACCCCCTCAACGTCCTCCCAGCTCTCGTAACACTTCGCGCGTTTCCATTTACTCGATGCAAACCTCCTCGTTCCCTTCGACGGACCGGGACACGGTCTTCCACGGTTTCCTGCTCGTCCCGTGTCCGGTGTCCAGCTGGACGCAATTTCGACGAGTTGCGGGTCGCTGGGCCAGATGCGGAGGGTGTCGAGGACACTGAACAAACAGCACGCGGAAAATTTGCAAGCGTGAATCGAGTGCAGGACCTCTCCCGAAACGGATCGAACCCGCAAGAATGCTTTTCGATGTTATTAGCTCGGACTTTCTTCTTAACCCTAGTCCTCGTTACATATTTAATTTTCAATTTAGTAACTAAATTAAAATCCTTTGATTAAATTGTTAAATTGATTTGAAAGAAATCACGCGATTCCAAAGTTTTTTGAAATCGTATGGATTATCACTTGTTTATAAAGTTTCGCGTGACCTTGGAAACCTCCCCCAGCTCGTTGAGAATTAATGAGCTTCTCGAGGACGGTAGTAATCGACGAGAAGCTTGCTTATTACAGAAAAAGAGAAAATTTTGTCGTGTTACGTTATTTGATTCGTCTTTCCAATCCCTGAATACAATCTGTTAATTATATAGAGTTTTTGTACTGATTAAAATTTAGACAATTCGTGCACATACGATTAATTGTTTTCTGAAATATCTATCATGAACTGATTAACGATGCATCAGAGAACTATCAAATAGGATCTCAGTGATCGCCTCAGTTCGAACCACAGATGTCTGATCATGAATAACCAGAATCACTGAAACTATGTGAACTATTGTTCGAGAGCGCTCCAGTCGTCTGAATCGCGATGTCCCTGGACAAGTTCCGGACAAATGGAATTTCTACTACAGTATATATCTTTGGTCAGACCCATCGCGGTAGGTTCCACGATTCTACAATATCGCAACCTATCAATTTCTCGAGATATGCCAGCTACGCTGCCATTCAACACTCAAATGAATAAATCGGATGAACGATTAACTCTTCACAAAGAAGATTCTATACATACTAACAATATAATACAGGGTAAACAATATTTACAATTATTATATAAACTATTTGTATACCCTTTGAAAACAAATAATTTTCTTAAAATTGGACCAAATGGCTTGAGCTATTTTTAAGACGTCAAAAAGATTAATTTCTTAGGTAACCCCCTAAATAATAATCTCTCAAAAAATTGCTGATGGTCGTATATGGAAAAATCATTTCGTACATACATAATTTAGTACTCTAGCAATAGTTTTTTGAAATTATCTCGAAAACTAAGACCGATCACCGAGTACTTGTAATGACAAAAGTTGTTCAGAATGTTGTCCTTGACAACATATGTGAATATCCAGGTCATCGAAGCTGCCTCCTCTAAACGTAAGGTTTATCAAGTAAAGATGTTTCATAGAATAATATCCATTGATATAATTCTAGAATAATTTCCAGAAAGGATTAAATCTCAAGATTTCTATTCATCATTTCATTAACCATCTCCGGGACCCAAATGAGAAAGGAGACATGGCAATTCTCGTGTTGTGTGCATCTTCGTTGGTTTAATCGCGGGGTCTAGGGGTATTCGGCGTGTTCCTAGACGGCATCAAGCAGGATTAGAATATCAATTATCGAAGAAACACGGGCCGGCGGGTTCTAAGAGGTTTCTATTAGGTGCGAGGAGCAGTCTGGCGCAAGGCAACCAGCCAACGAAGCCCAAGTCAAGGCAAGGCCACGGGTTTAAGGTCTTAACAGCTACTAAAGCAAAAGCTCCTTCTGTCTCGCTCTTAAGCACGGAAAACAAGCCGTGTTAGACGAAGGGGTGTATTGAGGGCCGCCATTGGCTATCCAGGCTCCTTTATTGCCGGTTGCCTGGTAACCGGCCTGCCACCAACACACACCGATGGCAACCACCCCTGTGTATCCACCCTGGAACTCGACAGAGCATCGCGCACACCCTCGCTTAGGAACAGCAACCACCACCACCGTTTCTCGCTCGCCACCCTCTCCGCGATGCTCCACGAGTCTCTCCTACACATTCACGGCACTCACACAACCCTGCCACGAGTTTCCATCGAACACACACTCACACAGTCGCGTAAGCGACCGGTCGCGCGATGGAATCTTCGTGTAATAGCCGCGCTCGTGTTCGTACAAGCACACGCGAGCGCTCGCTTGAAACAACCCCCGACGACGTGTCTCCGAGTGTACGTACGCATGGCGTGAATATATTTAGCGGGGAAACTACCACTGTTTTCGCGCAGGAGAGAGGGTGTTTCGAGAGCCGGCTCTCGCTACTACTCTCAGGGCCTCGGTCCCTCTGTGTACGCACAAAGTCTGGCGCTCCTGGTCCGAACCGACCACAAAGTTTTCTCTGATGCCGCACGGATTTCTTCCTTTAATCGGCGATCAGGGGTGCGAGGCACAAGGATACTTTGCCGGGCGATTGTGCCCACCGCGACGCTCGCTGTAAGATCATCGCCGCGCAGGGGATGTGGAAATTGGTTAGGGCGAACGTGCTACGCTCTGACGCGACGCTTGACTTTGACTTTCGGGGCTATGGTTCCGCCGCTAGAAGCCTGAAAACGACTGGCAATGTTTTTTATCGGCGCACAGGTTCGATCAAACTCTACAAACTATACAGGGTGTCTCAAAATTTCTTCAACATCCGGAAATGGGAGGTTCCTCAATAGGAATAATTTTTTAATAAATTTCAGTAATGAATATATATATATATATATATATATATATATATATGAATGTGAATAAATTTTTTATGATTGAATGAATTACTAAAATTCATTAAAAAATTATTATATGATTTTTATTAGAAATGTTTAGCAGCAGACGAATTCGTTTGAAAGAGGAAAAACTCTATTCGTCTGGAGATTCCGGTCCGCGAATGGTTCAAGGGTTCATAACTTTCCTAAACAAGCTGCTGTTTGCTCGCAAACGGCGTGTCAGCTTCAATGGCTAGATCCTCAAGATATTCCTTGGCAATCAGTAGCAAATCGTCCAATCAACGCCTTCCCGCGATGCCCCGCATTCAATCCAATAAATCATTCCGGCAGACTAGCCGAGTCGTCGTGACACCGTCGAATCCGGTCATAATCTTGCGGGTGCTCTCTCGTCGAGGAGATTAAAAACAATTGGTTCTGAAGTGGCTGTATGCGCAAATACGTCGGCGTCCCTCCCCAGCCCAAGGTCCCGAGGGAGGTTGCGACATCCCACGATATTCGAGAGCACTACGAGCGGATTAGATCTGGGACAAATTAGAGAGGAGAGTAAGAGAAAGAGCGAGATTACCAGTGGTCCTGGGCTGGGCAAACCCCGACCCGAATACAGCAGGCCAGAGGGCAAACGCGTTTCCCCGTTGGCCTCGTAATAGCTAACTGGATTTGATTAATCGATTCGGTTACCAGTCTCCACCTTAGCCATCGCGACGCTTCCTGTCGCGTCTAATATCGATCATAGTCCAGTCGAAAAAAGGGGTCTACTTGGAAAGTATTCCAAATTTAATTAAAATTTTGATACGTAGTTTAGGGGTGCTCTAGGGTGTCGAATCTGAGTTTTCGACCTCGAGGATCCTAATGCTAACTATACTAGCCTTTCCCCGCGGCTTTACTCGAACAGAAAAATTATTAACAACATTACGATCGATATTCAAAGATATTTATGCTTGGACTGGAATCATTCTAGGCGTTTAGCCTCGTTTTCAGCGAACGTCTGCTTTCGTCTAGAGGATCATCGTCAGACTCGCGTGGAAAATA
Source organism: Lasioglossum vierecki (assembly GCA_028455595.1). Lineage (NCBI taxonomy): Eukaryota > Metazoa > Arthropoda > Insecta > Hymenoptera > Halictidae > Lasioglossum > Lasioglossum vierecki. The sequence goes on from CM052342.1 coordinate 12,681,179, forward strand.
AATATTTGAGGCTCGCGCAGCTTGAAGACAACACGCGGAACTCGCGTAAATCCATTGTTCCTCGAGATCGTAGAGAGGCCTCTTTACACCACCCCGGCGGCTGCGCATTGCTTTCTGTTTCCGGGGTTTTAAGTACGCTTATTTACCGTCGGTTGCCACGATCCCCGAAGAACCTGATCACGAATGGCAGGCGCTAATCAGCCGAGGGAAACCGAGGTGGCGGGCGGTGGTTCGAGACTCCTTCTCTCCACTATTTCGCATTTTTCAATAGGCTCTTGGACGACATGGGAGTCGACATCGAGTCAATATCAACGTGGACGAGGTTCGATTAGCATCGCACAATTTCGCGTCACCGGAATTTATAATACCGAACCTATCAACGATCGATAGAAAGGAACATTTTTCAGAGGTTCGTTCAGAAGAAAATGTTGATCGTATAAAATGATCTAACGTTTTCAGTGCATTCCGATCAATGGCGAACTTCTTTCGGAGCTTCACCGCGGTGTCCGTTCGAAGACGCGAAGAAGTTGATACATATCTCTCTCTCGGTCGAAATCTCCCGGAAGGAGCAGGAAAATTTGAATTCTTACCCTCGCGAAGGAGCCAAGACTCGGCGAGTAATATTTTTCCCGACGACGACTGGAAATGAGATACAGAGGGCCGACGCGACGTGCCGCACGGGGGTTCCGCTGGCATAATCGTGGGGAAAGAACTCCTAAGAAAGATCGCAAAACATCGTAATTCACCCCGGCTTGTTTTCGCAGTTGCAGCGGGGTTAGGCTCAATTTTTATATAAATTTCTATTTTTGGTGCATTAATCGATGCATCTTTGTATTCCCTTTAAAAAATTATTAAAGTACTTATGTTAAAAATTGATTGAACATTCTATTTTATTATTTTTCGCTTAATATGTAAGTTAACTAACTTAACATGTAGATTTTTATTTCGTCTAGTTATAAATAATTTAGTGAAATACAAATACAAACAATACTTCTTGTGAAAATCAATGTTTAAAGGGTGGAGGGAAGGTTTCTTTAGAACACTGTAGAATAAGTTCACCAGTAGAACCATCATATTTTTTATCATCTCAATGAAACTGACAGAGTAATTCGCCGATCCTTGTCTCCATCTGTTCCCATTCGGTCGTCAATTATCCATTTGCTCTTGGCGGACGAGCTGATAAATAGAGCGAGAGTTATTTGATAAGCGTGCTGAAAAAGCAGCGGTGTGTCTAAGAAATGTTGGATAAAATTAAGCAAGGAGCTCGCCTGAATCGGCTGAATGCCACCGACGCTTCCTCATTAAGTTCTTCGTCTTTGGCTGCGTGGAAATTCTACCTCCCCCTCGAGGCGTGCGCAGATCGGTGACGTGGATGATAGTGACAGTAAAATACACTCGGATGGAAAAGGCAGTTAGCCTATGTAGTACGCGGACTCTCTTCGTTGATTTAGTAATAATAATATACATTTCTGTAATATTTTTATCAACCCTCGTACGCTACATAGACAAAAGATCCTAGAATAATAAATTGAAATTCTTCTCGATCAAAAATGTATATATGAAATTTTGTGTTTTCAAATGTATTATTATAATTAAATTTAAGCTAGCAAATTAATTTATCTCAACGTTTCGATCCCTGCATGGATCATTTTCAAGAGAGACATTTTTGCGTTTGCTATGGCAACAAAATTTTTTTTAACTAAATAATGAGTTACAAGTCCTTTAAAAAAAATTTTTCAATTATCTATATTTTTTAATCTAACTTTGAACGATTTCAAATGTTATTGCCACTATACAATGGACACTATCAATACCTGCAGAGCAGACAGTCTTTTGACATAGTGAAGTCATTCCCGAAAAGCCGGAAAACACAATGCGAGCAAGCGCGCGAGGGGGTGGAACACGTACACAGTGACGGCCAACTAAGAAACAAACAATGGTTTTTACAAGCAGCATTCGCCATTCTTGCGAGTCGTGTGTCCTTTGGCGTGGCCGCGTAGCTGCTCGCCTCGAAATTCGTCGGAATTCCGCTTCTTTTCACTCTTTTTCGTACTTCTTTACTTTTCCCGACGCCCACGCGCTCGGAAAACTAGCTTCGACCGTATTTCCTCGCTTCGCTTCCCCTTTACGGCAGAGTAATTCACGCTGTGCAACTTTCATTCTCGCCAACTTATAGTGTGTTCCTCGTGATAGAATAAAAGAGTACGGTAGACAAGCTTCGCTAATAACCGGCGTGAAACAGCCGCAAACTTTCCGTACGAGTTTCACGCGAACAGAATAACATCGCGAGACTTCACCCTTGTCGTTTTGGATTTTGGGGGTATCTTGAATGGTCTTCATCGTCGTTACAGAAGGTACGTTATCGGTGTGACGACCAGTATGTTTAAGAAATATCTATAAAATAATTCTCAAAAAAAAGCAATGCTGTGAATGTTGGTATTTAAAATTTAGAAAATTATATCGAAAAGGTCTGCGTACTCCGATTTTGATGAAATTTTAATATGTTATAGATTTCTATATTTCAAACAATTTTTTCCTGCTCTAATATAGGAGGATCGCTTTTAGTTTTCGAGATATTTGTAAAAAAAACTGTCGCTAATACTGTATTGAATTTTTCGTATTCCAGGGAAGTTTAAATTAATTAGTAAAACGCGCCGAAATCATTAATAAATTTTCTGTTTTAACAATCACACGATCGATAACGATAACAGCAGCGAACCCCGAGTTCGGAAAAATTGAGCATCTCGGAGACAGATGAAGAGTGAAACAGTCGCGCACTCCTCTCCAAAAAAAAAAAAATAATGGAACCTAGCTGTGCAAAAGCGCGGCGCGCCGATTGCACAAAGCGTTGGGCTCTAACGGGTATATCTAACATTTCCCGACAAGTCCCAGAAATCGCTCAAAGCATGTCAAACGGTCTGCGACTCGGCCTGAGCTTTTCGCAATCGGCTAGCGATGGCTCGCCTCCCCTCTGGCGGCGTTCAACGGAGCACAAGGTGCGTTAAACGCGCGCACACGCGTTGCCACAGGTGTGGTTGCGAGCTAATGTTGAGCCTCAGGCATGCAGCCATGCATCGATGCAGCGATGCATGCAGGTAGGCAGAGAGAGGCTTGGCTTCGTGTAGAAATCATTTCCGTCGAAGAAGTAGGACGAGGCGAGGGGCGGGCGCTCAGTGCTCGCACGCCCGTGACGTCAGCAATGCGTTTCGGGGTCCAATTAGTCGAAGGACACGTATAATTGGAATTAAGCTCTTAATTAATAGTTAATTAGCCGCCGGTAGTGCCGGCACCAGCCGATTGCCAGCGCCGGCAACAACTGTAGTAACGAGTTAGCCCCGGGGAGAGAGAGCGTTTCATTGTGGAGCGTGGCGTGCCCGTGCGGGCGCGCGCCCGCGCCCCACGGAGCCGGTTCTCGCTCGTTAATTCGAAATTAATTTATAATTGATAATTATTTTCGGGCCACGGTCCGACCTGCCCAGCCTTTCTAAATCGCCCTCGTCTCTCGCCAGAAAATTACCCCTAGTAGCACAAAAATATTAGACAGATATATTTTTCAAATATTGGGAAAATAGTTTTTAAGCCACATTTTTTCATAGGAGTATATGTATTGGGTCTGAATATTATATACGTGTACAAGAACAAAGATTATCTGTATATTAGAAAAAATATGTTCTTTGAAATCTCACGAATGTTTTCACAGCAAAATTGCCTGCATTGGTCGCAAGGCACGAAATAGAAATTAGCGTCTAAATGATAACGTAAAAGGTTCTTTAAAAGTTTTATTAAGCAGTGCAGAAATTTCAATGCATTTCAATGTACATTAATGTTACGTTTAATCGGTCTAGTCTTGGTCGTCATGAAATCGTATTTGTTTATGAAGATTCGAGTTTAATTAATTTGAGTTTGATGCTGAAAGTGGTGTACAGAGATAACGAACAACGAAAATTAATAATATACTTTCTCAAATGTACAGGCCTTACTCCGATAATAATAAGGAATTACGAGTTACAATTATAACTGTATTTTAACTTTATTAAATTAGTAAAGTTTATACGGAGAATCTCGTATCCGCCATTACATGTTTCGCGAAAAATGAAATAAAATTCGCGGAGCTTCGTTATAAAGCTGCTGTTTTTCATCGGTCACATTGTATCCTCTGTCCGCCGTTTAATTACTATTCTACAACTTTTTTAACCGCGGCGATAATTAATGCAAAACCACGGGCGAAAGAAACGAGAGATAACACAAAGGGGACACGCGCGTACTGATAAACATATTGAATAGCGAAATATTCCGGGAGAGCTAAACGAGATAATTCGAACGATGCCCGGTGAGGAAAAAAATTTTGTTTAATGGAAATAAAATAGGAAGAGAGAGGATTGATGAGGCGAACGTGCGCGGATTCGTCCAGCATAATTTGCGCGCGGATGTGCGCGCGCGTGGTCCCAATTCATTGGCAAGTCAGGTATAATGGGTAATTTGATCCGCGAGGTGTTTGAACGGGCCGAACAAAGCGGCGTCTGTAATTATCAATTACGGCCACTGCTATGAAATAATGAGCTCACAAGCCCGATGGAGCATTGCCGTCCGTCAGCAACGCGGATTTTTCGCGAAAGAAGATACGCCCACGCACCCTACCCTATTATTCCTACTGTGTTAGCCTTTTTACACCGAAAATGGAATTCGATAGAAAATGGAACAAAACAATTCGCTCGCTAATGAAAACTGCAATGACCAACTGATACCATTAATTTACGTTTCCGCGATTCTAATTATTCGGAAAGTTCTACGATCCGGACAATGCTTGGGAAATTCAAAAACATTTATATCCAGCATTCAATATGGCCAGGTGTTTTAGCCTATTTGGAGTACATCGAAAATGGAAGAAAAAAATTCGTTCGCTAATGAAAACTGCAACGACGAACTGATACCATTAATTTACGTTTCAGAAATTAATTCAGGAATTAAATAAATAATGATGTCAGCGTTATATAAAATCCTTCCTAGCATTGGATATGAAATTGATATAATACCTCATACTATACTTCAATGTAAACAATATTTTAAATAATGGTCATTTAACAATCATTCAGCAAATCATTGCACTAAGCTTGAACGTTAGAAAAATTTTTCAAATCCCAGCATTTTCGGTCTGTTCATGAACATTAGAAAATCGTAGCACTTGAGCCTCGTTATCTCGCCCTGGTAATTCAAGCGAGAGCCTGATTGAATGTGTTTCACGACTATCCTTCTTTCTAAAGAATAGGAGTTCTTATCTGAAACTGAATGCTCATGCATGGCACTTAGAGAACCGCTAATGTAGACTGCTCTGTTCCAGGAGTCGGGCACAACATAGAGTCGGGAAAGGATTTCACGGTCGACGGTCTCTCCGGTTTCAGCAAAAAGAAGAAGAAGAAGCGCCGTCATAGGTGAGTATCTCACGCGAACCTCAACCGTGAATTTTTCCCGTGACCGTTCTCCCCGCTGTTGTGCGCCGCGCGCGCTCTTCTCTTTTCAAAGCACGCGACCAACCGCCGCCATTAACTCTCGGCTCGCGCCATTTCACAAAGATACAACGTCCAAGGTAACCGCGACACACGAGTAAATAAATTAATAACCGTTCGTGACAGTCATCGATTACCCGTCCGATTCTTCCGCGTTTTCGCTTGTCAACAACAATTCCGACTGAGAGTCAACTCCTTCGCGATCACAGCATTTCACACCCACGCAAAGTTATCCATACATGTACAGAGAGCGCAGCATGTGTTTATCATTACTGGATTGAGGATTTTTATGCAAAATAAAATAAATGTTTCCATATTGATTGCAAGCAACAAGAACTAAATTAAAATTTGTTTCTTCTTTTAATTATCTTAGTCCACTGAAGAAGGAAGAACGTGCTACACCCTGTATATCGTTTCAGATTTTGTCATCGTCTAATCGACGAGTCAGCTGGTAACGATTTTCTAGCTATTTTCAAGTGACAGACAATCCGAATGCAATCACACCGTTCGCCAATAATTGCGTGCCAGACGGATAGAGGTTGGCTCGGATGATTGTTAAAAAAATACAACTGTCGCGTGGAATCGATTTGATCGGGTGTTTCGATACATCGTCGCAGGACGTAAGAAATATTAACGGTTCGGACAAAGAAATATAAATAAAAACAGACTTCAATTATCCCGGCAGAAAATTTCGGAATATTTTCGTCGTTGATCCGATTTGTTTATTTAGTTGAAAGCTAGCAAAAATGATCCTTCGATTATCCATATTAAATGAACATTTGCTGTGATCGTGAACGAGAAACTTACTCCTCCAGAAAACTATGAATTTGATTAATTATTCGCGGATGTCTGAACAACACTTACGGGATGTAAACGATTTTGTCGGTCGATGATGGTACTTTTTCTCAGTTAAGCTACGAGTATATGCTAGGTTTAAGGGAAAAACTGTAATGGCATATAACTAGGTTCATACGGTTGTTGCTCCAGGACGATCTTCACGTCGCAACAGCTGGAGGAGCTGGAAGCAGCGTTCAAAGAGGCCCATTATCCTGACGTCTATGCTCGCGAGATGCTCAGTCTCCGAACCGATCTGCCCGAAGACAGGATACAGGTGAGCGAAAATCAAAAGACCTATGAAACCCGACCTCGCGACCTACGAATCAGAGAGGCCCGATACCCACAACCACCACCAACATCACCTTGTGAAATTCGCAACTCAGAGGTATCGTGTTTCCACGCTCACGAACCCCCGTGAACCGATCGAACCAGTCAAAGGATACTTTCTTCCTTTCCCTACCCCATTCATTCGTTCAATCGGCTCCTGCAACTTATTAGTCCATCTATATCGCCGAGACGTATTTTCAAAAAAATTTTAATGCTCCATTTAAGAGTTAACGTTGAAACAGCGGATTACAAATATTTTCATAGCAATTCAAAATTCACAATGACAAATTTTTTAAAAATTATATCATACTTTTTAAGTCTGTGTTTAAAACTGTGGTATGTTCAAAAAAATTTTAAAGCTCCATTTAAGAATTAATATTGAAAGACCGGATTACATTTTATCTGCGCGACAGTTGGCTTAAAAAATCGGTTCGAAAACCCGTGAAAAGTCGTGGAAAACGCGGAAACTGAGTAGCCGGTGAAAACTGGAACCGATCGCGGTTGGTCGGTTGAAAGGCTGGAAATAGCGGCGTAACGGGTCGCAATTGAAAGTTCTCGTACGATTTAACGGCGCCGCGTTTCGCTATTTATGATGAAAATATAGATTGAAGAATGGGCGGGTAGAGTGGCACGCAACCGCGGAGCTCTTGGCAGTTTGTTAAATTCATTTCCCGGCGAATCGTAATGGCGGAGGGGGCGGTATTCGTGAAGTAGACACGATTAAATGGGTCCATTTTCCGCGGTGAATCGCATCGCGCGCGTTCGAAAGTGCTTGTTTCGAATGACGGCGCGGCGCAGTGTTCGCTTATTAAGCCGGGCCTCGACAATGCGATTTCTTCCGCGTCGGGTCACCGGCCGCACGAAAATTCCGAAGGAGGATGCATAATGCTGCAAAATAAAAAAAAGGTCGGACTCATTTCCCGCCGCGTTGAAGCCTTTGTTCTCGACCAGGGGAATAGTTGGCGGACATTTTGCGAGCCTCGAAACGCATAATTCGCTATTAAACCCGCAATCCGCTCCCGTCCTCCCTGCCCCTCCACCCCTTCGGGCTCCCCGGTAATTTTGCGCGTTAACGAGAATTAACAACGTTACACGCTCTTTTCACGACGATCGCCCCGCCCGCACCCGGTGCAGCGGGGGGAGGGCTACATAAATCCACCGGAAATATAAAGCTTCGATATATTCCGGCGCAATTAAAGCGGCCGTTGTTCCGTCGCCGATAACGCCGGTTCTAAAATTATATTAACGAGGATGCTTTTTGCAAACAGATTTAACGCCCGCCGGTTCGTCAAACGGAATTATTATCAATTAGCGAGCGGACGGTTCTAGTTACGTTTTCCCGGAATTATGCGGCGATACAATGAATTATTTTCCAAGCGCCAACCCTTTCCTCTACGGATAATATTATGATCCGATGATCGAGGAACGTTATAATGATGCTGCGACGTTAGAACGATGTTCCGGATGCGAAATCTAGCGACCGGAGCACGGTGGGGTGTTTGACCGATTTTTTACAAAAATTGTACAATTTTTTTGGCTTCAGTTAGGTGACAAATTTTGCACTCGAAATATCCGTTTCAGTCAAAAGCGGTATACAGTACAATAAAGTAGAAATCTCAAGCTTTAAAATGGTTCTTTTTCCATCAAATTTGGATAAATTTTAGCAAAGTTACAGCAGTTTCAATATCGAGCAAATTTTGAATTGGCTGTGGCCGCTGAGATCGTGTGAATACCCTGACTTATCTCGATTCAAAAAGAAATAACTTTCGATAGAAATGGGATAGAGCGATGAATTTTTTTTTAAACTGAAGCTGAAACTTTGCAAAATATAGGAAAAATAGGGAGATTATGGTAGGAATGTTTTTAATCTTGAAAAAATGAAAGTTTCCATATTGAGCACAATTTTAATTTGATTAATTCGCCAACGCGAGAGTTGAGGAAAAGAAAGAGCTAGCCAGATATTTTTTTTTTGGTGGCGCAGGAGCAGCTTCGTTACGCCAGATGCAACTGGAAACGAGATCCAGCAGCCAGGCTGCTAGCCATTTTAATCGAGGCTTGCTCGATCCCATGGCGATATCGCGCAGAATTATCGGCATCGTTGTGCAAAGCGACGAAAGAACAGTCGCAAATGAAAGGGGTAGGTAGTAGGGGTACGTTGTCGGTGGCACGTTGTCGGGGGTGGAGAGTGGCAGGACCAAAAGGCGCGACCATAAAAGGGAGAATTTTCCTGGCTGACGGTTAGTTACCGCGGACCGGTGGAGTACTAGCCTGAGATAGGTTTCCGCATGGCGGACCCGGGACAAGCTTCCCTCTCACCCCCTTCATCCCCGTCCCTTTCCTCTCATCGCGATTCACCCTTCAACCCCCGCCCGAGGCCTCGTTCTCTCTTCTTCTCTCTCCTTCCGGATTTCACGGCTGTACGTCGCTCGAACGACATGTGTGCGGTCCGAGCTCGCATATTGAGATCGTCTGCCGAGAAAAATCGCTAGTAGACCAGCGGAATAACAGGGTAGATAGATGGATTAATTCGTCGGCCGTGTGTGGAAGTTCGTTTCGGATGTGAAATAGAAAATTTGGGTCGATAGTGACGCGGGGAGGGAGGTTTGAGCGATTGCCGAGAATCCGGACGAGTGAGAGTAGAGAAATTGAAAAGGGGGGTGGATAGGGTACGCGGATTTACTAATTCTAGTCATCCGGCGGATCCTTTCGCCAACTCCCATTTTCATATATTACTTCGTTGATCGGGGAACCGTGACAAATTCGTTTTGGTTGACAATTAATAAAAATCCACTGTCTGGCGACGATAAAAGTGTTCTTCAATATTTTCCAATAAAGATTGTGAGCTCCAGGAGGAGTAGAATACAGGCATCATCTTTTCCACAATTAGACTGTCCAATTAGGAATATAAGAGGGTTATCGGTTAAGAAATGATTACACAAACCAGGATATGAACAAGCACAGGGTGATTCAAAAGTCACTGGACAATTCAATTTTCGAATTTATTCAGGAATTAATAAACGCGAGGTTCTCGAAGATGAAAGGGTTATTTTAAAATGGTGTAGCAAGTTTTCGGGCCGTTCTGTGTGAAAACCCCCGTCAGCACAACTTTCGAACCTAGAATATCCATCACTTCAGACAATACAAAATCAATCCCGAAGAATAAGAATCAATTATAACTTCGTAATTACATGCAATAAGAAAACCAATCGAGGGAAACAATCGAAATATCGTACCCTTCGGAAAGCATCGAAACGGGAAAATTCGGATCAACCCCTAATCGATGCTTAAAGAAAGTCCGACACGTGAGGGTGGCCGCGCGCTAAAGCAAAGGCGCGTGTGTACATGAATGACCAGAGCTCACGCACACACACATCAAGTCGCTGATTATATTTTGATATAATTCGAGGGTGGTGAAAGGGGTTTGCAGAGAGGGTGGTAGTGGGACCGCGGAGCAAAGGTGGTAAAGGAACCGCTAGAGGAAGTGACACCAGGGGTGGCGAAGAAACGCTGGGGATGAAAGGGACGAAGACCGGTCGGTTAGGTGGAGGAACGTGGCCGCGAGAAGAAGAAAGACAGAGTGCTAGTTGGAGAGCGAAGAAGGAAGAAGAAGGGCGGGATGAAGGGTGGTAGAGAAAGAGAGAGAAACGTACGAAAGAGGGACCTTATGGTGGAAGGGGTAAGGACGTACAGTTGAGTCGCGCTTTACGGGGTTGTTGAAGGTTCGTGGCTGAAGCGTAGATACAGGCGCGTACACACGGCGATATTAGAGGGAGAGAGAGAGAGAATGATAGGGGGGTTAGAGGGGCCGAGTGTGTGTGTCAGAGAGAGGGGGGATATTGAGAGAGTGTAGCGGCGGCGTGAAACGACAAAGCGGCCATTGCAGGATGGGTGCGGTCCCGCGGGCCAATCAGAGAGACGAGTCGCGGACCGGTCGGCCAATCAGGCCGCGCCTTCCACCCGTCTTTTGTTTCTAAATTTGCGCGCGCGGCGGGGACACAATATAACGAGCGCGGGGCGAAAAGAGGGGTTGGTAATCGTTAACGGTGATATTTTTGTGTGGGAGTGCCGGCTTTCTTCGTCTTTTCTCTACCTCTTCTTTCAACCCCCACTCCCCCTCGACTCCCACGCCTTCCTTCTTCCACCCCTTCGCCCCTCTTCTCTCCCTTCGGCCCCCACCTCCTTCAACGCCTCCTCTTCCACTTCCCTCCACCACTCCTTCGCCCTTCTTCTTCCACGTCTCTGTCCGATTCGTTGCTGCGTGAATCTCCTTCCGCTTCTCGATCTAACCGCCCTCTCTACCCCTCCCGCCTCCCTCCAACGTCTCACCTAAGAACTCTCTTCGTTCTTGCTCGATTCCTGCCTGCGCCCCCGAGGCCTCCGTCGAGATACACCCCCTATTTCTTTCCTAATTTCTTTGTAGCTTCTTTCTACCGTTTGTTCCACGCGCTTTTCCATTGTTTTGTTTGTTGTGTGTGCCAGCACGCCCACGCAGCGAGCTCCCATCAAGGACACCACAACGCAGCCAACTGTTTTCATTATCGATTAGGCGCGTTTCGGAGATGGTCGATACGCTCCGCGAGCACTGCCACGATTATCGACGGATGTATTTAGGATCCGGCTATGTGCGATCAGAGATTATGCACGGAACCGATTCCCGACTCCTGATTCTATCGACAAAACACCGCACAGTGGTCCAGATTGAAGAATTCTAACATGTATTATTCGAAAAAAAAAGAGATTACTTTATAATATATTTTAGTTCAAACCTTTTGTCAATATCTCAAACGGTACAAAAGTTGTACACAAATGTTCCTAAATTTTTCGATTCGGACCACTGTGCGCTGCCGTCTTCGAGTGCGCTTTCTTTTGGAAAATTTTCGGGCACATTCTCGTACAGTTTTACTTATTTCTTCCTCGCCACAGCTTTATTTCTGCTCGTTAACTTTCATGAACGAACTCTATTTCATTAACCCCAGTAGTAAACAGCTTTTAAAGTGTTACGACCGAGCTTCGTTAACGTTGAAAATCAATTCTCGCATCCGCTTCGCAAGGAGACGACTTTGGATTTGTACTCGTTTCGGTAATCGTATCGGAAGGACCTTTACGCTTCGTTGTCAACTTTGCTCACATTAACGCAATTCTACTTCTAGAAGAGTTCGCGGAATCGTATTGAAATATGCCTTTGGAAAATCTGTAACCGAGAAACCAACCGCAACTTGCAAGCATTAGAGTGTTGAATCGATAAACTGAAATGTATATTTCAGTTTAAAGATCCAGTCTAAAATTATAACAATCACGACGAAGAAGAATTAAAAAGGATAAAATTCACTTACTAGTATTAACTAGTGGAACGATTTTATAAAATCCTTTTCGGGCGCATCGAATCGTCGGAAGTAGCCTGACATTTTCTTTAGCTCTCCCTTCGATATTTCTCGATGAGATATAACGTTTATTTAATTGACACCGTACACGTGTAACAAAAGTTCCAATGTATTCTCATTGACAAATATGTCTCTTACATCGATCGTATTATTGTTAATAATAAATGTTTAGTGTTGAGGTTGTCATTCATATTACATATTACGGGTAGCACCGAGAACATTAAACATTTATTATTCTCATTGACAGCTACCAAGCGTCGTCTGCGAACCGTATCGAGCAGCCCTGCGTCGAAATTTCGAAAGACCGGAAAGGTCCTGTTTCCTCCGTGAAACGGAATTGCCGCCTCCAGTCGACCGATTCGACAGTGGCCGCTGTCAAGCCTTGCGTGCTGAAGAGTGTTATTACTTGATTAAATGAACGGTTTCGAACGAATTAATTAGTTATGCTGGTTGAGTTCTCAGGTTGAACCATCATCGCAGAATCGAATCGCGTGTACCTACAGAAGACTCGTTCGAAAAGCCTCTGTATTATAGGGTCTCCGTTCGAGCAAGGAGAATCCGAATGGGACGGTCGTCTTTGACGAGGTACTCGTTGATTTCTGGTATTAAGAAGCTTTCTCATTTCGAGGGGCGGGGGGGACAAAGGCATAGAAGTTGAAAAGAGTCCGCGGGCAGGGAAAGCAGGAAAAAAGCGACTTCTTCCAAGAGTAGACAGGACACAAAGAATATTTCTTCGAGTCTCTCGCGACGAAATGAGAAACTTCCGAATGTCGTGTGCAGAGGCAGAAGAGAGGATACTCCTATGGCATTCATTCCTGTAACAATGCTCAAGCTCTCGAGATATCCAGAGATTAGAATCTAAGATATACCTCTTCAATTTTTTCATTGTGGATCATCCGTCAGCGGGATATTCAGCTAAGACAGTCGACTGACACTTCCGTGAAACCATCGGACGAATATCTAGTGCACCAGACTAGTTCTTTTACACGAAACGACTTAGATGTTTTTTAGAGGATTGTAACTCGGAACTGGAGGCGGATGGAGAGATGTAATTTTGTACATTTGTTAAATGTTATCGTGTTTCAATATTTTCGTAGAAACATGTACAGGAAATGTGCAGGGAAAAGTTGTTAAAAATCATATGCTAACTTCAGGTAACATATTTGAAGCTCATCAAACTCGATGAGAAGCCCCTTTTCTAGATTGTTACCCCTAACTCAATTTCGATTAGATCTGGATGTATATCTTAGGATGCAGTAGAAGGGTGCAGCCCCTTGTATTTAAATTTCATCAAACTCAGGGAGGAATTTTGTAAATAATTAGCCAATCTTCTTCAAAGATCTTCGATCCTCAAATTACATTCGATAATTTTGGATGATCTTGTTTGTAATTTTTGCAAATGGTGAAAAAATAGAGTACTCGTCTCGGGCAAATCGATGTGGTGATTATTCTCTCGATTTAATCTTCCTCTCGTCATACGTTTTCCGAAGCTTTACATGTTACACGTCCGGGGGTGACAATGCGAAGAAAGAAAGGCCCCGCAACACCCCGCGGCGAAGTTAATCGAAATGTCTTCGGCAGACTCCCGGTCTGGTTGCTCGCGTAATTGTGCATACGATTCGCGCGTGCGACAATATAATTGCGCTTCCCCACAACGGATTCTATCCACCAGCTCCGACATTTTTCTCTCCGAAATGATTAAGTCCAAGGCGCATCTTCTCTGGGTCCAAAGAAAATGAGTGAAATTTCACGTTACAGCTTCGTCGCTCTAATAGATCTGTATAAATAAAAAAAGGCTCCTTCTTTTTCGAAATCGGTTAAAAATGAAATGCTGTTTGTTGGTAAGAAACGCTTGAGAACGGCTAATTTTTTAAAAGAAATCTTCGCAATGGTCCGAATAAGGTTTTCAGGGAAAGAAAAATTGGGAAAGTTGCCCGGAAAAATGAGAAATTCGGGAACAGATCGAAGTGCTTTTTTCTACTGGAATTTTTGTATGAAAAAAGAAAAAAACAAAATTTGAATAAGTAAAATTATATTAAATATTAAACAGTGAAATAAAGTAATTATTATCTTCGTGATAATAAAGTAAGAATGTAGCCAACACTCTTGGTGAAATATTATTTAATTTCCCACAGGGATTTTTTCTGCAAGGGCTATCTTTTCGCGAACAACAGTAGCTCATTCTTCGAGAGTCGACTATTTCGTGTCGGTTCTTTCCTACAGGATCTGTGGGTTTCTTGGTGAAAGAGGCTCGTCGTGTCGCAAAAAGGAGGAAGGAAAGACTGATTCCCGAATCCACCCTCTATAGGAAACAGCAAAGACCGATCGACTTGACTACTCGTTATCGCGATCGCTCTCATACTCGCGAAATGAGGCTGCGTCTGATTGGCGCGCGGAGTCGTTCACAAACGGACGTAATTTCGGCGGAGGGTTACGGCTTCTTACGGAGGGAAAGGGGGGAGCGGGAAAATTACAGGCTGCCCCGCCACACGTCCTTTTTACCGGGATCGATATGTACACGCCGAAGGGGGTCCCACCTAGCGAAGTGTTTTGGACAAAATGACACCACGAATCACTGTTCAATTACTGTTTAATTTTCGGCGGCGGCAGCCGGGCGTTGCAGGCCGCTTTAATAAATCGTCGACTGTGTTCTCTGGGCGGACGTCGCCATCCTGCCAGCGTGTGTCCCTCCAGCTGCGATTCCTCACGCTAATTCCTGCGAGGAACACACGATTTTAATTCGGTAATACGCGGCCTGGATTTATCGAACGACGACCGTGCCTTTTGTCACTTGATTTAAGAGGGAATCACGCGTTCAGTGTTACGCTGTGTGTCAACGTCGCGCACCGAGCCCCTGTTTAGGGGTTGGTTCAACTTCGGACAAATTAATCTTGCTATTTTGCATTGTCGACGGCGGAGAAGCGTGAATTGATTACGAGTGTGAATTGTAAATGCTAGATTGACGAAGATGTTTCTGTGTCCACCCCTTTAAGTGATAAAATGACCGGTTCCAATTTATTCTATCGGTGAATCTTACAAATATTTTTATAACAATTCAAAATTCACAATCACTGCCTGGGTCCGTTTCGACTCAGAGTATCAAAATTTGTTGCATTAAGAATGTTGCGACAAGTACCTTCGAAAAACCTTTTACCTTTTAAGAAATTTTAAAAAGAACCCAGTAAAAATGGTCGAAAACATTTGAAGGGTCGAATTCGTCGATTCGTAGAAGTGGCTCCAATAATTTCCCGTAAACGCGCAAACGGTTCGCAACCCAACGAAATCCCGGCAGCATATGAAACGAAGAGTGGCCGTATAAACGTTACTTATCCTGCTCGTCGGATGACGATAGATTCAGCCGTTATTTAGACCGATTACGGTATCAAAAGGTGTCTGAGAATCACAAAAGATCATCGAAACCGTAGGCGGGGGGACGATGTCTTCGGGCGACACTCGTGTCGTCCGCGCGGACAAGCAGGAAATTAAGCGTTCGTGCTTGAAGAAGGAAAGTAATCGGCGAAATGAAGCATAATCCCCGGCGGCATTACGAATTTTCATTTTTAATTCTCTCGTTTCCGCGGCGAGCAATTCGCTGCCGCGGGAGTGGCGCATTAACCAGGCGAGATGAACAAAACCGTTCCCCCTACCCTCTCGACCGCTACCAAAATGGCCCGCGACAATAGCGAAGACGACGTCGGTGTCGCACAGTGGGACGGAACGCTTATTTCCTTGGACAACCAAAAGATGGTTTCGTTAAAGACTGTATTCCAATCTTTTACTTTTAGAAAAATCAATTTCTTACTTCTTTTTTACTACGTTTTTATTATTTGCTTTTATTAATCCTAAAATGCTATCGCGCATCAGATTCTCAATTATTCTCAATATATTATTAATTAATATAAATAACATATATATGTATACGTAAATTTTTCTTTCCTTTTCTTTTTGATTTTTAAGTAATTATTTTAAGTAATCAAGCAATTATATATTTCATAGTTGACACAATTATAAGATTCAATCAAAAAATCTACTTTACTGAAATTTCGGACATCGTAGCAGGTTTTCTAGGAAAATCGTTCGAAAGTTGGAACTATTCGAAGCCATCTTTGTTCTCCGTCTGGCATGCTGACAGCCTCCGCATTCGTCTTGGTGGTTGTAAGAAAAAGGATATTCCGTTTACAACCGGCGGAATCTTCCACATAATTCAGTAGCAACGGCAGACTATTTTTCTCGTTTCGACGGAGAACGTTTCGACGAAAGTAATCGAGGAATCGAGTATCTTTGTCGAGCGGTATCGAGTTCGAAACGAGCCTCTTATCCTGTTTTACGAGCGATGGTTTACGCTCGGCTGCCGGCGCGCCGCGGCGTGGCGTCCCTTCTCGGAAATTCTCGAAAGGAACGCCATTTTGTTGGGCGCAGCGAGTTGTTCTTCCTCGTGTATTAATGAACGAGCGGAGGGCCTGCACAGCATTTATGCACTTACGTTTCTCGCAGCATTTTTCACGCGTGAAACCTTCTCTTCGTGTCATAATGCGCCCCGAGAAAAAATTCGTTTGTTAACGCGGTAGAACACTTTGCTCGGAGAATGTTTTTCACAATACGTTTTTCAAATTGTTTACACGGGCTTCGTAAAGCTACGTGGCACAAGTCGGTGGATACTAGTTTTAGAAGGTATCGATTTAATTTCAATGAACTCGTTCGATAATTTGTTTCGCTGTGTACCTCTTATGTTTGCTTTATAATATATTTTAATTTGTAAAATTGCTTTATAGTGTTTATTTGATCGAACCGTTGCGCCGAAATTATTAATATATTTCCTGGTTTAACATTCATACGATCGATAACAATAGCAACATTTTTCTAGTAATATTCTAGTAATATTCAGGGGTGCCGTAGCCCTTAATCAGCCGCGAAAGAAGAAGAAAAGAAGAAGAGGTAAGAGACTCACGATCATTGACCGGTGCAAGATCAGAATTTGAATCGTCAGTCGGAGATTTCCATAAACCCGTGGGAATGGTAATACGGCAGCATAATTCATGTCGACTTACGACGCGGGGACGCCTATTAAACATAAACACAAGCAGCGGGAGGACTCGTCCGGTGAAAATTCGCGGGTCATTTGAGCCGTTTCCGCGCCATTACCCTTTCTTAGCCGAGCTTCTTTGCGGGCGAGGACGAGCCACGATGGACGGAGAGCCTCAAGGAGAGATCGAAGTCGAGCGGAAGAGGGTTGAAGAGGCTCCCGGAGGTTGGGGGGGGGGGGCGCGAGCGTAACTCGATTCCTCGTTACTTTCTTCTCGGCGCGGCGCGGGTAGATTATATCCTCGAAACGAGCCAAACTTTCAGCACTCCTCCCTTTCTTCCTGTTCATCGCTCGAAACGACCGGTCCAGGACCCTCGCTTCGTATCCAGTGATTTCATTCTGTGCGAACACGGTGGATCCTGATGCAGTTCAAGCTCAGCGTTGTCCAACCGACTCACGAGACGCGAAACTTTTATTTTTTCAAGATTAAAAACATTCGTACCATAATCTCCCTATTTTTCCTATATTTTGCAAAGTTTCAGCTTCAGTTTAAAAAAAAATTTCATCGCTCTATCCCATTTCTATCGAAAGTTATTTCTTTTTGAATCGAGAAAAGTCAGGGTATTCATCCGATCTCAGCGGCCACAGCCAATTCAAAATTTGCTCAATATTGAAATTAGTGTAACTTTGCTAAAATTTATCCAAATTTGATGAAAAAAGTACCATTTTTAAGCTTGAAATTTCTACTTTATTGTACTGTATACCGCTTTTGACTGAAACGTATGTTTTGAGTGGAAAATTTGTCCATAAAAAGGAGCGTATCGGATTGTGCCACCAGGTGGCTCTCGAATGATTTCGTAAGCAAAGAATGAAGCTCCGAGACACCGATTCGGTCGCGATTCACAGCCAGCGAAATAGTATAGAACGCTAAGCCAGTGCTAGTTCAAGGAAAAGGAATCATCCTCGTGTATCGGACAGACGTTTCCCGGTTGAAGCTATCCGGGTAATGAGGGCCGAGACTCCCACGGGCTCGTCCGAAAAAACAACACGCGTATCCGAGCGGTAAGCAGCCCATTAGCGAAGAATTTTAACGTGGCTCACACAATCGTTGCGTGAGAGAGAAAGAGATGAGGAGGGATGATGGAAAGCCAGCCGGCTGGCTGTTGCTCGGAAGAGAAAAAATTTGACTTCAAGTAGCGACGAACAGCTAGCGAGACGCAAGTCATCCAGCAGAGGTCTCTCGAGGGTTCTCAGCTCGGACGCTTCCACGTATGTTCCATGACAAAGGTTCCACTGAAGGAAGCCCCCCTTCCTGACAACAGGGCCCCATTGTCAGACCCCGTTTCAGCCCAGGCGCCAATAAGGATTCGTTAGAACGAGCTGCCAGGTAGGAGACGCGCAATCCGACTCGTGTCTTCGACATTTTCATCCAATCGTGCATGATCATCGCTCGATAGGTACGCTCGAAAGCGGCCCAGTTATTGGGCCCAATCACTGAATCTGCCATTCGAATTTCGTACGGCTACAGCACTGTTCGAATTCATCTGAACGCAGCATTATTCGAGAGTTTCGCGGGTGGCCACGTTGTTAAGCTATACTCCACACGGAAACAAGACCGACCAACTTTTAACTGATGTTGCCCATGCAGTCTCGTACAGTTGCACACTTGAGAACAAAGTCAACTGCAATGTCCAAGGTGAGACTCGATTGTTTCGATTCTTTTGAATATTCGTTTAAACTTGAAATCCACCAGAAATTCGTATAGTTGCACACTTGAAACAAGAGGAAAATGAAGATCGAACATTTCGATGTACAAGAAGCTGCAGGTTACGTCTGTTTCTCAATAAACAGTGTAACCATAAAAGCTGTTCTTACTGTAAGTTCTTCCTGTTCTATTTTTTAAAATACCCTGATGAACACGATCCAGTTTCGGAAAATGTTTGTTCGGAGAAATCCCGGTGCATCAAGGGTTAAACGAATCGCTGGGGGTTATCGAAACCGCGTGGACATTCGATATCGTCGATCGGGGTGCAGTTTTTCGGAAAAACCGAGGTGGCCTCGCAGACGTGGCTGGATCATCCCCTCGTACGGGTGATCCGTTTTCAAAAGAGCGTTACACACATTCGAACTATAAGATAGGCGAAGAGGGTTGGTCGCGGCAAGGGGTAGGCGGGGAAAAAAAAGAGGAGGAATAGGAAGAGGCGAAACAGAAAAAGGCTCTCTGCGAGGTTATATTTTTGTGAAACGCACTCTTCGCTCGGCTACAAAGGTCGTAAGCTCGCCGGGCCGCTCGTGGCTGTGTTCCTCGGCTCCGTGGCTGGCAACGAAAAGCCGAGAAAGCTCGTTGGATTTTAGACGCAATCAATTTAGGCCCCGTGTCTTTGTGCGCGCGTGCGACCGTGTGACACGGCTTGGCTATGCTTGGCTCTGTTGTGTTCTGCTCTGCCTCGCTCTGACTCGCTCTGACTCGCTCTGCCTCGCTCGGCTCTGCTCGGCAACGGTTTTAGCTTGGTGTGGGTGCAAGTAAAGCTCATCCGAGGACACTGCGCTCTCGAGTATTTAATGCGTTCCGTAGCTTTGTAACCCCCTCCGGCGCGTACCACACACGCGAAACCCCCTTCTGTGCGTGGCCTCTCCGCGCGAGTGTGCGCGTGCATTGCTTTCCTGTCGCGGCCGTGGCCATCGAAAAGACAAAATCAATAATTGGGCACGGACCGGGGCCACGAAATTTCCTACCGACGACGACTCGCCGAACGCTCCGCTCTCTGCCTACCCCGCGACGATCTTTCGGCTTCATCTACTTCGGCATGGATTTTACCAGAGAAAGAACCACCGCAAATCTTACAAATTAATGTGTTACAAATTTCAATTTTTATGTTGAGATATTTATGAAGCAAGTGAGTTATAAAATATAGAACCTTGATTTTATTATAACATCTTTCGCTGCCATAATTTCAAGTGCAGTTTTCTTCTTTCTTGAAAATGATCGACACGAGGATCGAAACGTTGAAAGTTTAAATTAATATGTAAAATTGCTTCATTTTTAATTAATACTTTTTCTGTTTTAATAATCATACGATCAATAACAATAACAACATTTTCAGTTTTAATGTGATCAGTGTCAATCTTCGTGTCAAATTTCAGTAACATCGGTCGAAAAATGTTTCAGACTCGGTCCTCGATAAGTGCGCGCGGGTCGCAAAGGGTTTTTGCATTTAAATCAATGACTATCAGGATCTTCCGGCGTCCGTTTGATCACATAATTTGAGATCGAAGTCACCGTTGACGCTCTTCACCGGATCGTCGGCGCGGTTCAACAAAAAGAAGATATTCGTAATCCGTTAACGATGGTTCGACGCGAAAATATTTATTCTACCCGGCCGAGAGGGCCTAATTTCAGAGCTGAGCGTTGTTTACACAGCGTTAGCGCGGCCTTTAGAACGTGTTAACGTCTTCCCTAGACACTCGAACTGGAGTCCTTCTCAGCCTTTTATCCAGGATATCCACCTGTCGTGCCTCGCCGGCGAAGAATTGAATTTTTCAGAAAACACCGTGACGATCTTTAGAACTGAAATAACAGGCAACCGCCGCCGCCTTTTAGTAATCGTATAATTTCATCCTGTCCGCCGGTAATTGTTAGAACAAACAAATTTTCACTTCTTCCAACTCTCGTCCTCTTCAGGATATCACTCAACCATTCTTCTCTCTTCCTTTCTATAAATCATCGATTTTAATTCATCGATTCCTTGATGTTAGTACTACAAATAACTAACCAATACTTAAAATGTGGAAAACCATCTTGAAGTGTTGGAAATATTTTCTTCAGTAACCTGATACGAATAGTGCAAGAATTTGCAATAATGCGATTTAATAGATTAATTAATCCATAATTAGATTTCGCTTCAAGTGTTTTAGTGTATAAGTGTTTCGCTTTAATTATTCTTCTTAATTCTATTATTCGTATTAATTATTCCTAAAACATTGCTATCAATGTAATCGCACACGCCTTGAAATTTTATGAAAATCGTAGAACACTGACTGAGCAGCAGTCCAGATTCAACGAGCACGGGTCTTGCACAATAGAATTTCCTGGTAAAGAGAGGAGTGTAATCACGATCTGGCCCAAGACTAGTTAACCCGTTTCGGTCGAGTAGAATTATTCGATTAATTAATTCGCATGCAATTATCAATAATCCCCGGTTCTCCTCTAATACGAGCGAGAGAAGGCGAGCTTTATCGGGGCGGAATCGCGAACCCGAGAGAAACGTCGGCAGAGAGAAAGAGAGAGAGAGAGAGAGAGGTGGAGAGAAGAGGTTTTCCCGTGGAAAACAAAATAAAAATCAAATTACGTATCCCGGTAAAAATACGCATCGTCGGCTGATCAAAAGAAATTTTCCACGGGTCGGTAAACCTAAATGGTGAATCGGCCCGAAAAATACGGCCGCGGGCTCGCTGGGACGCATAATTTCGTTTCGGACGGTTTTTTTCGACGCGCCTGCCACCGTTTTTACGTATAATGGCGCGCAATTACGCGGGCAATGCCATGCGTTTCCGGATAATCGGATTCGACGAGTTTTTGTCGGACTAATTGATCGAAAAGGTTCCATCGTTGTGCGCGACTATTTTTTTGCGCCGCACAGTGGTCCGGATTCGAAATATTTCGGGACATTTGTGTATAAATTTTATACCGTTTGAGATATTGACGCGAGGTTTGAACTAAAATATATTGTAAATTAATCTATTTCGAATAATACATGTTAGAATATATTTTTTGTTTAATTTGTTAACAAACCGAAAATGTTCCTCTTTGTTAGAGCCTGGGATGTCTTAAGACAAAAAAGATATCCTTCGAAAAACATGGAACATTTTTTTAATCTGTCATGTAGCATTCAGCATTATTTTTTAAATGCATTATTATTAGTTTCTTATTGGGAAGCGATGCTCTACATTATAGAAAAAAAACCTGAGAGAAAATATGGGACGAAAAAATATGAAACTAAAATATTTATTCAATTTCATTAATTTCTTCATTCTCGAGGTCCATATACGCTTTAGAAGCAATACAAATTCGTTAGTTTTCAATTTCGAAGAATCGACTGTTTGGTCGAACGTCCCTAAATTTTTCAATCCGGTCCACTGTGCGCCGGGAATCGGGTCATTCGATGCCCACCCACCCCTCCGAGTCGCCCTCTCTTCCCACCCCTGAAACGATCATAATTGCCGACAGATCGAATTAAAGTCGAATTATATAGGATTTCCACGCGTGATTCAGCGGGCAACAATTCCCAGGGGCCTTGGCGGGGAACGTTGATAATCCGCTCGTAAGAAGCGACCGATCGTTCGCGCGTTAAGCCTATGGTGCATCCTCGAATGCCATAACCGGTGGACCCTGCGACCCTTCTAATAGGGTTGCGGCCGGTGGCGCGGCGTCAACCTCATGAATTTTCTATCGCTCGTCGTCAAATGATTAAATGATCCTCAACGGCCGAGGGTGGCCCTCTGACTTCTCGCTGTCTAGACGGACACTGACAAGTGGCGCACGTCCCCATAACATCCCCGCGAAAAACTTGATAGGGGAAGCCAGGATGATCACTATCTTCGATCACATGCCCTCGACAATGTGCCACCGTGCTGCAGCGTCACGAGTGTTTTCATAGTTAACCCGTTTACCCTGCTACCTACTTTTATGTAGTTCATTAGGAAAAATTTGCTGACGTGCTCGTTCAACTTTTTAATATGCATGAGAATATCATATATGGAGCAGTAGTGGCAAACCTTACAAAAAATCAATTTTTATTAGCATTACTGTCTTTGTAGTTCCAAAATGTTATGACTCGTTTTGATGAACAAAAATATATATATATTACATTTTCGATCGAGAAGAATTTCAATTTGAAATTTTTAATAGATTGGTAGAGGTACGTTGAACCATTTGTTAGATTGGAAAACGAACTGGAGGAAGAGATATCTAGTGGACTGTTAGGCGGAAGAAAAAAAGAACATAGTGGTTGAATATTTTGATACACATTCATCAGTACCTGTGTATCAAGAACCACACTGATTAAACTACGGACAAATTGATTACGTTGTATATCTCGAATACGTGTTCGAAATTGGAGCGTCTAATTCCGACGAACCAACTACAGGATTGGTATCTTCATTTCGTTGAGGCAAGTACATAGTGTCACTTTTGCTCGTTAGTATACATCCAAAGTGAAGAAATGTAAATTCGCCTTTGCACCGGGGGTGGGGGCAGCTTGACGTGTTTCTTTGGTCGATGATTTTCGGGAGCGTAAGGAGGCCGGGCGAAGCTCGTAAAACCGGCGGCAAACAAAGCGATGAATTCCGGCTGGCCGCGTTCCACCCCAAAAATTGACCAATAACGCGCATCTCGAGTGTCCCCGGCAGTTTCCTCCCCTCCGCACCAGCCCTGGTCCAACGGGTGGCGAATAAATAAGGTGGTCCACGACGTGTATCGGGCTCGCGGAATATCCAGCAATTTGGGCGTTGCTGGATTGTCAACGGGACCGCTTATAAATTCTAATAAACCCCATTGCGCCACGGTGAAATCTGGCGGGTACAGGCGGACGGACGGATGGTCGAGGCAGGGGGGACGGTGGAGGGTAGAGGGGTAGCGAAACGCGAACAAGAGGATACAGGCTGCGATGCGGATATAAATCTCGACTAACCGAATTAAGTTAGAAGCATGGGCCGAAGTTTCGCCACGCCCTCGCCGCCGATGAAACGCTATCGAAGCTCGGCGTCTGCGTGGTGAAAACCGTGGTGAGACGGGTGGAACAGGGAACACGTCTGCCTCGAGCGGGATGGAAGATTAATTAATGTGTCCTTGGTCGTCCCGTTTAAGGAAAATGGGAAACGAATTGCGGGGGTCGACTTCCATCCCCCTGTGCGCCCCACCTTATTCAGATTTTCTAACGTGTTTCTATATTTCTTTGGGACAATCTTCATTGGAAAAGTCACTGTCTTCAAGATCATATGATTCATGATTATATACAAGGTATCTCAAAATTTCTTCGATATTCAGAAATGGAAGGTTTCTGAGATTATTTGAAGCAATATTTTCCTTTGCAAAAATTGCATCCGTGGCTTTGTTAATGAGTTATTAACGAAAAATAGACCTGGCTACGGTTAAACAATTAGTCTATTTAGTTTGTATTCACCTCTTCAGATTCTTAAGAGAAATTGCGGGTAGATTTTAAAACGATTACCGCGTTACTATGAAGCTTCCTGGTCTAAACCACGTCTAATATTATTTGAATATCACCCCGTGTAGCTGGCAGAGCAGCTTCATCGAATTCCCCATTAACCCGTATACCACACAATCGAGCACCCCAATCACGCGATTCTCTGTTAATCAATTGATCATCAGTAGGCGGTATTGTAGGGGATGTCAAGCCGTTTTGGAAAATTGATCAGCGACGACGTTATTCGCGAACAGTATCCTATTACCACCAGACTTGGGATTTTTGCAATTTGCAAAACGAATTAGACAAAACTTGACACGACAACGCCAGAAGAATCTAATTATCCTCAATTTATTAACCCTTCGAGGCACCACTAAAAATTTCTGTATTATTATTCAAAATATTGTTTATATTATTAAATATATCGGTATCTAATCAACTACTAAACATTTAGTATTATTTATTCTACATCGGAAGAAATGTTTAATTTTCCCGTGAGATCGATTAGGATCTTGTGAATATTTTTCCCTTGGCATAATTACTGAAAAAAAACATTTTACCAATAATTTCAAAGCTACACGGTAGTGTGCCCCACCGTACTAACTTTTCGAAACATTGAACTCGAACGAAGCCAAAAAGTACATGCAGTATATTCTCCGCAACAGAGAGTCGATATTAATTCACTCACCAAGTTCCTTTCGTCGGTGGTGGGGTGCCAAGTCATGATTAACGTTCAGGACCCTCGTGGTCGTCGTTCGTCCAGCAAGTGTCCCACCTAATGATGTTCCGGCGCGTGCCACTTCGCAGTATGGGGTCCACATCCCCGTGGCCGAATCTCCCGGACCGAACTATTTGCCCGACGATGACCAACCCAGCCTAGCCGAGCATGCTTGTCCTCGCATTACGCGGCAAACAAGTGATGCGTTTCCCGGGGGTTAACGCGAGACCTCGCAGGTCCGCCGCACCGCACGCGCGTTACTTATTGAAGAGATTAATTGGCTTACTGGCACTCCCCGAGCCGGCTTGTGGGAAACTGTAACCATTATTCGGCCCGATGATCAGCGGACGTCATATTAAATGATCTGTGCGAATATACGACACTGCGGGACCCGGGCTATGCCAGGGGTCTTCTAACGCGACGTCAGATATTGAAATACGGCGATATTTCTTCGTGCAAATTGATTTATCTCTGGCACCGATTCTATTCGTGAATAAAATTGCGCGATCTTCGTTGGTTTGATCCCTTGCTTCGTGAGAACAAAAGATTAGCTCTATGATGTATAATAGAAAGTCTATCGTGATTCTACGTGTAGGATATTCTTTCCAACAACTAGCTGGAGATTTATCCAGCTTTATTATTTATCTTTTCTGTTCCCTTTTCTTTTATGATAACAATATAGTCGCGGTTTAGTACAGTATCAGAATGTTGAGTCTAGAAGGGACATGTTAACGTGTTCCGCGGGAAGGGGTGCGAGGAGACGGAAAATAGCAGGAGCGCAGAAAACGTTTAATAAGCACGTAACAGGCATCTAATACGTCCCGGTATCGGGCTGAGCTTTGACGAGCGTGGAGGGTTTCATGCGGATCGGGCGAGCGGTTAGGGGATAGGCGCGGCAGGGGCGGCGGAACTCGATATCTCATTATCGGTCGATCGTAAATTGAAGTTACCGGTGTGGAGTAACGAGATCTCCAATTATCCTCGGGACAGTATCACCTTCCCGCGGTCGTGTATAGGTGTTAGCGATCCACGGGCCTCGAAGGAGGAAAAAAAGTTGTTCGGCGCGATGGATCTCTCTCGCGCGAGGTTCTTAGCTCCTCCAGCGCTCCGCCGCCGTCCGGCGGGAATGCTCGGATTGCGAAAGACAATGTCGGTCGAGCTGGCTAAGAGAAAAATAACGGTCTCCTCGTTGTCTCGCATTCTAGCTGGCAATTTCTGTTCTCTCCTTTCCTCACCGCGGCCGGCTGTCTCTCGCCGTTGGTCTTGTATCGCGTCGCGGGGTGGTTCCACGCTGCCACTCTTCACGGCGGAAAATCAAAAAGCTTTCGGTTAGGTAGACCTTCGAGGACCCTCGTCCTGCTAGTACCTGACGGCAACTCTTCAGCCTCGGTTTCAATACATCGTGCTGGCATCGAGCTCGAGTGTTGCAGCAAGAAGCAGGCAGGTGGGTGCTGTCGCCTCGTCCTCTTTATCCGACCGTCTCTGTCTTCCCACCCTCGATACCCCTACCCCGTTCATAACAGCTTCTCCTTCTCCCGCTTAACCTAACCCCTATATCTCCCTCTGCCTCGCTCAACCACTGTCACCGTTGCGTCGTGTCTCTTCCGTCTGATCGCTGGCTATCCCTGACTTCGCGACCGTGTCTCCCTGTATCGGAGTATTGGTAATCCATAGGAAGCTACCCGCGGGCCCCTCATCTCCACCCCTCCCGACATCACCCTCTTTGCTTCGTATCCCTCTACTCACCAACACACCAAGCCCGTCCAACTTGGACGCCGGTAGTATTATTCGCTTCAGAGTCTCTTTCTCTTGTCCCTTGTGTCCTCTTCTCGCTGAGGTATCGCCCTAACGCGTTTCTCTCTCTCTCTCTCTCTGTCTCTCTCTCTCTCTCTCTCTTTCTACCTCTCCATACCTCCACCTCCTCTCTTCTTTCCCTCTCCGTTCCCCTAACGACTTTTCCGCCTCTCTCTCCCTGTCGCACTTTATATATCGGCTATCCCTCTCTCTTTATTCCCATTCCCATTCTCATCCTCTTGTTTTGGTCCAATAGTCAGTCGCCGGTCTGATCGATGATACGCCAACAGCCAGTACTGCGCATGGCCGACTAAATACAAACTCACTCCTTATTATACCGGGTGTGCCAATAAAGGGGGTGGCGGCCCGGAGAATGGGTAGGACGAGGGGAGGTGTGTCGGAGGAGGAGAACCGTCGAGGAAGGAGGAGGTTCGAGGTGGTGGAAAAGGAGGGCGAGAAAGCCGGAGTTCTCTCGCTCTCCTTCGAACCGACGAACGCCACTATAAAGGATCCTCTTCCTTCCTCGTTGCTGCTACCGCTGCTTCCTCCGCTGCAATCCAACCCCCCGGTTCGACCACCCTAACCACCCCCGCACCCCCTAACTCGAGCGACGCCTATATATCACTTCTGTCAGGCGTGCTTCGGTGTCTCCGTCTCTTGGTAAGCTATTCCAGGATGCCGAAGGATAATCCCGGTACGCGATTTCCGATCCCGAGCAGCTATAAAGGACTCATTGGCGATGGACCCGGAGCCTTTCACCAACTCCGAGCTTTGCATCTCTATAGGATTCCTCGGCTCGTTTTGCCCGGCTATGCTCCAGAAAGGGTGCGATACTACTTCCGGACACTGTTTCATCAGACAACGTTGCGATCCTCGCGCGTAATCCTTCTCCTTCTTTGTCTTCCGATGGAAATGCCGGATCCCGTGATACATTCTCTCCGAGGTACATTTTTGTCTAGGAAAGTGCCTTTGATACCAAACAAGCTCGATTGACATCTCATTCTGCGAATTAGATGATGTACCGTTCACAGCAGAATCTTTGGGCACAGATGAAGTGTGATTGAAGAGTTCGATTTTCAGTGGCTTGAAGATGATGTTCCTTCAAGGGAAACTGCAATTTTTACACAGTAGAAATACATGTAAAACGTTGAAAAACAATTGTAGAAATGGCGTTTAATGATTAGACTGTGATCTTTTGTGGGAATTCCAATTATCATGGAATAAAGACCAAGTAATACCTTATGATAAGATTGGAAAAACGCATATTTTAAATTTCCGTCGCAAGCAAATAAAAAAGTTGTACGAAACAACTTTCAAAAAAAAAAAAATGGAAAGTAACCGTAGTTAGCTGATAGGTAAACGTTACTTCTATCGTAATGATTCGACGAGCAAATGAAGAGGAGCGTCGTCTGTAGGAGAACGCGTGAAGGAAATAGGGTTGACGGAAGCACACACAGTGCAGTAAACCCGAATCACTTCGCGTGCTGGAAGTCCGTTTAAACTCGTCTTCTTCGTTTCACGTTCCTCGAACGGAACACGTTCCCGCGGGCGCGCGCGTGATGCTCTCTCTCCTCTCGGAAATCGAGTAACAGCTTTATGATCGGTACAATGATTTACGCGTCAGTGAATAGAACGGCTGTCCTCGATCAATGGAAGATTTCCTGCAGGATTCTCTCGTTCCGCGGGACCATTACCATTTCCCGCGACAAGCACACTGCGGCCCGCTAGTCCCTTTTCATTCGTGCACGTTCGACGCTTCTGCCTTTCCCTCCCGGGATGACGGACTATTACGTTCGATTACGCGAGCTTCTAAAACGGATTGACGGTGTCAAAGATTTCAACCGGAGAGAAAATTGAAGGATCCGTTCGAGCTTCTTTCAACCCTCGTTGAAAAACCGACCAAGTTCCGTACCGGCGAAATTGAAAATTCTTTTGTCTCCGCGCGTTTCAACGTTTTCCACGGGAGGGGTTCTCGGGGCTGGCGGCGGCGGGAAATAAAAAAAAACATGGCCGGGCCCGTTCGATGGCTAGGAGGAAGATAATTTCGGGCTGGCAGCGCAAATTGACAGGGCAACGGGTTCCCATTCACTCGAATTACGTTCCAATTCTGCCGGTGACTTTAGCATTGTTGCTACAAATTGGTACACGCCCTGGCCTCCGGCCGCGCAACCCCCTCCTCCCGCCCTTTCTAGTCCCCCTCCGCAGTCCCATCGTGGTGCACACGTCTCGCAAATGATGCGTGTGCAGGCCTTTTTAAATAACATCCTCGGACGATCACGTACACCGGCCGCCGGAAGGAGTCGGGGCTCGTGCGTGACGGATTGGCTCCTGTCGAACGAAACTGTTGCGAAACGTTTTCGATGCCCCTATTCGACGGCGGATCCTTTCGCACGGAATTTTCACCGCCATACCGGCGTCGCTACACGTAGATTTTACTTCAAGTTATTGCTGGGCTCGAAACCGCACGCGATTTCCGGAACTTTTCGAAGGGAAACGGTTTTTTATATTCGCCAGAATAAGCCATCGGACGGAGACTTACTAGCCTAACTTTGGAGCCAGTATTTTGGAAAGAACACCGCGATAATCACAATGGAAAATCCATACTAGTAAAATCAGTTGGATTTTTCATCATATATTGTAGTTTATGATTTACTGAAGAAAAGATTTAATGGGCACGATGCTCGATAATGAACAGTTATCGAATTATAATCAGTGAAACAATTGTCATAGAGTGTAGAAGAAACAAGTGTAGAAATTATTTAATTATATTAAACTGAAACATTTGTACTTTCGCAGACTTAGGATATTATTTAAATAGCTGGTTAAATATCATAGAAATTTCAATATCATAGATGAATTCATAAAAGAAATAAATTTGGACACGGTGACGTGCCGAACGGCTAAACATTCGTATGACGAAGATCGACGTGACAATGACCAATTTCACGGGTTCGATTGGTTTACTTAGTGTTAGTTCACGACGCGGGAAACTTGGAAATCGAGCTCGTTAAAGTTGAAACTCGTTCGAGGGGTCGAACGCGTCCCAAGGAAGCGGCACGCGTCGCCGCCCTAGGTGGTCCGATGATCAGAATCGTTAACAAGTAGCCTAACGGGACGGTGAACCACGAAAAACAGGATAACGAGCCCCAAGGTGATCGTTTAAGCGTAATAGTTAACTATGAGCAGGCATGGAACCGTGTGCACGTAACTGATCGCACGCCATTGCGTTCCAATTAGGAGACAATGATCATTAAACGGGCAAGTGAGTCGAGACCGTTCTAAAAGATCCCGCAGAAACGCTACTATCGATACTAGAATAATAAAACATGTGTTATACGAATAATTTTATAGACTCGTGCACAACGAAAATATTAAAAACATCACACAGGAAAATGTAGAAATAAATAAGCTGACGTTCACACTCCCACGAGTCAACTGAACCTAGTTTTTCGTTCGCATCTCTTTTTAAAAGTTGAAGATGCGATAGTTATTACTTGTCTATAAAACTACTGCGAGTAAAGGAATAATTTGGAAATTCCCAATCTATGCCGTGGAGATGTTTATCAATGTTTACTTTGTTGGCAAAATATTTCATACGTTGTGCTTGTTCTGTCGCAGGTGTGGTTTCAAAACCGGAGAGCAAAATGGCGCAAAACCGAGAAGTGCTGGGGCAGGAGCACCATAATGGCGGAGTACGGGCTCTACGGAGCGATGGTGCGACACTCCTTGCCGCTTCCGGAAACCATCCTGAAAAGCGCCAAGGAGAACGAGTCGGTAGCACCGTGGTTGTTGGGTAAGGACTATCAACAATATCATTTTTCGACGTTCCAAACGATTTTTCGCATTAACTTTTGCTAACTTCGCGCACCTGACTTTCAATCGTTACGCAATAAATTCGTGGCCGTTATAATTTGAAAAAAGAAATTTTCTTTTGAACTCGAAAGAGCTAAACACGTTTGCGAATGAACTTTGTAAAGTCACGAATGAATTTGTAATTATGAAACGGAGATAGAAGGTGGCGTTATTTTGATTGAAAGCTAAATTGTTAATGGCGCGCGGAGCCAGCGAAGCTTAACGATCACGCGTAGAAAAGAAAAGAGAAAGAAAGAAAGAAAGAAAAAAAGAGTGGAAAAGAAGAGGAGCAAATCTCGATTTTATTTTTCTGTTCGTCTGTATCAGCTCAATCATCTAAGACGAGCAGCTTTAGTCAAGATATCGAAAATAATCAAGAACTGATTGACTGTGGCCCCGCAGGGATGCACCGGAAGTCAATCGAAGCGGCGGAGCATCTCAAGTCTGGCGGCGAGGACAGTGGAAATGACCACAACGGAAGCGGAAGCAGCCCCCATCACAGCCATCACCAAGGCGGACCGACGAGCTCCGAGAGTGGACAAGAAAGCCAGGATGGCATGGGACCCTCATCCTCGTCAGGTAACATTTCTCACGCTACATCAATTTTCCAAAAAATGATTTCCAAAAACCAGCACAAGAGTTCTCGTTGCATTTGACTTTATATCGAAGAATTGTCCTCAAAGATCTAAGGATCTTTGTGGAGAATACAAAATTCTCTGGGTTGTTTCGAAACATAGAAGCACATACATACAGTTTTTTGTCGACATAACACGATAGATCGGAATCGTTTTCTGTATTGCGATTGGGGATACCTATTCCGTTTCACATTGATCATGAATCATCTGAGAGTTCAAATTTAACACAAGAAGCCTCTATTTCCATAATCTATCTCTCATTTAAAATTATTCTAATTCAAATTACAATTGTGATTCGTGATTCGGCCGAATTCCCACCGTTCAAAGACAACATCTCCCTCCTATACTATACCCATCAGTCACTTTCAATATTAAGAAATGAATTAGTATGATGTGCTATAAATTAGTACGATGTAACTCTGGCAGAGTGTTAGCCAGCTAAGTAGTCAATCAATTATTAATGAATCCTAGAAATTCCCATGCAGTGTACTTACCAAGTAAATTCTCGAATTCGCAGGGATCGTTCAGGACACGGAGCAGCTGAGGAACGAGAGCATCGCCTGTCTGAGGGCGAAGGCGCAACAGCATCAGTTGCAGTTGAGCCTGCAGCCAACGGCAGCACCAACCAGTACCGCGTATGCACCGGGCCCACAGACGAGCACGTTGCACGCCTCGGTTTAATCACCGTTTCGCCTCGTTTCCTGTGAACCAGCCAACCTGGGAAATATTCGCAATACCTGAAACAAACAGTCTTATTACTGATCGACCGCGGTGGAGCCAGGCGACTGTTTCGGCATGAACCTTTTTGAACAAACGAACGAAAGAAAACGGTTACTAGTCTCTGTAACTAAGTTACCCGTTTTAGTAGATCAATCGCACTTGGACACTGATCATCGGATCAAAAAGAATCGTCGGAGCTTCACCAGCGAACGGTATTAGCAGAATTCGAATAGTCGAGACTGAATCGGGGTGAACACAGTCTGGAGCTGCCTACCGGGAGATGTACAAAAAAAAACGGCACACATACACAACGAACACGTCGCCATCATCTGATTTGGCTGACGTCATCGAAGCGATCGCGAGTGTCGCGGGCCTACGCTGTTCTCGCGTTTGTCCTCTCCTACGAAATCGGAAACGAAAATGGAACGAGCAACGAGAATCACACTTCGAGTCGGTCCTCATCAACGAAACGGTGGCCTATGGACGGCCGGTAACCACGGCGAAGTCGTCGATCGCTAGAAATCCACTCGCAAAATCATTGGAAATGCGTCCTCCGATCTACGGAGATTCCGTGTCTCCGAGAGGATTGCGGAAAGCGAATAACTAATTAGAAGCTGTAGCCGTCGCTTTTCAATAGTCCTACAAGCCTGTGTAACACGTACTACACATTGTATATACAGGCGACAATGTAAAAACATTGTAACCGTGTAACAACGAGTGTTCTAACGAGGTGAACGACGACCAACCGTTCGCGTGACCGTCTAACGAAGATTTTAAGCCTTTAGACCACCGATTACGACTTGCAACGAACGACTTAAAACGAAATTCACTGTGGAGAAGTGAGAAACGAATTAAATAGATGCCAACATCGACGGACGCTGCCCTTGCGTCGGAACAACGTTCCTCGCGGACCTCCGCGGAGGACAAGCAAGAATCCTGGATTTATTTCGTCGATTAATAAGTGTGAGAATGATGGTTTGCATGCAAGAGTGAATGTACGGCAGAGAGAGAGAGAGAGAGTCACGCGATCAAGACGAATAGATCGCGTCACTGGAGATACGTTTATTAGACTTCCTATACCCCCTCCCCTACAAGTACTTAAAGAAGAACGTAACTGTTGTCAAATGTGCAATATGTCGGTATTAAGTTCTAGTTCGTTAAGGCATTATACTTTATTTACGGATACACCCGCGTGAGGCGTCGGTCGGGGTAATGGCGACTCGACGAAACAATGGAGAGCTCGATTTTAAACCCTCATCTGCCCCTCGTGTCGATTTCACACGGTTTTCACGAAGAAATAAGTTATGCCGTTCTGTTTTTTGTATAGGAATTTGTCTGGAACTTGGTGAGTCTCATTTTTTAATAAGAAACGTGTAAACGCAAAAATCTAACATGTAAATGCGAGCCTCCTGGAAGTTGACCCCACACTTGTCGAATTAAATAATTTCATCAGTTGTGCTGAATTGTGATTGAATAATACAACTATAATATACAAAATAAGATGAAAAATTGAGAAAAACTACTAAAAAAATAGCTTTTCTTAATTTTTATATTATAGTTGTAATACTCGAGTACAATATAGCATAATTCAGCACAACTGATGAAATTATTTAATTCAACAAGTAGGGGTCTAACTTCTAAGAGGCTAAATGTGACCTCATCAATTTGAATGAAAAAAAGCATCGAGAAGTAACTGTTTGACTTATTATTTTATCGATTTATTTTTTTATCACTATGTCAATTTGACACCGAGGGACGGATGAGAGTTAATTAGGATCGAACGATATTAGGATGACTCGTAGGAACACTCGAAAGGGAAAAAGTATCTTGAAAAAGTCGCGGCGATCGATTCCGTCGCTCGATGGAATCGTTTAGATATGTAAGCTCGTCTTTTTGACATGATCTCGACACGGTGATTAATCGAACAAATTATAAATAGAAAATTGAAGAAATATTTTGATCTTGTCGTTTTCCCCCAGTTTTTCTCGAACCCCCCATTGTAATTTGTGTTGTTCCACTTCGAGGCTGTCCAACCGCAACGTCGTCGTTATCTCACCTCCCGCCCACTGTATATAAATATTATAAATACAAAGTATATAAATATATATATATATATAAGAATATAAAATGCGAATATATGTGGTTACGAGGCACGCTGAGTCGGACGAATTTCTTTTGCGGTTCGCGTTCGAGGTCTGCACCGCGAGTTTTCAACGAGTCTCTTGCTTCCGATTTTTTCGCGTCACTTTTGCACGTTATTTTTCATGACACTGTCCTCGAGAATTCGAGGACGACTGGCAGAAGGTTTTCGTTCGCCTTGGACAAACTGGACTATACGCAACCTAACGTAAAGCACTATAATTTAAACGAATCAATTACGGGATGAGGTAACCACATGCTCCGCGGAGGCAGCGGTGAAACGATGCGGGGTAAAAAGAGAACACCAAGATGCTGTTCCGTGAGACACAAAACACACCGAACACACACGTAACAACGAGCTTCGGATCTCAAAGCGAATCTCCCTATATCCGAGTGCCCCAAACGCATGCATAGTAGTCGGCTAGTGTATGTAATAAATAAAGTTTCTGAACAAAACGACATTGTGTCTCTTTCCCTTCAATCACCTGAATTTCATTGGACAGCGAAATTTTTATTTGCCCGTTTTTTATACTTTTAGTAATAATAGATATTCGAAAATACCTTTTCCTTTATTTTCTCATTTGATTCTCGTCCACGCGAAAGTGAGGGAGACATTTTATTCGTTTCGTAATAGGCCGTGTTATTTATTTGCTAGGAATTAATGAACTGGAAAGAGAGGACTGAAACATAGAACTAATTCGTATAGGAGAGGCTAATTTAGGAGAGGCAGCTCCGATGGCCTTGACCTTAACATATATACCTTAACTTTTGTCATTACAACTACCCGGTTAGATTAGTTAGAAAATTAGAAAAAATTAATTTCAATTT
Organism: Lasioglossum vierecki; assembly: GCA_028455595.1. Lineage (NCBI taxonomy): Eukaryota > Metazoa > Arthropoda > Insecta > Hymenoptera > Halictidae > Lasioglossum > Lasioglossum vierecki. The sequence goes on from CM052342.1 coordinate 12,716,142, forward strand.
TCAATCTAGAACATCAGGACTTAGCAAGTATTTTAGAACTGCTGAAATAATAAATGTGAGATAATCCACCATTTCGAACACAACGAGCAGAAGAAGAATTTACAATTTAATTGTTGAAGTCTAGTTGGAACGAAAAAGTCCGAGTCAAATATAATTGCTTCGACCACATTTAAATCGCGAATTTTTCCTAACGCAATCGTGATTTTATGTTTCTTTTGAAGAGACAAAGGGATCGTAACGAGTGAATATTACCACCGTGACAAGGCTTTGTTTCATTAAAGCCAACAATTACGTGTAATGATGCTCTTCGATATTTCAGAGGTCCCGTCGAACAGTACTTAATAACTCTCATTTAAAAAAATGAATAATGGGCTTCGATGTATCGCGAAATTTTACGTTGCTTTCAAACGACAACGCCACCGCGCCGGCACAGAAGACCTTCTGACGCGAAAAAATAATTAAAAGTTTATTAATTATCGAGCCGCGCCGTTGGGATTTTTAGGCGGACCGATATATAAAAATAATTTCTCGCGTACTAAATTTATAACGAATCTTGAGAGTATCTCTCCAACTTTTTTCACATTACATTCTATTTGTCGTACACTGTTCCCGTGAAACATTTAAATATCGAGAAAGTACATTCACGATACGCAAAGAATTTGTAAATACCACTCCGAGTTTCAGATAATTCAATGTCTTATTTCGTGGTTTTACAGAATTTATTTGTGTTTTTATACAAGTAAAACTTGAATTTAAATAAATATAAAAAAGCCTCTCAAATTTTATATTTTAAATAACATCTATACAAATTTAATATTTTTATTAGAAAATGTATATTGCTTTGGTAACATTAGGTGACCACGAGTTGCTCTTAACCCTATTGTTTATTTACATAAAAAAGAATAAAACCAAAAACTTAGCTAATAAGATTCAATCTTGTAACGATACTATATACTAAAAGATAACATTAATACTGTATTAAGATACTGCTATGGGACTTTGTGGATTCAGTCTAAAGTATTTAAATTTTAAAATTACGATCTAGAAGGAACTTCAATATTAGAACTTTAATATTGATTAGTTTATCTCCATTATTCTCTAGGAGTGGGCATTGCCAGATTAAACGATTAATCTTGTGAATTAATTTCACTGTTTGATATTATGGCGACATCTGTGGTAAAGCAGGCGTTACCTGCTGGTTCTCTTACCATTTAATGTCACGTCCTACCGTATCGATCAAAACTAATATTGTGAATTTTTCTATATAAATTTTGGCACGATTACGATAACCGTGGCCCCTAATTTTAAGGTTATATTTGTATTCCTGGGATCATTTTAAGAAAAAAATGTTTATATAACAGGTGTCCAATCAGCTCCGTTTAGCCGGTAAAGTAGATTTAGTGTTTTTAATAAAACTGCAAATATCTCAAAAACTATGCGAGATATGGAAAAATATCAAGAGACTTCTTTTGGAGGAAATTGAATTTTCTATAAAAAACTATTATTTAATTTTTTGAAATCTTTTCAAACAATAAGAGCAGATCACTTAGTTTTCGAGATATTCGAAAATACTCCTGGATTCCCGTATGCGTGGTCTCCGCCCCCACTGACGACCTAACCCAACCCATTCTATTCACATAATCTTCCCATTGTAGATGTTATCCAGAATTTGGTCTTTTCAGAACCCTTTTCACTTGCCCCGACCATTATTTCAGGGGAGAAGCAGTTGTTCAGCAACTTCACAGAAATATAAATATACTCAGAAACTGCGCAGTGATAGAAGAAAGTCATATGACATAAATTGTTGGAAATTCAATTTCCTAAAAAAAGGTTCTTTATATTTTGCGATATTTCGCATAGTTTTCGAGATATTTGCAGTTTTATGAAAAACACTAAATCTACTTTACCGGCTAAACGGAGCTGTTTGGACACCTGTTATATAAACATTTTTTTCTTAAAATGATCCCAGGAATGCAAATATAATCTTAAAATTAGGGGCCACGGTTATCGTAATCTCCCCTAAATTTTAATAATATAAATTTTTTATTTTTTTAAACTAATAAATTTTCTACAATTTAATTGAAATATATAGTCAAAATTATTTTTACCGGACAATTGAGAAACTAGAATTCTACAGCACGAAACGACTTCAAATACAATTGATCGTTACGAAACATGAAAAACTCCGAATTAATACGAGAAACATTATGCAAGTTGAAAATTTATTAATTATTCACTAATTCGTTCAAAAAGGATGATCAACAACGGATACTTACGCTGACACGTCCGCCGCTGCTGATGAATATTCGAAATGACCGTTGGCGTCTGGACATTTTGCTTCTCAGAAAGATTGGCGTAGCATCGATTTTTTCAATCGATGGATTTTTGCCCGTGGAATCTGTAACAGAAAGAAATAATACACGCAAACAGTCAGAAATAATAGCATACAATCAGAATGAATAACAAATAAACAATTCAATTTGAATAGACAATCAAAATGAATACGTACCAAAATTCAATAAACTTTCTACGCGTGACGATCCTAAGCGTCCGTGGCGGCAAATGGCGGTTCAAACTGCGTGTTTGAAAGTTCGCAATAACCGTCCTCTCGTGGCGCCACCTAGCGACGCCGCTCAGTAAGCTGGTAAGCGGCGCGCAACGGTTATTTCATTCAAATTTGGCAGGTATTCTTGTTCGACAAAAAGATTTAAAATTGACCAACTCTAAAAGGGCATAACATTTAAATCACTTATCTCCTAGTTTCGAAAGTTGGATTTTTGATATAAGAACGAGACTTCTTACAGTTCTTACTTAGCGAGATCTCCTCAGTGGTCTTCTGTACCGGCGTCGGCTGTCTTGTGTTTCCCACTCTAGTCAGAATATATCCTAGAGGGCGTAAGAGAACACTGAAAAATTCGTGAGAAGTATTTCTATGTTTGTATAAATATATTTATATATTTATATTTACATGTTCATGGTATTTATACTTCTCGTAACTACAGTCATGAGAAAATGTCTCGTGAACTATCCTGAAAGTGGTTAGGTGAAGTTTGCAATGAATTAGCAGAAAAAAGAATATACGGTATCTATCGAAGAGTTTCAGGAATGCATTAAGTTATCAAATATGTGCATAATTTAAAGCTGTTTGCGACTTTGTATATCTTCTTTCTTTACGAAACATGGAAATGGTAGCCACACTTATGATAATAAACTGAGAAAAAGTGCAATGTCAAGTGTATTTCAACTTGGCCATTTCCGATTACTGTACAAGCTGTTTATTCTATCGGTGAACGTCGGTGTATCTATAATAACCGCAACTATTAAAGGGATTGTTCCGTTTGGTTCGAAGAATTTGTTAGGAGAAACGGTGCTGGTAAATTGCAACAATATTCATCACGTTAAATCAGCGCAGCATTCTTTGATCTATCGATCCTCTAAGTATAAAGTTCTGGGTTAGGTCGTATAGCTTTAATTTTCCTCGAAACTGAATTCATTGAACAAATTTTTCATTATTGCACACATTGGATTTTTGAAATTTTGTCTAGGTCTAATACTGTCGGAGATATTCAATAAAATAGGATTTCCCACTCCAATTTTGAAAAATATTTTCACCCCCTCAACATGCATCTCAGCCGCTATAAAAAATACGAGTCAAAAATTTTTTAGAGTTCTATATCGTACTATAATTTATTTAAAATCGGGTAACATCCCGTGTAGGTCATTTTGGTTTGCAATCGCGATTATAAATTCCGCAATGTCTTTTGATTAGATTACTGGGGCTGGACACGGAATTGGCCGCGAATTAGCCATCAAATTCGGCGCTCTAGGGTGTATAGTGGTTTGCTGGGACACAAACATCGAGGCGAACCGGTCAACGATAAGAACTGTGTCGGAAAATGGAGGAGAAGTGAGATTGAAAGAGGTCGAATAAAAAGAAGAAATATGCTTTAATTTTAACCTTATGTACGATCCAGGTGTACGGTTTTGCCGTTGATGTGTCGAAGAGGATGGAGGTCCAAAAAACGGTAACATTGATGAGGAAGCAAGGGATACCGCACGTTTCCATCCTAATTAATAACGCTGCGGTGCTGTATCACAGCCGATTTCTACATCAGGATCAAAATCTGGTCGAAAAAACATTCAACGTTAACGTCCTCTCGCAATTCTGGGTACGGATCCGTGAAGTATTAATACTAATCGAATTGTAAATCAAAACTGACTACATTACAACTACCCGGCGCCCGGTCTTAGTTTTCGAGATATTTGCGAAAAACTATTCCAACGCCTGTTCTGGGGCGGCATCTGTTTATTTTCTGTTTATAAAAACATTATGGGGATCAGAACAGAGTGTCACTCTAGAGTGAGCTTTCAGTTTTGAAAGACTACTTCTGGATTTTCGCATGGGTGTCATGAGTTCAGCAACGGTTTCTATATGCAAAGATTCATTTTATCAGACGATCCAAGCTCTCCTGCCAAGCATGATCAAAAATCGGAAGGGACACATAGTGTGCCTGTGTAGTATGTGCGGCATGTACGGCGTTTCCGAGAAAGTGGCCTACTGTTCTTCGAAATTTGCAGTCAGAGGTATACCTCACTGCGAAATCTTTGAACTTCGATTAGATTATGTAATTCCAACGATTATATCATATACTTACTTAACAGGATTAATGGAAGCGCTTCACGAAGAGCTGCGGCTGGATCATAAATCCGCTAATATACGATTTACGACCATTTATCCGTTTTACGTGAATACCGGTTTAGCTAGGGATCCGAAATACAGGTGCGAAACGAACATCAAATTACAAATATTCTACATCTAATTTATCTTCCATCATATCTCTTGATATCTCTTTTACATATTGAGTCGAGATTTATTTTTTCGCTGTTTGTGTCCCGTGTAAAGGTTCCCTTACATTTTCGGAGTCCTGTCCCCAGAATACGTTGCGCAAGAGGTCATCAAAGCAATAAGAAGGAATTACACCGAGTACACGATACCACGATGTCTGCTTGTTCTAAACGCAATCAACAGGTGAAACGTTTAATGATAATTAAGTCTGATAATTAAAATTAATAAAAATATAAAGAATGTATAAATTGATAAATAAGAAGATACGATATTGTTCGTCGCTGATGACAGCTCTCTCTCTCCTTTTATCCGCAGAATTCTTCCGGACAGCGCGATGAGGCTCATCCTAGATTTTTTATCGGATGCGGAACGTAAAACTAGAGAAAATCTTAAGATTGAGAACACTATTCCGATTGATGATTGAAACGAGTCCACAAGATCGTAGGATCCCGTTGAAAAAGACACGGATCACGAATCAAGATCGAATAATATTCAACGAGTCGATCGAACTTTTATAATTAGAAGAATTCTTAGAATTAAAGTTAGTTGATTTATTTTATTTAATTATTTTCATTATCTATTTTATTCAGTTTCTTTTAATACGGTCACGTTAATAAACATAGTTGTGTGTCTACGACTAAAACGAGATGTTCTGTTAAATGGAATTCGACAAATATTTTTAATCAATTTTGGATTTCAAACAAAAACTATTAATTACCTTTTTTCTACTTAATTATAATTACACTGGGGATTTTAGAATATTTCTCAACGGAGGTAAATAGCTTAGAAGATATTCGAGAAAAACGATTTTATGTGCATTAAACGAACTCAAACTTTGCACAATTTTTTTTAATTATTTCGAACAACTCTGGAAGGTACCATAAAATAAATTCCACAAAGATTTTCGACAAGAGTAGTAAATAAAGAGCCACTCTAATACATATACATATACTTACATTTCTCCATTCACTTTTGCGGTTGCCCTTGACCATGTAGCCAAACTGGTTTAGAGGTTGTTGCAGTAGATCGCTGTCGCTGCAGAAGATCTGTTTTTCATATTTCTGTGATCTACTCGATTCGAAGGAAGTCGACGAAGGAACTCGTCTCTCGATCTCCCAGAGACGATGGAATTTGAGGCACACGACGTAACGAATCTGGAAGAAAAGAAGAGAGGAAGAGGTTGAAAAAGGCGACGACCTTGCGTAGACTTCGTTGATCCCAACATGTAAGAACGTAACGATATTCAGTCAAGCTGGAGCTATTCGAGCGTGCTGCCAGGCGGACAATACGACGCGCGGGAACTTCCTCGTGCACTCGTTTTCCTGATTAGTTGCATCTTCCGCGGTTGCATCCCGCATTGCAGTTCTGCCTGAGAACCGCGATCATCTTTCTAAGGAGGAGTACATTGACCAGCGACTGTTTCAAGCAATTTCTGTGAGCACCATAAACACATTTCTGTGAACACAGTCGCGTGGTTCTGAAATTGACGGTCAGTGATCGCAGTGTACATTTATAACTTGGCAAGTGACAGCCGAGTCAAAGTCGTGAACCCCTCGCGTTCCGCATTTCCGTTCTTCTTGGGCATTTCTTTTGATGCACCGTGAAAATTGAAGCGTTGACGTAATCGGTGATTCATCACGTCGAATATTACCGGAATCCTGTGATTTTATACTCGGGTTTGTGTCTCCCCGCACCGCACCGTCGCAAGTTCAAGGTAAGCTTCTATTCTCAATGATACCTGTTACTCATAATGACTGTTTAATGATCGAATTAGGAATAATTGCGCAGAAACGATTGTACATATCAAACCTGATGCAATTTGCAATAAGAGGATACAGAAAAATGTTATTTTTTCCTTTAATGATTTTAGTAAAGGAGAAATCATATATTGACATTATTAAATGAAATTCTTCTCGATCGAAAATGTAATATAAACATTATTTGATATCAATTGACATTATTACTTGTGATTTATGAAGTACTTAATAACTTTCATCTATACTCCTATGTCAATTATATTATACATTTATATTAATTCTACTTCAAAGTAATTTAAGTTGTAACGGTGATATGAACATTAAGATTCGATTCCGCCACGTGGTGAAATACTTATGAACGCCAGTGTATATATCTCGCCGGTGACATTTACACAAACAACATCTTTCTGCATATAATTTCATGACAATTAATTGCCCTGTATTGACGTACGTTACGTATTTCGCATCTGGATGCACCGACTATCCCGCCTAGCTACATTTCCTGATGTCAATATTATCCCACGATCGTTTCCTTTATCTACCTCGTATAATCTGAGGACCTCGAGTTTTATATTTCTGCTGTGACACTTTTCCATTATACATTATCAAACCCATACTAATGATTGTGAACATGTAATCGACAAGTAAACATTTCGTATGCAAGAATAACAACCGAATATGCATTATTCATAAAACATTATCAGCTTCACAATAAGCTTATACATAGGAAATGTAACCGTACAAATGACTCATTAACGGAGCATATATTATAATAGGAGGTTGGTTTAATATAAAGTATCTCAACAACCGGATATAACACAGAAGTATTTAAAGAGTACTTTGAGACGATTAATTTTCTATCGCAGTTGATCTGGAATAAACGTTCGATCACATTGTACACTTATCTCTATCCACGAATATTATCAGTAGTGTTACGTATGCGGATGCGATCGTTGGTGACTTTTAAGTCCTACTGAGAGATGGCCTATTCAGAAACAAAGTGTTTATCGGGAATCAATGGTAATTATTTACTTTGAGGACCTCCTCCGAATCGGTGAAAAAAAATTGACGCCTCCACTTATAAAATATTAGTAACATACTAATTTAGTAATGACTTCACTTGGTTCCATATCAAGGCGTAACAATGTGCAAATTACTGTCCTGGTGTTTCATTATTTACTTTACGATTCAACTTGACATTGCGGTGGTCGTAAAGTAAATTTTCGAGAGAACAAAAAAAAACGAGCAACATCGTCAGCCAACAAAATTTGATCAAAAATTTCGATTAAATAAATGACTCGGACACTCCGGAAAGATCTTACCCAACCTTGGGATCAATGACCGTGTTCGTGATCGTAGCTGGTGATGATAAATCTGTTGTCAGAATACAATTACGTTGTGATTCACGCACACCTTAGCTCATACCGACGAAAAGATCTTGAGACTTTTCACATAATGTGACTGTACACAAACCACCATAGGAAACACAAGGATGAACTGTAGAGGAATCTAATCAAATATTTCTTTTAGCTATCTCTGTATTTTAATTCTTGAAATTTTTAGAATTGCAAATCTTTATTCTGATTTTATCATTTCTCTTTAGGAAATATATTAGATAGGCCAAAAAGTTTTTTCGCATTTTTTTGTTGGCGGGTAACTTCTACTTCATTCAATTGACCTTAGTAGAATCTATAATGGATGCATTGTTCTTGTTTTCAAGTATTTTATGTGCATATTTATTTTTGCAAATAATATCGCCAATATATTAAAAACAAATGAAAAACTTCATACGATACCTAATATCTGAGTTGTTTCTAGTCGCTACATTTCCAAGTCAAACATTTGTCTGACACGCGTACACGAGTTGCATAACCAGTTTTCGAAGTTGAAGAATCTCTAAGAACGAAATCAATTTATAAACGCGTGTGAAATCGTGCAAAATTTTAAGAACGCGTTCGTGCAATTTACGACGCGTCACGAATCACTTATGTACTTTACGTACTCGATATTTTCAGTATCAACAGTGTTACGCGTCTTCGTTTCAACAAAAAATTATATATCCTGATCCGATCTTTACATAGTGATTAACGTAAATGAAAACTTTAGAAGTGGTCGATAAAAACGTTCGAAAAAGCAAGGTAATGTTACCCAGTGGAATTATCGTCCATTGTAAGCGAATACCCAAGGCCAAGGGGATGTACATGTTTACCTTGAAGACTTTCAAAGGAGGCAATAAGTTCCCGAAGTCCTGACCAGTAATTTCATGGGCTTGAACTTGCGATACTAACCCGGTCATTGACGCGAAGGGCACAATGTTATTGTAGTATTGTTACGTTTCCATTACATTGCAAATTGCTGTATTATGAATACTGATGCGCCACTAAAAATTACTCTACCGTAGTCTCTTTCGTAAAGACAATGCTTCAGATATTGTATTAGTCATGGAAAGACACGGTGGATTAATAATAACGAGTAAATATTTGCTCGTACAGTCATAAATCCGATAAAAAATTCTGTTGAGCCTAATCACCTATTCGCATACATATATGTATGTTTAAGAAATACTTAATTATGATCCAGACTTGAGTGGTCAATCTTGTTTCGTTAACTCCGATCTCCCACTAACCGATCATTTACATTTACACTAATTGTAAGTCAAATGGTGTCTAGACCGATCAACAAAATCCTGTGAAATATTACCATTCACCAGGACTTCTAATTAGACGATGCAGAAATTATATACCTTTTAGGAATATTTTCTTGTAGCGTATTACATAGTTTTTTCTCCTCGTTCAACCATGGTACAGTTGAAATAGTAATGATAAATATCACAATTTTTACAAACCGAAATTTTGACATTTCATTACAAACTGAAAAAGTTTTATACAATTTATTAAATATATAAAATATGGATTAATTTAAATGAGTGATAATAAATTCCTCGAGCGATATAAATAAATATTATAATAAAAAAATTTATATAGAAAATTTAATATTATTGAGGTTTATTGGTTTGCGAAAATAGAATCTTGAAGCTTCAAAATGAGTTCATGTTGAAATACTTTCTGGATCTTTCCGGATCCTACTATACCTGTCAGTAGCGTTCTCTGTTCAGTAGTTTAACTATTGAACAATCAAAGGACTTGGTTTTCATTACGTGTGCGCCACAAGTATATTTCTGTTGAATTACGTTGCATAAACTACAGTGACTTGTGAAATGCGGTAGTACATTTGCTGTTTGCCTCGCATTAAATCGCGATAGTGTCTTTGTGGAGTTCACTAAAGTGAGGAAGTAGATTGCCATGGATCGACCGTCGTAATTGAGGTAGCATTTCAAATAACGCCAGAAGATTACAAAATATTTAATTTCCTCGACGAACTCGAGAGAAGCTGATAGCGGGGTTTCACCCTGCGTGCATTATTCCTTTGCATAACATTCATTCAGCTTCGCATTCTGTGTAATCATGTTTATTTTAGTTATAGTAATAACAATAAAATGTTATTATTAATTACCGAGAATTAATTATGTTTAATTACCGCGAATTTCGCACTGTATATGTAGAATTTAATGTGTTTTCTTTCCATGTCTGTATGATATGTTTTTTTTTTATTTCAGTGAAAGAATGTTCACCACGAATAATACGATCCCGGTAACAAACTGGAGGTTCGGATGCCCTTCGTCGACAATCTGGTTGCTTCTCACCGTCGAATTTCTGATCGGAGCGCTGATATCCAGTTTTTTGGTTATTCTCAACGTGGTGAAATCATTAATGCCGAAACCGCCTAGAGATTTAACCGGCGATGTAGTCGTGGTAAATTTTTTTGAAATTTTTTTGTATCAGACATCGATGAACCGAGACGGCAAAACAGTTTAAACCAATTTCGTCCCGACTCAGTGTTCAGACCTCTGAAAAGCTAGCCAAGCATTAAAAATTAACCGTTCGTCAAGAAAAAATTAAATTTTTATTTAAAAAATTTTAAAAAATTTTAAATTAAATTTTATTAAAAAAATTTATCTTTTCCCTCTCCAGATAGCCGGCGCTGCTTCATCCCTCGGTGAATCCCTGGCGGAGGAGTTCGCCAAATGTGGATGTTCCGTGATCTGCGTGGATCAGGATGCAGAAGCAATCGAGAGAATAGCTACCGGCTTGAAAAGACGAAACCCCATGTTGGAAGAAGTTAAGCAAAGCCACAGAAAAAACAGTTCGCCGGGACAAAAAACAGAGAATACCACTTACCAGTGCGATCTTTTAAACAGATGCGAAATACTGAGAACCGCCCAAAAGGTTAAAGATGAGATTGGAGGGGTGGACATCTTGGTTACTTGCGTGGGCAACGTGGACCAAGACATCTTCGATATAGCCAGCAAAACCTTGATGAGCCATTTTTGGGTAATGTCCGCTATCCTTAACGGTCATAGAGAAACAGGTTCGACGTGAATCTAATTTTTATCAGTCGTTTTCTGTTCCTGTAGACAGTGTTGGCATTTCTGCCGTTGATTTTATACCGCGACCGAGGACACATTGTTGGTGTCACGCCGGTTGCTGCGCGTCACGATGCGTATCTTGCTTCGAGAGCGGCGATAACAAGTAAGTATACTACGTACTTATATAGTAAGCACTACATTAAATCTTTGCACTCCTTTGTCGACTGTGACTCGACATCGGCTTTTTTATCACAGAAACCAGTGGCGCACCCAGGGGGGAAGAGCCAAGGGGTCAAGTCCCGCCTACCCCCCAAAGAAAAAGGAAACAAAACAGATTTTATTCTGTAAATAAATTTATATAATCATTATATATGTATTGTATATATAACGACGGTGGGAGAACGGGGCTAAAACCCCTGCCTTACCTGCTAAAATCCCACCGCCCAAGGGTCGGCTGCTTTCCAGTAATTAAAGGGGGTTGCAATTTAAATGGGAGGTCTAGGTATAAAGACAGCGGGTGCCCAGTTGAATATGATGGTGATCCTGGGTGCCCGTAGTAATGTCTAGGGATGGCTATTTGGGTTTAGTCCGTCCGTACATTGGCCACCCTTACCTTCGGCGATAGGGATGGTTATCTGTAAGGTATTTCCCCAAATTAAAAAAAAAGGTCTTACCTAACACATAGGACATATTCAATTCCGGAAAGCTGCATAGGTACCCTAGCGCACGATCATCAAAAGAATCGCTCTCTTCGCTAGTATCCGTTGTATTCGTACCCTTATATCGGAAAGAATGATGCTTTTCGTAAAGGAATTGTAGAGTGGCAATATAATTTCTGTGTCAATTATTTTCCACAGGTCTCATGACACATTTGTGTCACGAATTGAGCAACCGCAGCAGCCAGCTGACGTTTCTGGCATTCTCACCAATCGCGAGGTGCAGGTAACATTGTTTCATATATCCCAATCGACAATTTGAAAGTAACTTTTTTCATGGATAAGCCCTTGACTTTAAATATTTATACAAAACTATATCTTTAGCCATGTGAAATTTAATTCGCATCCTACTATGTAGTTTTCATTGATTTTTCAAGCACGCTGGAAGAAAGCGAAAAGAACGTAGCCGCGAACATCGTGCAAGCAGTAAGATCGGATCGCAACACTTTGGACGCCGGTTGGACGTCTAAACTTTTATATCGGATAAGGTACATCCTCACGCATTAGCGGAAATTCGAGAAATTACATCATGCAACAATAAACACTTTTGATTGGTCGTTTCAGCTGTACAGTGTACCGTTACATAGCAGCGTTCACGGAATGGATTCACTCACAAGATTCAGAATCAGATTACCCTTCATAAACCTCGTAGGTTCTTCCAAATCGCGAAGAATACGATTAAATAAATAGAGGAGGGTCTAATAGTACGCAAACAGTGAAGGTTGAAGTTATGTTACCGTGGTAAACTGTTTAAAAACTCGCACAGTTAATCGAGAGACATGTAAGGACTACAAAAAGATGTTGGTGCAGGACAGTCGCCAAATACCGACCCGTCCAAAGTTTGCTGTTATTCCATACTAAAATTAATATTACTGTATTTCCGTATCTTTGTAGTGCAATCTTTATAAATACTTTTAGTCCTAGAACCCACTCACTCCTGTTAGAAACCTCAGCCTAGCCAGCTTATGTGCACAGCTTACAGATGCACTACGAAATGTATTAATAGATAATTAATAATTCATAGTAATTCTAGCTATTTAATATTTACGATATTTACTTTTCCCAATGATATTCTTAGACATTCCCTTAATTATTTTACTAATATTTAACTTTTCAGTTACTGAAAAGCAAAATAAGAAGACTTATTAGGTTCTAAAAGGAGAACAAACAACATCGTTCTCACAGCTATTCATTTTTATTTTCTTGCGTTTTCAGAAAATCTTTTTCAATGAATGCTAGATATCTGGCTTCGACAGGGTTTAATGAGGTCGCAGGTATAACCATGCAATGAAGTGGTGGTCCAAGATCGAGCGAAGTCATGTCTCGAAGGCTACAGGCAGCAATACGCTGATCATCCCAGCCTACACGAGCCAGACCTATCACTGTGCTGAGTTCATATAACTCTGCAAAAGACTCTGAATCTTTCACTGCTCTCTCTTCTGTCGGATTTTTTAGTATCTCGACTAATTGAGCAGCAGCCTCGGACACAGTCATAAATTTTGGTGGCATATATTGTTTTTTCTTTTTCATTAAACTTTCCAAAGTAGGTTCTTTCACTTTAATGTCTAATAGACAGAGCGTGTGCAAATTCCTTTGCCTGTTGTGAAGAATTTTATCATAAAAACTGCTAGGTCGCCAAGTTTCAGTCCAGTATGGAATAGAAACAATCTCTCCAAATCGGTTCAATTCGAGACCACAACAATTAACTGCGGTCAATATGGAGGCATTGTGAACAACATTTACCTAGTTGCAAAACAATAATAATCTTTATCAATCATTCCTGTGTCATTTCTATTAAAATTGTTATTTATACTGAAACCATAAAATAAATCATAGGGCAAGGGCTTAAGAACCAAAATGTTTTTCAACTACCTGTAGATTCTCCTTTCGAGCTCGTAGCACTAAGTCGGAATGTGTTGTAGCGCCAAATGGATCACCGACCACTAAGAAGGCCACGTTCTCTCCGCTTTTCGGTAGTATCTCGTCCGCATGGTTTTCAACCAGTTCTCTATCTGCCTCTAGAATCGGACGTCCATAAAATTGTTCCTAAAACGATGAAAGATGCTATCGTTGGTACCCTAATGTGACGAAACGCCATCGTTAGTATTCTGTTTGATCGCACGAATAAATACGTACGATATCACAAGTATCGTACGTATACTTGGTTCAAAGTATTCTTAGTCTTTCACGCCTACCAGATTTGTCAGTTCGGTAGGCAAAATCGACGTATAGGTCTCTAAATAAACACGATCACATTTTCGTATTATCTCCAGACCTTTAACCGTTACATCCTTTATATCGCCAAGTCCCAAACCGATCAGATGCAACATGTTCTTTAAGATAATAATTATTTATCATAAAAATTATTCTTTGGATCTTTCCTCGACTACATGTGAAGATTAAACTTGGTTAAACTATCGCAATCAACTTCAGACCAGTGCATGGATCCGGGGCACCAATTCGCACGCAATGGCCACCAGATGGCGGCGTCTTCAGCTTCAGCAAGCTTCAGTACATACCACGCCATAGTACCGGCCATCTTGGTTATCGACAGTCGATAACATTTGGCTAACAGTTTGAGCATTTCGCCGCTACACAGAATGGCGCTGTACGGAGGTCTGATTGTAGTTCGGACGTTCGCCGTTCGCGGCGCAACTGTTCGGCGGTCGTTTTAAATTGAAATTTGAACTACGGGAAAACTATGCGCTCCTTTACACGAATTAATTCGCTCTTTTGAGGAGATCAGCACAGTCTAGCTACTATAAAATTTTCCTGATCGAAATGAATATGTAGTTTTCAGTTTTACGTGCGACCACGAAAATTTATTTATTTATTTCCTTTTAGATTATTTAGTTCTGTAAGTTGGTAAAGGTTACGTCGAGGTTACGTCTTGAAACTTATTTACTAACGTTTTAAGAGTAGCATTAACCCCTTTCCTTTTCATATCTATACACTAATAATTTTTTAAAAGTCTGCGGGGTGCTCAAGCTACCTGATTTCAACGAAAAGGTTACGTTACTGAGGCTGAAATTGCCGCGCATGCGCAAGAAAACTGCCAATATCAAACACCATGAAGTTTATTTCAAGATCAATTCCGATTCGATTCTTTTGGCGAGAAAGATCGATCTTTTGAATCGATTCTCTACACATCGATTAGAAGTATCGACCTTCTTTTTAGTAGATTATACAATTCAATTCTTTTACGTACCCAGTGATGCCAGAAACGTGGGTATTCGAGTTTTTTTCCTCCTCTGCTGCTGCTGGCTGGGTTCCCCACTCTTACATCTACTGCGCACGCGCTACACACGAACGTACCTCTACTGTACCTCTGCTTGTAAGTGTAGCGCGCGTGCAATCGAACAGGTCACTCACACGGGCAGAGTAGAGGTACGTCGTGTGTAGCGCGTGCGCAGCAGACGTAAGAGTGGGGGAATCCAGCCGACAGCAGCAGAGGAGAAGAAAAACACGAATACCCACGTTTCTGGCATCACTATGCGTAATACCATTGATTGAAGAAACTATAAGAAAAACATTTACTCTCTGGAAAAACCCTTGAAAACCATCATACACAATTCTAAAAAAATGTTGAAGGTTTTTTTATGCTTTGTCCAGTAGGTCGTATATTTTTAAGCTTTTGGTACATTCAGCCACGCGCGTTCAAAGTCCATAAAATTAGTTGCGAAATTCAGTTGTCAATCCCCGCTCTAAGGAAATGCATTCATTGGACAGAAAACGCGCAACATGAAATGCAATATCCGTTAGTGAGTATACGATATCATTTATATGAGCATGTTATTGTTTATCGCGTTACACTTCGCCGTTTAGACATTTCGTTATAACTACTTATAGTTACAATTATTTATAAATAATTGTTTCCTATACTTCGTGTGGCTTGTCCTACGAAAATAAGAAGCTGTCAAATGAGAGATAGCAATCGACGTTATCTATTGTGTCTTTGTTTCCATACAGGATGAATGCAAAATGAGTGTAATGTTATTTCATTGTTAGTTCAGGCACGACTTATTGTCAGAAAGAAGATAAATCTACATTTAACCTCGATCTTTCGAGTGCATGCTTATACGAGAAATCTTTCAATTATGAATGAACAAACTCTTCGTAAATATGTGTGTGTGATATAAAATTATGAAAATTCCCGTATAACAGGGAAACATCAAAATACACGCATGTGCAAGGGATCGACAGTGAAGAGCGCAAGTGCACGGGATAATCTATCTTCTGTGAGTATACATACACACCAAAGGTGTATCCAAAATTCTTTCCTCTATTTATGTATATATTCTCGTGATTTTGAAAAACAACACTCGTCGATGTCCATACACCGATGTTATCTTACATCGATGGTTCGAGTTAAACGCGAATCAAAACAAGCGATGCTGAAGAAGACAACGAGCCGCTCGATCTCGTTCGAAACACGTCGGTTCCGAGTGTCTCGGAACTCTGAGTCTTCTCGTTCATTTCTCTCATCTTCCACGAAGGGAAAGGTACCCACGAAAAGCATCGATATTCGAAGAAACGGTACGTCGACATCCGTGAACGAGTTTTAAACAAAAAACGAAAGGGAAACAATGGTGTATGGCTGCTTTGATGATCGCTTCTCTTCTCCCCCGATGTTTTCGCAATGTTGGGACTACCGCTGTACCGTTTAATCTGAATTATATCCCGACAACGCGCGAAAACGATCTGTGCAGCACGAATTCGAAAACCTCGCGACAGGAGATGTCTTACAGCGATGGCGGCCGTCCGATTCGTAAATTCGGCACGAAATCGCCGAAAAAGCTTTGCGTGACCAAGAATGAGAACAGCGACAAAACCACGACCACTATCAATTGCAACAGCCACCACCATAATCATTGCCATCATACACACCGGTTTCTCGAGACCCCTCAACCGTCGGTACACAAACGTAATCTCTACATTGTCTCTTTCCCCTTAATACTGCTTTTCAACGTTCTGCGAACGCTTCTTTATCAATTGTTCGTGGTGTTTAAGTATTTGTACACGTCCACGTCTCAGCTTATCCAGCGGAGACAAGCTTCCAAGCAGAGCTGCCAGTTGGAGATCGTGGTCGGTCAGAAGTCTGCCGAGAACTTGAATAATAATCTCAGTAATTCCGGGCAGGCAGAGACCGAGGGAATGTCGCAAATGCCTAGAAGAGCTATAGGTCCCGGACCTGGGGATCCGTTGCTCGCTAAACAGAAACACCATCATCGTAGAGCTTTTGAGTTTATTAGCAAGGCGCTGAAGATCGACGAGGATAATGAAGGTATGTTTGCAACTTGTAATTGGTTTAATCTTATTGATGAAAACAACTTATATTTTGACACAGGCCAAAAAGAAATGGCGATCGAACTCTACAAAAAAGGTATAGGAGAATTGGAGAAAGGCATAGCTGTAGAATGCACCGGCGGTCGTGGAGAAGTATGGGAACATGCTCAAAGATTACACGACAAAATGCGTACGAACTTAGCGATGGCGAAGGACAGACTGGACTTCCTTGGTTTGTAGAATTTATACTGTCAAATAAGCGTCGCGTTCCTTCAGCTGTTCCAGTCTTCCAGAGAACGAGAAGCACAGCTTTGTACTTAATATTAGTAATTTCCAATGAAAAGTTCCTCATATTACAGTACATTGAAATAGTTATATCGAACTCTGGCAACAGCTTAAGGAATAATACACGATTAATGTATTCTCAGCATGCCCGTGTGTTAATTGTTTATAATGTTAACGCGTATGCGTGTGTGAGCGTGTGTGTCTATGCGTGAACGTATATGTGCGTGTACGCATGCGCGCGTTATTTCCCTTACTTTGACAAATTTTCAGTTTTGGCACATTATATTCTTTCATGAGCGGTGCAAATATTTCATGTACAAACTAGTAGCCAGACTTCATATAGCAGCATTTCTAATAGCTGTTCGCGCGCGCGCGCGCTCATTTCCGTACTTTAATACTAGTCGAATAGTTCGAACCTTTTCAACAAAAGTTGACGAAACTACTGACAAGGAAATCGCACGGTATCGGTAGCCGGTTTTCGGAGAAAAGTCTCTGGATCTTGTAGTACGCATCTAATACTGTAAAACCTTAACTTTTCGTTTCTGAAAGAATTATTTCAAAATTTTGCTTTGCAATTGAGAAGTATAATTTAGGAACACGTCGTAAGCTGGCTTTGTCTGTGCTTGCTATTTTATTTGTATATTAAAAAAATTAAATAAGCAAGCACAGATTCGAACTCGAGACCACTACTTCTTTATAGTTCTTAGCAGAAGCAAAACTTTGAGCTTATGTTTCTGAAAAACGAAGGCTAAGTAAGCTGAACACTGTTTTACAGTGTTGGGTGTATTCTACAAAATTTAGATGCTCTTTTTCGCAAATCAATTTGCGATACCGTGCGGTCTCTTTCTGAGTTCGATTCAGTACTTAGCTATGTAGCCTACTGCAGCATGGCAGAGAATGTTTTTCCTTTTTGTAGTGAATGTGTGTGAGCTGAAAAACATGGATATCTCCAATGAGTGTCACGGTCCTGGAAATAAGGCGGATACCGAACATCCAGGAAAGAATCTGAGGGCTCGTCGCAATATACACACACTACAAACAACTCGATCTTCTTTAAACACAAATCATACAAAGAACACAAACAGTACACAAACAGTGAATATAGGGCCGAATACATGTACCCAAATCCCCAAGTTAAGGCCACGCTCACCAAAAAACTATTGTGCCCATTCCGAAGGTACTGTTTGTCTGAAGTTCTGGGCTTAAATGAACAACTTTTCTTGTAAATCTTACCTAGCGTAATATTTGTGATAGTCGCTTCTTTCAAAGTTGTTATTTCTAATCCCATTCTTACCATACGCATTTGTATACCATTTTTTAATAGTAGTTTGATTAGCGGTAAACGTAGAAATATTGTTATACCGATTGTTCGATTTATCACTAGTTTTGATCTTTACTTGTATAGTTTAGTGTTTGTTCGGGTTAAATTTTGTGGTAAGTTCGAATTGTTTATCTGTAAACGAGAACGTGTATGCGTACGAGGCAGAGGTGATATTAGAAGTGAGAGACAGACTAGTCCTTTGCACGACGATATGCTTTTTATAAAGATTGAAACTTCTGTTTGGACAATTTCTTTAAGAGATACATCTGTGACTTTTCACATTAAAAAATTTTACTTTATGTTATGGTACACGAAGCAGACTGATAAGCCACGTTTACGTCCTAGAGACGAATCCATGCATTCACTTTTGTACATTCAATGTTTTAATATTTTTAACGTCGTACTAAACTCTTCGATGTCATCGTATAAATTTTTAACATGCATTTACTGACACACTTGTGAGATGTTAACGACATTTTCTCTTTACACTGTCACGTCTAAATTGTTGAAAGCATTTCAAATCATTTCTTCATTAACTTCGACTACATTAACAGTAGCTTTTTCTCAGTTTTTAACACGTTTGTCTTGTATCTTATTCTTTGCTATAGTACTCTACGGTAGATTTGTTTCGAATTTTTGTCTGCGTATCGATAGTGAATCATCTTCTGCGATCCTTATTCCCTGCAGCCTGTTAATTTCATGGTATTGTTTTAGCTTCTGGAAGAAAGTTATCTGTTCCTGGAAAACGAGTCGGCGCGGCCATAAGCAAGAGCCAAACATTGCCCAGAAGCATGGGAAGATCGGTACCAGTTCAATCTTGCCATCGAGTCACTCCAGTGAAACCATCGTCCACACCGCCTTCTGTCAAAAGACAATTATCTGTACCTGGAAACGGTTCTCCTATAAGGAGGCCAGGCACGCCTACTGCAACAAATAGTAATAGAGGAACGCCTACTAGAAAAGCACCTATTTTGAAAGGTGTAGATCCGAAGCTTGCGCAAGTTATCGTTGACGAGATCTTAGAAGGAGGTGCAGCCGTACACTGGGAAGACATAGCTGGCCAAGAGGTTTGCTCGCAGTACATTTACATATAATATCTCAATGATGATCCAGAGAATGATACATTGCTTTCTTATTAGACCGCGAAACAAGCGTTGCAGGAAATGGTGATCCTTCCCTCGTTGAGACCGGAATTGTTCACTGGTCTGAGGACACCAGCTAGAGGACTGCTACTATTTGGTCCACCTGGCAACGGGAAAACGCTACTAGCCCGTGCAGTGGCTACCCAGTGCAACGCTACATTCTTTTCCATATCCGCTGCTAGTTTGACATCAAAGTATGTTGGAGAAGGGGAGAAATTAGTCAGAGCTCTTTTCGCTATAGCAAGAGAGCTACAGCCATCTGTGATCTTTATTGATGAGGTGGACTCGCTGCTAAGCGAACGTAAAGATAATGAGCACGAGGCCTCGAGGTATGTTTCAGCTGAGATTATAATGTGTAGAATAATTCGACGATGTATTTAATCAATGATTACCATTCAGGCGGTTGAAGACGGAATTTTTAGTCGAGTTCGATGGGTTACCGTGTAATCCGGAGGAAAGAGTGCTCGTCATGGCTGCTACGAATAGACCCCAAGAATTAGACGAGGCTGCTTTAAGAAGATTCACGAAACGAGTTTACGTCACGCTGCCGAATTTGCGCACGAGAATCATATTGTTGAAACGACTTCTAGCTAAGCACAACGACCCGCTCGCGCCGGAAGAACTGAACGACATGGCACTCCTGACCGAAGGATATTCTGGCAGCGACTTGACCGGCTTGGCGAAAGACGCTGCCCTTGGTCCTATTAGAGGTAAGGTCCTAACTTTTATCTACTGCTTTCGCATGTAATCGAGACTGAATGGACAGTAGAGCTTCGACCAATCAGTCAAACAATCAATAACAGATATTTTTCTAAAAGGTTCATTAACACTTTGCCTTTATATAGCATTATTATTAAAGGATAAATAATAATTTGTGAAAGATGAGCACGTAGCAACTAAATAGTAATTAGTCGATAGTTGAATTTAGTCGATGGTGTTCCCATCACTGATATAAAACGTTAACCATTTTTATTTTGCATGAAATCATTGCATATTATCCGCAGTCTAATTAACACTAAAACACAGAATGTATTTGGAGTAGAAAATTTGCGTTTCCTCGAACTGCACAGGAAAGCAAGGTTTACTGCGTGGAAAGTCTAAATATTCGTTTCTCGTTCACGAAGTAAGATCTATCGATGTTGTGCAGAGCTTAATCCAGAACAAGTGAAAGAGCTGGATCTGAACTCGGTGCGGAACATCACGATGCAGGATTTCCGCGACTCACTGAAACGGATTCGTAGATCGGTGTCGCCGGCAAGTTTGGCCGCCTACGAGAAATGGAGTTTGGAGTACGGCGACGTGAGTCTATGATTGTTAAGGAATCGTTGTGAGAACGCGGCGCTTAAAAACAAGCTCGACTGTCGGCCGGTCCAACGAGAAACAGAGACAGAACTATGAAACGGTAGGGGAATATACAAAAAGTAACTTTCTGCGATATTAATTATTACAAATTGTATATAATACATCGGCTTCGAACATTTTTGAAGTTCATTTACAAATCGGTAACATCTACTATACATAGAGAGAGGACGAACGTTTTACGGTTAAGCGAAAGACACTCTTGCTATGCGTGTTTTTTAAAAAAAATCGTCTATCGCTGCCGCGACGCTGTAATATCGAGCAGCTTTATACCACACATATATAAACATATATATATATAAATTATATATGTAACACATTCCATACTCCATCCAGTAATCAGGTATAGTACAATTAAGTTTCACACGCGATAGCGCCGACGATAGAGTGTCTCAAATAATCAGTAGCATCACAAGTTTATTCGTACTGTTTGTTCGTGTTGTTTTCACTATAAAAACCAGTCATTTTCAAACAGCCGCGTTACTTTCTTCCTCGTTCACTAGTCGATAACTCGTAATTTCCGAGATAGTTAGCGGGATACTTGCATATCTGCATTATTATGACATCACAATGGAGGTACAATTTTGCTGAATGCAATTTTACGATAGAGAAAACAAAAATGAGAAAGACGATGTAAATATCACATTCATAATATCGAGCACAATTAACGTTGAAGAGAAAACGATATCGGTAGGAAGACTGCAACTTTTGCACAGGGAAACTGCACACGTCCAATCAGATAATAAACGAGCAATTGTTGTAATTGCGAATGTGTGGATTAGTCGAGTGCATAGTTAATCGGATAGGCATGGTGGAAATTGTAAGAATTTCAAGAGTACCTTTTGCAAGCCCGTGAAATTGGGGAAACGTTGAATCGGATTTTAGCACGCCAATCATTTTGTAAAAAATAAATCAGTCAGTAAATTGCACACTCGTAAAGTGTACATAAACGTGTTGAGGTCTTGTTATGTTTTACGACAGCTTGAAGTACTCGGTTGATAATTGTTGAAACAAGAGAACGAAATCGTTTGAAAAAAAGTCTCTTAGCTTCGGGGATGGTAAGAAGGGGTATGGGGGTTGGTCGTCAAAATTATCAGGATTTATGAGACAACGAACCGGAGATATACTTGAATCGCGTGAAATTGAGAATATTTATAAGTGCGTATTATTGATAAAAAATGGGAGAAAGAAAATGAAATACTGTTAACGATAAATGTATAATGCTACGAGAAACAAGAAAATCGCGTATATATAAATATATATATATAAATGTTTTTTGATATTCATCTATTGCTTCAAATGCTCAAAATAAACAAAAACTGGTGATTATGCTTGTACGATATAATCAGTAATTCGAGGAAACGAAAAAATGTGCGTGTATCGCGGCACAGTGTTGAAATAAGCTTCAATGTTGGTGTGTAACATTGTTTCGCGTTCGAAATTTATTTATGAAACTTAGACCTTCTTCACTTGACGCGCACTTGTTTGAGAGAAGCAGAGGAACCAATCATTCCTTCGGGTAAAGGTTTTTCAATGATTTGTCCCTTCGATGAGATGCAACGAGTTTTCAAAGCTTCTCCGGTGTGATCGATTGATCACGATTGATAACGATAGAGAATAGCATAGTACTATACGTGGCACGTGTTGGAAATTTTCTCTTGTTCCGTTTGTTCATTTCTGCCACGCGAGTAATAAAAAAAAGAGTCTACCTGTTTCACTGTTAGAATTTCCATGTGAATTGTAATTTATAATAGAACGTTAGAAGAAAAAAAAGAACCGTAGTTGTAAAATGTAATTCGCAGCACAAAGTGCACATCTATCATTATTCTCTCTTTAAGAAATACAAGGAAATAGAACTGACGATACAAAAATAATGCCAAATACGTTTACTTTAGGCGGTAGGAACGTTAAGTTTGGTATATATACGCGGTTGCTCACTTATTTGATTAATGTATTTAAGCACTCGAATATTAAAAGGAATGCGACACCGTTTTTTCTTCGATTTAAAGAGTGCAGTGCCATGCACGTTTAATTGCATTATATACAATTATTACTTGTACTGTATACTTGCACCAGTAATATATCTCTGTGTTATTTAAAGTTGCGTTGCGTTGCGTGTTGAAACACTTTATATTCTATGTATACGCGTAAGTAGAATAACCGCGTTAATCGAATCGTTTTTTGATGATCTTGCACATCGGACTGTTATCAGTGATGGTTATAATAATATACATATACATATGTATATTCTATTTACATCTCTGGCCTTCCATATTAAAAACACGCTCAGCCTCAATTAAGTTATTTTGCTACTTTTATAACAAACTCATGATAGGGAGGATCTCTTAATAATAATAACACTAACGTTAATGGCCGTTTAACGAGATAATAAAAAAAACGAAACCGGTAAAACAAATGGGTCGATTGTTGGAAAAAACGTTTGTATGAATATTTATAACTGCGTTCTCTAATTTATACAGCTGCGACTTCCGTTCTCCTTGTAGTTGATATAGCGAACACTTGCGAGAATAATTTCTTAGACAGAAATATATTGTATATATACATATATTTCCATCACGAATCCCTTCAATGAATTATGCTTACACTGAGAATGCCAAACTTGTATTTTCCAACAGTATTATAGATTGCTTAAAAAAATGGAGCTACTCGAGACAAGAGATAGATAATATAGCAGATTGCTAATAAAAATGTTTCGTTGAGTTTAATATCTTTCCTTTAATATATCGTATATCGGCAGTGTTATTCGCTCGATAGAAAAAACAAGGGAATATACATCCACATTTAATTGATATTGAATATATATACTCAGTGGATACAACCATGCGATTAAATAGTAATTTTAAAATGTAATCGAATAGTTTTACATTTATCTACTACTGTACAGAAATACAAAAGTATCCTATTTCATATTTTTCCGCCGGTGTGATCGAGGAACGCATGTTTTCGTATGTATCATAAATAAGGGTGTATAGTACAAATTGTTTTAGCGCATCTAACTTTTAATGGGTTCACACACCGTTTTGCTTTTGCGGATAGCCCGAAGTAAAAAATCAGTTCGATTATTTCACAAGTTTGGTGCATCACATCTTGGTTATAAATGTTAAAAAGTATTTCTAGTTGAATATCGATTATATTTGCGAGAACTACGTTGATATCTATACATATATAGTATGTATATCTAGTGGCAATAATACTTCTCCTTTTGTACTGAATCGTAATGCAACAAATGCATTCTCTCGCCTCGTTTTTTAAATTGTGCCGTTTTATATTTAAAAATATATTGTGTTGCCTTTTTAATACGTTGCTATGATTGTACTTAGCGTTAAATGATTATGCTACATCGGATAATCTGAATATTGTCTTCTACGTCAGTCATCCAGTCACAAAATATTTTTAAGTGTACGACAAAATGATTTTTTGTTAGTGAAAAATATCGTCTTTAGTTGAAGTAAACGATTATTATTATTACGACGACGACGATGATGATTATTATAAAAACATGTCGGCTGTAAAATAAAATTACCTTGTATGTATTTAAAAACTTGTTATATTACTTGTTTTTTCTCGTTTCTTACAGTTTTCCTTTCAACCAGTTGTAAACGAAGGTACTACGCCCTCTTATAAACTTAAAAAACGGCTTTTGTTATTATTTCATAACTTTTATAATCTTGTATCAACGTGGGCTATGAAATAATACAAAATATTGTGTATTTTAAATATTTATTCCTTTTTTTTTCATTCAAAGGACAATTTGTTTTTATTATAAGATAACATTATCCTAAGCATTTTCAAGGGTTTCACACCCTGCTGTACCTAAATTACTCTTTATATAACATTTTTTTTTCAATGTCTTCTTCCATCGGTTCACTGATTACTTTATTAATCCATAGAGAAGTTGCTTTTTTCTCTCTCTCTCTCGCTCTCACTCTCTCTCTCTCTCCTTTAAACTGGCTCTCCGTCGTTCGATATCACTTATCGCAGTCAATTAATCATTGCTATGTTCGACTTTGTATTTCTCCTGTTATTACATTCAGTACTGACTTTATACAAATGGGTTTTGAGAAAGGTTGTTTTTTATGGCTTTTTATCGTCGGTGGTGAAACTTCGTGTCAATTATACCACTTATATTCGCTTCCTGTTTCTACTTAAATTCACTCAAATCCCTTTACCCCCCCCCCCCCCCAAGCACTTTGTTGAAACTGATTTTGTCGGTAATTCAAGACGTACGGATAAAAACCAGAATTTTAGGCGAAAAAAATCGATAAAGAAAAAAAAATAAATATTAAAGCTAACACCACTGAAACTCAAGGAATGAAGTCTTATACAAAGTGTCCAACAAATATATACGTTTATATATATATATATTTTTATATATATATATACACATACACTGCGTTAATTTCAAGACACGAAGATATAAATATCGTGCCATGCAATAATTATACAACGATGTCAAAAGTAGCAGATAATATCAAAGGTGATTGTCAATTGATAGACTGATTGTTTATGAGACAAAAATTCTCGATACACTACACATATATAAATATACATATATAGCGTGTCTACTACAAAAAAAGGGGGAGACAAACATAAAGCTAACCTTCGGTGCAGAATTCCAACGAAAAAAAGAAAAACAGAACGTTAGTGGCTCCGTCCCTTAGTGGAAGTTTTCGTCGTTACCGTTACACTTAAATTACGTTGTAATAATTACACCAAGGTTCGCCGCTTATTCTGTACAATTGGAGAGGAGCCACTAAAGTATACAATAATGCAAAATACACGCAAGTCAAGATCGACATAAAAAATATTTGTCCGTTTTCTAGTTGTTCTTTTTTTTTTTATTTACTTTTCTTTTGACACACACACACACGCGCGCGCGCGCTTCCTGGAATACCTTCTCTTCGCATCATCTCCCCTGCCCCACCCCTGAAACTCTGTGTATGAAAGTTTTGTACATTTACCACCGACGATAAATATCACATAACGAGGAAAAGTTTTACAACTCGTTCACCGACTCGCACGTTAGAGTGTTATTTTAATAAAGGGGCCCTGCATACGTTAATGCATGCATCCAAGTCTAGCTACATCACAGGCGCCATGTCTACCTATACTCTCTATCTTATTTACTATATTCAATGTCATACTTCCTGTTTACCATAAATGAACATTCATCTCTCTCTCTCTCTCTCTCTCTCTCTCTCTCTCTCTCTCTCTCGCTCGCTCGCTCTCTGTTCATCGATGATTCGAGAATAAACTAAAGATTGGTAATTGTGGCAAAAATATTAAAAATATAACAACACAATGGTCGCATACATACGATACACCTTACGCAGCGCAACGAATGCAGGGCTCTCGTCAATGGGGCTGCAACCTTAAGGTTCAGAAATATACCTCATTCAACACCGTGGATACAAACTCTTTTTCTGGTTTTTCTCTTTCTCTCGCTTTTGTTTGGAAAAAAGATTTTTTTATTCAATCACGCCGCGACAGATTGACTGCTATGATAAATTTTCTTCGTGGATTCTTTCGGTTTTTGTTTGTTTGTTTGTCTCTTTCAGTGTTCGTTTCTTTTTTTAAATTCTTTAGTGAGCATCGCAAGACAACACGCTTGCATTCATTTAAAATGGTATATATATACGTTTCTATTGTTTGGCAAGGGAAACGTACAATGGAAATATATATTTATATATATATTTATATATATATATATGTGTGTGTGTGTGTGTGTCTGTGTGTCTTTCTGTATGTGTGTCTGTATATATGTAAATATATATATCACTTTGAACTTCTTTTTTTTTTTTGATGGAAAAACAGTTCTTCCGCAGCAAGAGCATTTTCGATATCAGTCAATATTGGGACAACCAAATTTTGTTTTGTTTTAGGAGCTTTCTTTACAGTGTAGTACTTCGCTCGAAGTAAAACAATGGATAAATTTGTACATATGAGACGCGCTGCAGTCAAGATACCAATGAATTTGTTAGAATAGGTATATGACGGAACAGTGTTTGTTTTTTTTTTGCATGAGCCCCCGAGGGGCAAATGTTGTATCATATGTAACAATTAGTTGATGCCGATTATTGATCGATTTCATTGCGTAGGATATTGTGGCATGGTGTATGCTACCATGGCAGGTTGCTGACCTGGTGGCAATGGTGCAGTCGCGGTCGGTGGTGCGGCAGTTGCTTGTGTAGGTTGCCATGTGCCTGCGCCGGGAGTAGGCATTCGCATGCTATTCATATATTGAGCCTGTTGTCCGTAATATTGGCCGTAGTATTGTGCAGGCTGAAGAAACTGACCCTGCATTTGCGGATATCCCTGTGGATACCAGTAACCCATTTGCTGACCGTATCCGTACGCGTACTGGCCAGCTCCAGCTGTAACCTGTTACATAAAACACAGTACGTTACTCTACATTCTCACTTTCCCTCTCCAATGCAACACGATTACTTAACACGTTCCTTCGAATACGACACTAAAAGAATTATCAACCGTTTCAGTGCACTACGTGTCCCCAAAATTTTATAATTCTTTTAAATTTCAATGTTCGGGATTATTCTGTATTAATTAATCGAATAATTGAAGAAACGCGATTTTTGTAAAGGCTCGTGGGCATTGAAACGGTTCGAGATTTATAGATATTTGAATAACCTGTTGTGCTTGATGATTCGCATTGGGACCCACACTATTAGGATCTCCGTTCTCCTTGCCCCAAAAACATTTAACGATGCTACCATTAATTTCTGTATTATGTGTAGATTCTATGGCGTGTGTCGCCGCTTCCTTAGTAGTAAATTTAATGAACGCGTATCCTTTGTCTTTGAATACTCTTATGTCTTGTATGGTGCCAAACGGAGAAAACGTTTTGGTTATTAAGTCATCTGTAATACCATTCGTGAAACCTCCGCAATACACTGTGCAATTGGTTGGACTACTTTGGTTGTATACCTGTTGGAAAAAATACACAAAAGAATAGAGACACATAGTCATTTTCATATATGTATATTGCAGAATACTATGCGCAAGGTACCAAGAAAATTATAGCCATCCGTTCTGAGAACTATTCTTCACATGTTAGATGAACAAATGTCAAAACATTCGCCATCACCTACCTTCTCGACATGCAGAACACATTGACATAATAATGAAACTTCAATAATAATTTTGTCAGCTAGTTTTTTCTACAAATGTCCATCTGATATATGGAGAATCATCCTTACATGGGTCAAGGTATGAAAATTACTTTTGAAATGACAATAGGTGAAATTCATAGTACACGTATTCCATAACAAAACCCTAGTGGGTCTTCATAGAATGAATCTGCGGATATTTCGACTTAAAGTTTCGTACGTAATTCTAGGTCACTTTACATGGTAAAAATACGAATGCACTTTGAATCATAAAATCAATGCAATACCGGATAGAAATGCGTTTAAAATTTAAAATCAATGTAAATATATTTGAATAGAAATGCATATTCATTCTTGAAATCAATGTAACGCTAAATAAAAATGATTTGTTAAAAGTTTGACTAAAGTGTACAATTTTAAATAAATTGTGTATCCAAGTATAGATTCAAACTTGAAATTTGCAACCTCATAGTTGATTACCTTACCAGTGCACCCGTGAGTCTCCAATGTGAACATATTCTAAGTAAAACAGAAGTAAAGTAACATGTAAAACCTTGAATCGAAATATCACAAAAACGGAGGCTCACCCTATGAAAACCTGTTGGGGTTCCATTACAGGATACGCATGTTACAAGTTACACCTATAATTGTTTCATAAACGAATTCCAAACCTTAGTCTTGATCTTGTTAGTATAGTTGGCTGTTAAGTTCTGGACACCCTGCGCAAACATTTCTCAATATAACAGGAGCAATCGTTAGATGTATCGACTGGATATAAAGGCAATTGTGGCTGGTTACGCTGACGAGCAGACTGCAGATTCTATACATTTACAAACGAAAGTAACAGCGTTCGACTTTTCGAGATCATTGAAATGGAAAAAGCACGTCTGTTCTAGTGCTTGCAATTGATGGGCTAAAATCAGTATTTTGTACAAAGATCTGCAGCGTGCCAAGGCGTTAAGGAACGAACACATTCGAGCTGCGAGAAACTGTGAGAACAGTGATGGAAGAGAAGCATTGGAATAGAATGTATACTTGTACGATGGAAGTGTTCACGTTGCAGCAGCGTGGAGAGCTACGCTAGAAGTCGAGGAGCAACGTCGCAGCTCTGATCGACGTTCTGTCAGGTTCTATCGCAGCTCCAATGTATTCAGGCCCTTAAAGAAAGCATCGTACCTCTTCGTAGTTAGGTTTACTATTGTTAGAGTGTCGTGGCCTCTCGGATCTCGGTGGCGGTGGTTTCCTGGTCGACCAGTTTGTCCTGATGCTTCTCGATCCGAGCCACTGGCCGTTCATCGCCGCTATCGCGGCCTCGGCCTCGGACTTCTTGACGAACGATACGAAAGCGTAGCCTTTGCTCTTCATGGTTTGAGGATCGCGTACGATCCTGCAGTTGCTGATCTCGCCGAACGGCGCGAACGCCTCCTTCAGGGTTTGCGTCTCGATCTCCGGCGACAGGTCGCCGACGAATATGTGATGATGGTTGCTGGTGTCCAACTTCGGCTGGTTTCCAGGGCTTGTCGCCCAGTTAACCTTCATTTCCTTATTCAGGAAGGATCGCTTGTTCATGGCGGCGAGCGCCGTGGCCGCGCACTGGTGGTTCGTGAACTCGACGAACGCATACGGATCGTTCCCCGGCTCCCGTATAATCTTGCATCCTTTCACGGCACCAATTTGCGAGAAAAGTGCGCACAAAAGTTCCTCCGACACCGTGGCGTCCAGATTACCCACATAGAGCGTTCGGGGATTGCTTTCGTCGCTCATACTCGCTCTTCTCGGCTACCCCCGTGTCTCTCTCTCTGTCTCTGTGTATACTCCCGTATCTCGCTGGTATCCTCACCGTTCGTAGGACTTAATCGTACGGTTCACACGTTCGGCGCGTGGTGCGTGCATTTACTTGGAGGTCTGCATCAGAGTTCCGATATTCTCGCCTTTTCCAAAGAGTACACGGACGGTTGAACGCGAAGCTACACCCAGCCTCTACGTCATACTAACATAAAATGGCCGCTCTGCTTGCCTCGCCACTTTCCCCTTGAATCATCCGCGGTAAATCCTCCTGTTGCACCGGTTTACTCGAGGAATACGCCGATTCTCCCACGAACGTTCCGCCCTTCTTTACCTACCTACCCTCGTGCTCCTCGAATACCCTCCGATAACGAAAAATTCGCACAGTTTCCTTGGAAAAGAACACGTGTTTTTGTATCATCCGTCGAAGATTTCATAACAGGTAGCGCGAAAACGCTTATGAATCATTGGTCTACGAAACTCACTAGACAAGAACCACCTTAAGGCCGATTCACACAGTGGCCCGGGTCGAACAATTTATACTGTCCATCCTAAGGGCAATTTTAAACAACACCATATTATTTATATTTTGTACGTATGTGTGTATTTATCTGAATATATAATAGATAAACGAAATGAAAATAATATGTAAGAAATTAGGTGCATAATGACCGGTTTTTATTGGGCAAATACAGGTTCTACAACGCCATCTCTATGTAATATTTATAAAGAGAAGAATAAACCATTAACCACAATTTATAGTGACATTTCGTTATCATATTTGAATCAATAACACTAGGTTTACGGAGCAATAAAAGTGACCATTTTATATTATTTTGTAGAAATATCGGGAATGTTTCCATTCAAATTTTTGGCCATTTCTTAAATAATATAAATCGTATTTATATATAATATTTTGTTGGGATATCGTAAAATATGTAAATTCGAGAAATCGAACCATTGTGCCCCGCGAAAACCGGTTCACCATTTTCTTTCGCTCGCATCGTTCTTTCCTTTGGCACTGTTCGGATATTTGTCGGAAATATTTTCCATTTATATTTGTAACATTTTCCAATCACAATCATGTCTCATCTAATACTTCTAAACTCGATCTTACCTCTGAAATGATATTCACATCGATTTTAGGAAATGAAAAATATGAAAATTTCAATCTTGCTTTTCTAGCCCTGCGATGATTACGCAGGTTGCGTGATTGCCACGTTTCGGTTATTGAAATGCGACCGATTATTATATGAATATAAGAGTTCGTACACACACGTAGAAATTTATCTCTCTATATATACGTGCGTGTACAATGGCCGCCTAATTTAAATTTTCAATGTCAAGGGACACGAAATAACAAGCTTGCACATTTTGCATGAATATTAAATTATTATTATTAGGGGATTATGGATTTTAACGAAACTTTTTCCGAAATCGTTGGATATACAAAAACATATACAATACATATCGTAAATAAGTATGTCAGCGTGATTTTCAGTCAACAATAGCGCGATATTTAAACTTTATTATATAGTTGAACATGTATTACCTATCTTCAACATTACAACAAGAAAACTTAACTTATTAACCACAACTGTATTGATTATGCGCTAACGTGTTATGGCGTACGACCACAATAATTATATATATATATATATAAAAAAAGAAATACTTTTCTTTACTGGCGACAAACGTCTCACTCATTTATCGTGCTTCGATATAAGCTGGATTACTTATAAATATCGACTCTTTTAATCGAATAGTTCTTGTCCCGTATAAATGATTCGATAAAAACATTTTTTATTGATAAAACTCTTTGTCGTACAAATAACCATCAGTCAGTTAATTCCGTGCTTTCAAATCAATCGTATTGTCGACTGTTAGAATGTAAATTGTTCTTCGCACCACTTCGCTAAAACAATTTATAACAATTAGCTACGCCTCGTTCCGTATTGCACTATATAAATTCAGCTACTGCCACGTTTCGAATTTTCATCGCGTACCAGCTTATACAAGCAACAGTTACGTTCACAAAACCACATATACAAACTTAAATTGCATATTAATAAAAATTCATTGGTTCGCGGCTATTCAGTCTTCATAAAAACATTAAACGTTACATAATACATATTGTATCTTGAAGAATGTCATGTTTCGAGATTTCTTACGGACGTCGATGTGTTAAAATTGGATTTGCTATTTACACTAAAAAAAGAAAAGAAAGTATCGGATGACAAAGGGCTTTTACGCGATGTATAATACGAATACTTGTTAAACGTTTGTGATGAGTCTGAGTATTATAGTGTTACGTGTATCTTTGTACAATTTATATACATGCATCCCGCGGGTATAGAAAACCGTACAAGGTTACAGTTGTACCGAATGCGATTTTCACATCCGGTAGAACCGCATCCTAACTTGTAATACTTTCGTTCTGTTACGTTTGGAACTGCGTAACGAGAAGCTTCGTCGCTTTGGCAATATCGTATGCACACGAGCGTACTTGCTGCAGACACCGATCCATGTGCTCGACGTCGCTGGTGCATCTTTGAAGACCGCTGCACTCCGCTTGCAGTCTGCCCGTGTTCCCGTTCAGTTGTCGCAGGGCAGATTTGATATTTTCTTCGATAGGATTCTGGACAAAAAATCCCGTAAATAGCTACAGGTTCATCTAATTCGGAGAAACCGTAATCTTACTTGAGGGAATATAGCTGTGAGCTCGGCGACCGCTACACGAATTCTTTCTGCGCAGGGCACGAAAGCTTCTCGCTGTTTCGGGTCCTGCATGGCCATCCACAACTCCTGGATTCTTCTCGTCACCTGCTCGGTTCTACGAGTCACCTCTTCGCTGGGAGGAAGACTTGGAGTACCGCATTCCCATAAACTCTGAGTGTTGTTGCGAGACATCGAGTCAGGATCTCGTTTCGCCTGTACATTATTCAACAACATGAATCATTTTTTTTTTTATTCTGAACAGTTTTATACAAACTGTTTCCTTTTATCTCGATCGACAAATTGTAAATAACTAAATTGATATTTTCGGCGCACAGATTCGATCCTATGTTACTTACAGATTTAGTTAGTTTCATACAAAGATATATGGATACCTGGCAAATGGTCGTTGACCACAAGTTAGGCTTCCGCAAACCTTCCCTTGTTTCATACATAGAAGCAGGTCGCTGATTGTTCCTGTTCAGAGACGACTTTATGTCCAGCACCGGTTCCAATTCTGGTTCTTGTTCTCCACCGACGTGACCATTGATAACACCATCTGCCGTTTCCTTCGCCTACAATCATCGTATATTACACTCTGACTTACATCCTGTACATCCTTCGATCGCAGAAATCGTCCGATAAATCCTTACGCGAATCGTCTGCTTCAATTCGTTGTTCTCACGAGTCAGTTGCTCCACGGTGTTCTGCAAAGCGTGCACTTGTTCCCGGAGGTCCTTGACGGTGGATTCGGATAATGTTAATTGTTTCTTCAGAACTTCTACGACCGACGGAAGACCCTTGGCTAACGGCGCGAAAGCTTCCTACAATGGGCATTTTAAGAGATTCTATGAAACTCGGTTATAACGAAAGGAGGAAACAAAACGGTGTTGCAAGTCACGCTGTATAATTGTTACAAAACAGAACACATGAATTAACGTGTTATCGATTTTAGTAAGATAAAAAGAGTTGTGACACGATGCAAGTATTTTAATTATGAGAAAGAGAGAGAGAGAGAGAGAAAAAAAAAAGAAAGTATTCAAGTATCTCAAATTCTGGCGATGGCTGCACATGCACTAACAGACCTGTGCACTTGCCTAATAGCACTGTCTACAGAAGAGCCAAGTACTTAGCCGATTCCTTATTCTTCTTTTCGTTACTAGTGCCGGTACCTTTAATATGTTACCATACAATTTTATCTATTCCAACAAGTATGTTTGTCATCCATCTTTTCTCATTCAATTACGCTTTGTTTTTAGCAGATTGCTGTATAAGAACGAGTATATTCTCTGTGCTCACCTCGTTGTTCATTTTGAACTGCGACGTATATTCCGGCGTCACGTTGTTGTCCGTCGACGTTAACGCGTAGTCGTCGTCGGACGCGACACTGTCGTACAATGGTTCGTCGTCGGACATTTGCGATCCATGTTTCCCCTGATGTTCTTTGCGAAGCATAGACAAAGCTGGATCTATCGATCGACGTACACGCTCATTAATACGACTAATACGCCTCCCCTTCACTTTAATATTTCGCCTACCTTGCAACGACGCGTTATTCGAAAGCACGTGCCTCCTACGAGCCTCGATAAGCAAGTCTATAATCAGCGTAGCAAATTCCTTTGGTGTAAACCTTGCTAGTTTCTGTCTACCTTGATTTCTCGTAGACGATAGTTGTGGATTCACTGGTAGAAACGGTACTGTACATCTTTCTGGTAATGTTGCGGTAGCAAACCAGACTGGTTAGAAAAAAAAGAAACTGAATATTAGAGATTCGAGACTCGATGTAATAGCGTTGATAAATCACACGTAAAAAATATCACATTTCTCTAGAAGTATCTATTTATTAATACTAGGCTGAAGCTTAGAATTAAGCTATCGTTAAAAAACAAGCTTGTGGTTCTACTCACCTCTCCTTAACAACGATGCGATAAAAAAAACATGCAATATTAATAAAACGTGTAATTGCATGAATTGCTTCTAGAAACAACTATACACATCAAATCCAAGAATATTTGGATACTATATAGAATCATTTCTAGATGCTAATCTATTTTTTCACGAAAAGAATAAACGAGTTGTTCGTCGAATGTAATGATTAACTTACTGTCTTCGATCTCGCGACGGTCGACCTCGTCGTACACGTCCATTGCTAGCTCTTCCAGTAAACGGTTTGGTAACTGAAGAGGAAAAGTCGGTGTTATCGTATCGATATTTTACATGATAAATTATAATGTACTTACTAGAAATATGCGAGAACTCGACAATGTCGGTTCGATATTTACCCTCTGTAATTTAGTTTTTCCTTCCAGGCTCAAGTCAGTTTGTTCCAATGGTAACGAAGATTCCGGAATAATTATGTGCTCGTCTATACAATGATTTGGCTTACGCGAACATATGTAGTATGTCAGTCTGTCCGTTACTTCGTACATGCATTCGATTATCCGCTCGGATGAATCTATGTGCCCTGCCATCCTACGTGAGAAGGTCGTACAATGATTAAACAATATATATGATTAAATAAATTAATAAATATTCATATGCTATACAATATATGTACTTGGCAATTTCCGCTGGTGTTTGCCCATTGAAATCAATCATACTAGGGTTCCCACCATTCACGATTAACAGTTCTATTTGTAGAGCTTGTCCTGCACGAGCAGCAACATGCAATGGCGTTGTACCCTTTTCCTGTAGGAACAAGTATTAGATAAACTTTTACACTTATCACATCCAGAGGTTTCTAAATAGTTTATTTATAGATACCTTGTAGAAATAATTCGGATTGGCACCTTGTGCAAGCAGTCTCAAGGAAGTTTCTAAATTACTTGTACGAACGCTGCTATGTAGCTGCCTGCTTAACTCTTCTTCGCTGCAACATTCTTCCTTACTTGGACGCAACACAAATGCTAAATGCTGATGTTTCGCTTTGATAAAATCAGCCTTTACTGGGCTATAAAATATAAACATACAAATTCATAAATTCCTTATTCTTTGCACAAGAAAATACATATTGTATAATTATAATACTAACTGCAACGGGTCCTTAGCTTGTGGTTTCCTTCTACTAATTTTTGAGTTATTAGGATCTAAAAGGGAATGTTCCCAAATACTGTTCGCTCCGTTATCATTCAATGTGTGCACCATCTGTAAAAATATATTATACGTTACCATACAGGATGCGCATTGATTTGCAAAGTTTTTTAATTCTCTACTAACATTGAGTAAATTCGTATGCCATACACTCTTGTGAAGAGATTTTATATGGGATATATGACGGCCAAGGCTACGGTGTATACCACAACAATCGTCGCATAATAAAATAGCTCTGTTCAGAGAAGCCCATCCTGGCTCTAAACAAAACAATTGTAAGATGTATTTAACAGAAGAAGAAAAATAGATTACGGCGCGGGAGTACGGAATAAATAAACAAATAAGACCCGTGAGCAAAGTAAATATGTAATTAACATTAACCGTTTTCGAGCAGCTATTTCGTTTGGACGAACTGAGAAACAAATATATTTCTGGATGACTAATCGCGGGACTTTGTAATTAATTAGACACAATGGAAAAGGTCATGTCAGGGAATAATTAGGGTTGTAATATTTACCGAGAGCTCCGCAGTCAGCACAAATATCCGTGTTAACTCTTTGCTTCGGCCGAGCCATTCTCTTCGCCTTTTATCTCGACGAGGTGCACGATAATCTTAATCGAATTGGGAGACGTTTAAAAACTGCGACATAATGCACGGGGCCGCTTCAAAAACAATACCACCGAGTAAATTGAGAAACAACAGCCCTGCAGCTTAATGTCATCATATACACATATACTCGTTAATAAATCGACCGTGACAGGAGCCAACACGAATAAGCTCGAGATGGTTGTTGTACCATTGATCGAGCATCCTAGAAGACACGCAATCGCATGATGCACTTTCGCCTACACTAATGTTTCTACACTACTCTACATCTCGTAACCATTTTTCACCTTGCAACCCGCTTTTCGATAAAATTTTTTTACATGATAATTTAATACTATCCTCAATAATATTAATTTTTTTATATAAGTTTCAATATAAAATTTTTTTAATTTAACTTCAAATTGTTATGGCTTATTATTATTAGACTCTTTCAAATGGTATTTTTTTGTATGTCATTGTAAACATTGCAACATGTTCAAATAATGTTGAACGAGAGTATTTTTTTTGCGGACGTTTCTCAATTTATTTCGAATGGCCCAAGAAAAAGTCGAACACTGTTAGATGAAAAATAATGTTTAAAAATCTTGGGTGTAAAAAGCTTTATTCTTGGCAATGTCGAGTAATAACTTCTATTTATAAGGACCAATGTCACAATAAATCTTTATATTGTTATTTAATAAAACACAGTGGAAAAAATTTGCGCATCATTACTTACTAATAATACATTTATATATTAACTATTTATCATACATGCATATAAATTATCAACAATGTCGTGTATAAAATACTAATTAATATTTTATAAAATATTAATTTTATTTTATAAAATATTAATTAATATTTTATAAAATATTAATTTTCAAGGCAGTATAATGTCAATAGAGGACTGCAACTTTTCCAAACTATAGTTCAAAGTATAGTTCAAACTGTATATAGTCCTTCCAGGTTAAAAAATTTTCAGTCAAATTCTTCGGAATATAAATTTTGAAGTTCCGCGAGTACTTTGGTAGAAATTCTGGATTTGTTTTTAATAGTAGGTTCGTCTATATTGTTTTTCTGATACGAAAATTTTCTGTCCGGAGTTTGTAGAATGTTCATACTCGACTTCAAGCTCATGTACTCTTTCATCGAACGTTTCTGTATATCATTTTTAATTACAGACGTATTTTGCAGGGAAGGGAGTTTCTTAACAGGTTTCACACGTTCGATATCGAATTGATTCTCTACGTCATCGGTACACGAATCTGTAAAGTTTGAATTCTCCTCCGTTGATTGTTTCGATTCGCAACTTTCTACTTGAACCTCGTCTGCCGAAGTTACTTCTGTATTTATCTTCCCTTCCTTGGAAATGTTCGATTGCGAGATCGACGTTTGCGGCATAGACAACAATTTCGTTAATATTGATTTTACTTTTACAAGATTCTGTTCTGTTGTGCTTATAAAATTTTCTAATTCGCATTTTAAATGCATAAATTCGTTTCTATCGATGCATATCACTTCAGATGAAGTATGGTTTGTGTTCAGGCTAGCTGTACTTTTAGAAGAAGGAATGGGAACTGCACTTTTCTTGTTAAGAGGTACATTTTCTTTCAACACATCGCGTTCCGAATTGTTTATTGCTCTTCTTATGCATCCTTGTAAATGTTTATTTTTTATACTGTTCGGTGCTGGTAAGAAACTTGTCCTCATCTTTGGTTTACAAACTTTTGTGGATGTTTGTTCAGTATTTGTTGGCTTGTCTAATTGGCATACATTGTCAGCTTTATTATTTACAGAACCAGCTCCTATGTTATTGAAATCAAGGTTTCTACTTGCACGACTGATACGAATCTTAGGCTTGACGCATTTATACATTCCTATTAGAAAAATAAATAGTATATTACTATATAAACATATAAAATTAAAACTATAATTACTAACTAACCATTTTCTTGCTCTCTTGTCAAAGTTTTCCTGCTCGAGAGTGGACCTAATCTTTCGGGCATTATCTTTTTCTTAGCTGAAATGCATAGATTGTTATTAATGATTGACGCATAAATCAATAGCAAAAGTCAAATGATACTGACTGCTACTTTTCTCCGCTTTCTTCTTTTCTTCATCTTCCATGAGTAATCGTATTCTGACTGGTTGAGGTCTATTGTAATCTACAAGATATAAATATATATATTAATAATGTTCAATGTCGTTTTGTTTTTTTCGGAAAAGAATATTATATTGATGTTACCATGTTCATGAATTTTAGGGTTTGTCGGTCTTGGACACGATAAACATTCCATAAATCTGATTGATTGAGGAGGCTTGACTTTTTTCTGATCGACATATACAATAAGAACATCATCAGGGCATTGATCTTTACAAATCGTTCAACATTGAACCCCTTGCCTTACTATTAATTTTCTTCAGATCGAAATAAAATTCTATTTTGGTTTTGTACAACTATCAGTGTACAGTAGATATAAAGTCCTCTTATAAACTCCTTTTATAGGAAATTAAGAATCATAAAAAAAGGTTTTAATCACTGAAATTGTAAACAAGATCGTAAGGCAAGAGTTAACTTCATAAATTTTAAACTTCCGTAAAAATTTGAGTTGTACTCACCTCAGAATGTGCTTTAAACATCATCATGTTTGATGTATGAAAAATGTAAACATAAGCAAGTGGAATGATTCAAATTTGGCAGTTACATTATACATTTGTATATATGTGATAATAGTCATAGAGTAGAAACATGTAGATGGCAGACAACAAAACAATATCGCCCCCACTTTGCTAGCCATCATTTGGCGCGCGCGTACTTCATACAAATTTACTATAATATATAATATCGAATAATTCGTTCGATAAACATTATTGATAAGCATTATTGATCGATAAGTATTATTAAAGGATAAATAATAATTTGCGAGTGATGAAACGTATAGACGTAGCATAAACTATAGCCCGCAACCTAGACGTAACCACGTAAAAACAAAATTTCAGTCGACTAAAAACTATCGACTAAATATTCGATAGTATGCAGCAACTAAATAGTAATTAGCATATCAGTGGTAATTAGTCGATGGTGGCCATCACTACAGTAAATACATTCCTAGGACGTGAACTCAGATAGGAACATCTAAAGTGTGTCTCATAAGTATCAACATTAACTATTTGTTTCTAGATTGTTGGCAAGTAAGAATCAATTGTTTCTTCGAGTCATCGTACCAAGTATTTGGTCCCACCCTGTATAAGAAGTGCGCAGACGTAGTATTCGGTTTTAAATCGCTGATACACCGTCCAATAGAGTGAGTGAAACAGCACCTGCTGCCATTCTGGCATTACGTCAATGGTGGATGTCTCATTCGCTGGATTGGGAGGAGTTACCGTGACCGCCATTGTTACAGGTCCTTCGTATTGCAGAACGTGATCTGTGAATATCGTATCGTCATATTACTGTTTCTAACGTATTCGTGTCTCTGGCATAGATTTCAACGACGACGGTATACAGTATTCGTGAACGTGTTCTGAGCGTAGCATGTCCACAATGAATCCCGAGTAGTGAGTAACACTTTTTTTTTGCGCAGACATAAACGTACCGAGAAACACTCAATTCGCGAAACATGTAATCGATTCGGTCGAAATTTCGACAACGATTGCACCACAACTGTTCGAGCCATTTCCATTCGCGTATTTTCACGCGTAAACGCAAGGAAATTCTGTTTAACGTCCACTATCTGACAGATTCACTCCCCCCTCCCCCTCCCCTTCTCTCTTCGTATTCTAGCTAGCCATATTTCAGAAATTCATCCTCTGTTGTGCTTTCTCTACTTTAAAATTGTCAAAACATATCTCACGCGATCTCTTAGTTGACTAGTAGAAATCTAGTATTTAAACATTGTCGTACAATTGAAACAATTATTAGAAAGGTTTGGTGAAATTATTTTTCAGGGATTGATCTTTAGACAGTTGTGTAGCAAGGATAAGACAAAGTTCATTCGTTTCAGATAAATGCCACTAATCATTGTTATTACATCAAATTATCTATCTATTTTTACTAATTTTACTTTGTTCAATTATCATGGATGGCACGTAGTGTGTACGTTGTATCGAAGGCACTAGAACAATCAGTATTTTGTTTGTTCAAATGAAAATCAATTATAAAATCGTCAATTAATAAAATGCTATTTTCTTAATGTATATATAGAAATTCAGATTTTCACAGTACCATTGATGTTTTGTGTTTATAATTTGTTATGTGTTGTACCTTCGTCTGTTGTGCAGTGTCATATCGCATTAATCATCAGTTACATTTATAACTTGTCGCATACGATTTACTTTGTGTTGTATAAAGTGAACAATATTTCTAGAAGATTAAATTATTATCTTTATGAATTACTTGTTGCAAAATATAAAATAAATAAGGAGGAATAAGTACATTTATTTTTACTAATGCTTATACGACTTGTTCTTTAGAACAAATATTAAATCTAATCAAATAATATTAGTAATTACTAGACTGCGGATCTTTATGCAAAATAAAAATTGTCTGCATAGATTAGAAGAAATAGAAGCCAAATTGAATGTTAATTCTTCCCTTAATAATTTTCACACTAACCATGTGTTGTTTTATAAAAATTATGTTTATAATAATACATTCTATGTATTAGAAAGAAAGATTTCTCTGTATTAACAGAGGAGAAATCATATATTAGTATTTTCAATACTTTTTAATTTTCAAACAATTTTGAAGTTCATCTACTCAATTTTGCTACAAATGTATAAATATGCACAGTTTAGTAATTACATTGATTATGGAATAAGTTTCTAGCAGTTAAAATAATGGTATTTTGAAAATTATAATGTATAGTCGCATGAAATCTAATTTAAAACATATTTTTCAGTGATTATTTATTTAAATTGCTCTTAATCGGAGACTCTGGAGTTGGAAAATCTTGTTTATTACTCCGTTTTGCTGATGACACATATACAGAAAGTTATATCAGTACAATTGGTGTAGACTTCAAGATAAGAACAATCGATCTAGATGGAAAAACAATAAAATTGCAAATTTGGGACACAGCGGGTCAAGAACGATTCAGAACAATTACAAGCTCTTACTACAGAGGAGCGCATGGCATTATTGTTGTTTATGACTGCACAGATCAAGAAACATTTAACAATGTTAAACAATGGTTGGAGGAAATAGACCGATACGCATGTGACAATGTAAACAAGCTGCTGGTCGGAAATAAGTGCGATCTTCATACTAAAAAAGTAGTTGATTACACAACAGCAAAGGTGAGTTAATTAAATTTGAATTACTAAAATAAAAATTGAGTTTAAAGTTATAACTATTTGGATATCTATCTATTAACAGGAATATGCAGATCAACTTGGTATTCCATTCTTGGAAACATCAGCAAAGAATGCGATGAACGTGGAACAGGCTTTCATGACAATGGCTGCAGAAATAAAACTTAGAGTGGGTCCCCCGTCTAGTGGTAACAGCGATCCAGCAAATAAAGTGAAAATAGAACACGGACGTCCAATCGAGAATTCGAAATCTGGGTGTTGCTGAGAAATGTAATTCTACATCTGTGTAACCAAAGTAAGTAATTTTACTTATCTAGAAAATGATTGCTATTTTTAAATAAAGAGGACAGGGAATCTCTATATAAACACTGACGGTAAATTTTTAAATTACAGAAGGACATCTTACGGTAAGCAGTTTTGTGCTGCTTAAAAAAGGAATATTACCAGAAGAAATGTGAAACATGATGGAAGTTTCAGTTTATATTAATAAAAAGAAAAGAGGTGTGAAGCATTATCAATTATGGACCACTAACTCTATTATAGAGTTGAATAAAAAATAACTTTTGTTCTATCTTTTTTCCAATAAGAGGAGAACATGATCACTCGCTAATATACCTAATGCAAAAAAAGTCGTCAACCATAGGAGAAAATTCGTCGAATTAGCATTAATGGTCATTGATTTTATGCAATGATACGTCTAACGGCATTCGAGTTTATATTAAAAGTAAATTAAATAATATTGTGTATCGTGGTTATAAAGATAAGCACTTTTATTTTTTAGCGTAATTATAACATATATAATTGAATGTTTCTTTGTCTAGAAAAAGGGAGTCATTCTTACCCCTTTGTACTACCCGAACATTTTTCCATCTTTTATTCCAATCGTTTTTCGAAGTAAACAGGAATTAGGTTACTAATATACTGAAACATGCCGTCATTGCTGCCTCCCTCTTTTTTCAGTGCTCATTAGTGTAATTTAATAACATTATATTAATAAATATGTCAACACTAATATACAAATCGCAAATAGCATACCTACTCATATGGTGATGCAAAAAGGGAAAAAAAAGCGTTACACATGCTCCAACTATTAACATCGTCACGAGTTACATAAGTTTTTAGAAAAACTTATGTTACTCGCGATATTCGCGACATCGTTTGCCTATTATAAAATACATCTTGTCGTTTGAGGAATTTCTGAATGCTTAATGAATATTCGAATATCTTTCGTCTCGTTTCTACAAAATAAGTGCATATTCATAAAGCCGTTTGTTTCTTAAGGAAGAATTTGTAAGATTAAAAATTTAGCTAAAATACCGTTTCTCATTTTGTACCGATTCTTTACTATTCTAAAGTAACTAACGTTATTATTTTATATTGCATACTTGATATACTTAAATATTTTTACGTTATATTATAGCCGCTGAATTAAATTGTGGAGTAAATAATAAATTAGAACACATTATAATGGGACTTTATAAACACGCAATAATAATACCAAAACAGATTTTGTACACTGTATATTATTCTAATTTTTATTGAAAAGGAGGAAAAGATATTTTGTACAAAAGACCGATATTACGATTAATCTCGCTTTTGTATTGTTATTAGACAAAAATTTTTATGAATACGAAATAAGTATATATTTCGAAATAACTACGTGTTTCTACCATGATAATATATTAGTTAATTATATCGATTAACAAATAGGAATGTATAGAAATCTTCGTAACGAGGACGTACCGTGTAATACTTAGATGTATGATTATAAAAATAAAAATCATGTGTATGTTATAAAATCATTTGCCAATTTTTTTACGAGACATAGTTAACAATTATTTTTAGTAGTATTGTTGCCCTTATACTATAAAGGTAACGATAATACATGATGACAATTGATATTGTTATTAAAGTTTCGTACGAAACGTTCTGCTTCGATATGGTATCGTGAAACAGAGTATCTGTCAAACATTCGCAGGATGAATCATATTTTATAGAACATATAACTAGTAATAAAAGATAGATAATCATTTTTCGCTGAAATTTGCTTTTCTATTACATAATTCTTTATTGGTCCATTCAGTATTCACTTATTTTACAGCGGGATTGTATTTTACTGTATTTATTCTAACCTCGCGGACTGTCATTAAAATTTCGTCAAAATGATGCAACAATATATGAAGGAATTAGAACAGGTAAATTATTGCAAAATTATTAAAACAATGAAAATTATTCGTACAATATTAATGAGAATGTTATAATGTTCTTGTTTCAAGGATCCATTCGATCCTGAAGAGTTTGTCGAAAGACTTGCTTGGAGAACAGTTAACGACACTACAACGACACTGCACTATGACAGTGGGAAAACATTTTTCGATCCTATGATAGTACACGAAACATTTCTGCAAGCGATAAAGGATTTGCAGATTTTGCAGGAACGCCAACAGAAAAAGTGCGATAAACTTGAAATAGCGTTGAAGGATGAAGAAGCTAGACACATGCTTGAAATACTCGAGTTACAAGAAAGAAATAAACATTCTATAGATTTGTTTCATCAATTAGATGAAAGAATTAATCTCGTGGCTACTAAGGTCTTGCATTTAGGAGACCAATTAGAGAGTGTGAACACGCCTAGGGCTAGAGCCGTCGAAGCTCAAAAGTTAATGAGACACTTTTCAGATTTTCTAAGTCCTGGCCCTTTGACGGATCCAATCTTCACTGACAAGTCATCGGTACGAATGTTTGTTTTATGTATCCAATGTTTAGACAGTTGCTGATAGTTTGTACACTATCATCCATAAATATTTGACCACTTGGAGAAATCGAATCTAAAAGTTACATTGGGATTATATAATTTTCGATAAACTGAAGGTAGTCAAATATTTATGGATGAGAGTGTTTATT
Source organism: Lasioglossum vierecki (assembly GCA_028455595.1). Classification (NCBI taxonomy): domain Eukaryota; kingdom Metazoa; phylum Arthropoda; class Insecta; order Hymenoptera; family Halictidae; genus Lasioglossum; species Lasioglossum vierecki. Next base: position 12,760,821 of record CM052342.1, read on the forward strand.
ATTATAACTAGAATATAAATAATTTTATTTTAAAAATAAAAATAAATTTTATTCTGCTACAGTTAGACGAAGCGGCAGATGTGATTCAAAAACTCCATCTTATCTCTCAAGAATTGCCTTCTGAGAAGTTTGAACATGCGAAGAAAAAGATTGCTGTTAAATACGATGAAATCGAGAGGAATCTGATAGAAGAGTTTGTCAGAGCGCACAACAGAGAAGATGCTAGTCGTATGAGAGAATTAGCATCAGTTTTAGCTCATTTTAAAGGATACTCCCAATGTATTGATGCATTTATAGAACAAAGTCAAATGGGATCGTTTGGTGGGAAAGATGTTTTTCAAGATGTGATACCGATGTGTACAAAATATCATAAATTAATGCAACAAGTATTTACAAATCCCGAACAAGTGATGGCAAAGTTTGTGTTAAACATTTATCATTTAAGACTTCAAAAGTATGCGGTTGCTAAGTTAGCTGACAAAAGCGACCGTGAGAAGTATCTCAGAAACCTATATGATTTGTATACAAGAACTGTGAAGCTATCTGTAGAATTAAAAATGTTTAACATGGGTACCGACGATACTTACCTATCGAAACTTACCAGAAACATATTTCAGAAATATTTGGAGACATACATAATGTAAGTTTATAAGGTAGTTAACATGAACATGGAACTAATTTTCACGTTATTTTAGTGTCGAAACAGAATCATTAAGGAAAAAGTCGGCGGCGCTTCTTATCGAGTATTACGATTCTAAAAATCATCAGAAAAAGCAACTACAAACTGGTGGTTTTCAAGAATTAAGGAGAGATTTGCAAGCGGTTCTAGGTGCAAGAACTAATATAAATATCGCACAAATAGAAAACTATGGTGGAGAAACATTCTTATCGGAAGAACTTGCAATCGCTTTATTACAGAGAAGTAAAACAGCGTTTCAAAGATGTCAATTGTTATCAAAATCCGAGGAGATACCAACGAACGCGCTCCAAATTCTGGAAATACTATTACAATATTTAATAAGCGAACATGTTGACTATGCATTAGAATTAGGCTTACAAAGTGTACCGATTCCTGAAAGTAGAACTCAACCTGAGATTCACTTCTTCAATATTGTACGTCAATGCAACGCAATTGTACGCCTTTTAGAAGAACTGTTCAACGACAGCCTTATACCTCTTGTCACGTAAAATTTCTTTTTTCCATTTTATAAGGCAGTATTGATACAAAGATATGGACTAAAAAATACAATTTTTCCTCTTCAGATCAACACCAAAACATGGAGATTGTATGCTGAAGAAAAAAATGGTACTAGATCAAGTTGACATGAAACTTGAAACAGGTTTAGATAGAAGTGTAAATGTAATCGTTGGCTGGGTGAAAGTGTACTTACAAAACGAGCAACGTAAGACTGATTTTAAGCCTGAAACTGATGTCGATACTTTGAGTACACCAGCTTGTTTAACGGTAGTACAATATGTTACTGGAATGATTCGACATATTCGGAACACTTTGGATGGAAAAAATTTAACCAATGTACTAACCGAACTTGGAGTTAGATTTCATAAAGTTATTTATGATCACCTACAACAATTTCAATTCAACTCGGCTGGTGCGATGTGCGCGATATGCGACATGAACGAGTATCGAAAATGTGTTAAAGAACTTGAAGTTGATGTAGTTATCAATCTGTTCGATACGTTACATGCTTTATGCAATTTATTATTAGTTAAACCAGAGAACTTGAAACAAGTTTGTACAGGCGATCAACTGGTATGTTATATATTTGAAATATTATAATTATAATATAATCAAACTTATTGAAATGATTTTTATTATTGCAGGCAACATTAGACCGTAATGTTCTGCTGAATTTCATACAATTGAGAACTGACTACAAAACACAAAAGTTAGCAAACTGTTTGAAAGGGTTAGCTACATGATTCCTTTTCATTGCCTATGAAGACAGTTGTGTGCTGCTAATTTTTAGTTGAACTACATTATACATGATATGAAAAATTCAAAGCACTCTTTGCATTACTATAATTATATAAAACAGAATTACGAAAAATTTTAAGTTCAACAATGATGCTGCATTATATGTTCAGTTGTACAGAACTGTACGAAAAATGCTTTATAATTAATGATGAATATAAAATAGAAATTCTTTTGATTTGTAGGGACGAACTATGTACAAAGAACAAATCAATAAATATCGTCTCATTTCATAATTATTCAATAAATATAAAATATATTTATAGCAAATGTATTAATTTTATTATATAATATATATATATATAATATGTAAGATGATCATAAAAGATTGTGTTTCTTTGTTGTATGAACGTTTTATCATTTTAGATGAAATTATTACATATACAAGCAGTAATTAAGTATAAAATTTATTATATCAAATACCTTTCGTGTTAATCAGTTTTTTTAAACTTTTACTAGTATAATTTGAAGTTTACCTATTGTGTTTTCAAAATATTCGGTAATATTAAAATATTATTAAAGTGTAATACATTGCACTGCATGTGACTACAATTCGCGATGATTTTCTTGAATGATCTTGGGAGGGTACGTCCTTTTTCAAACGTAATTCACTTGCATATAAGTTTATATTTTCCTTTTTCAACTCAACAGTTATTCCCATTACATAAATTTGTATTGCATTGAAAATGCTAAATAAAAGAACAGGGAAACCTTGGAATATTTTAAGATACTCTTTGGAAAATAAATCTTATAATTGCAATATTTAACATAGTAAATTCAATACTAAATCCAAATTAATGAATAGAATTTAGTAATAATCAAAGATACTAATGTAAGATAAATTATCTATGTATTTGTCTACAGTCAAGTAAGGCATGACTGTATATATTTACATGCACACTTGAATCGAACAGGATTATTTCATTAAATATGATACAAATTGAAATTTTAATGGCTTGACAAACCGAACTTTATCTATGCAAATACAGAGCACTTATATATGTTTAAAATTAATGAAATTTTAGTGATTATTGTTTATAATTTTTTCTTTACATTGTAACAGTCGAAACGAATTTTCTGATAATTAAATTAAGCACTTGTTACAACAAACTCATGCTTTATGGAAAGGTTACAAAATTGTTGCATATTTTTTATTTTAACAACATTAGCAACTTAATCGTTATTGTATATAAAAATTAAGTTAATACCAGCATGTTATCAATGGAGACATATTATTTGATATAAATATCACTGACATCGAGCACATTCATAGAAAGGTGCTGATAAAAAGAATAATACTAAAAATAATGTTTAATTTACTATGGAATCACCAAAATATAATAATGTTGAACTTTTCCATTTGTCATATATCGCATAAATGAGCAGTTTCAAATTATTTCCAGGAATACGGTGATACATGTATTTTGTATGGTATAAATCGGAATCAAAATATTTTCTTAAGAATACGGTACAAAAATGTGGTAAATAATAAGTGTACTTTGTCGTTGAATAGACCGACAAATACTTCATGTCTAACATTAAATGAATAAACGGATGAATAGTTTAAGGGTGCAAGTTACATGCAAAATAAGTAACGAAAATATTGAAATATGTGATGAAAAATGGTCACAAAGGAAAGTAAAAATATGAAATTATCGTACCATTCGTATTGTTTTAATGTATTCTCACATAAAGTATTATGTTGAAAATATACGTAGTATTACGTACTCTTGTCGTAAATGTTATTGTTAAATTCTAACTGGATTAACAAAGATTCTTCAACAGGAAGCTTCTAAGTATCATCAGGATCGTGGATAAAAATCATTTAAATAATTCACACCATTCATTGTACCGTACTGTTAAACGTTAATTAAATCATCTAAGTCAATAATAATGAATGTCCTGATCTTCTATTTGATTACACAGTTTTTATGATCCATGAAAATAAAAGGAAGATGAATCATTCTTATAGGTATCAGCGCATACGGTAAGTATTAGTTTCATGTACTTGGCACAATTCCCCTTTAAAGTCTAGTTCAATGCTGAAATCCAGATCTCTGTAGTTCCTTGCGTTAGGCTTCATCGAAAAGACACCGTATATTTCTTCTCCCTTCTTGACCGTCATATACTCGTCAAAGTAGAACACAGTTTGCTTCCAATGCGTATACTGTACTTCCGGCGCTGTGCTGAATCCAATACGTTTGTGGCACTTGGTGAATTCGATGTTGAAGAATGTAACTAGTGCTTGTACATAATCGTTTCTGCGAACTTGTAGAGTAAACGGGGAAGAGAACTCCAAGTCAGCCTTTGTTACCGTGTACAGGTCGACTTCCTTGATTAAACATGCGTTTGTAACAACTTGTTTCGGATCCACAACATCCACTAGAGGTTCGCTAATTGCTACTTTTCTTATACTACTCATATCAAATCCGTACACGTCGTCCCACCAGTTTATCTTTTCGTCCTTGTATTGTCTGTCTTCGATGCCGCAAATAAATAATGTTGCTTTGTCAGGGAATAACATTCCATCTTCACGAAGCCATTTGTCTCTGGCAAAGAGCACCGTGTCTAACATAGATTCGTAAAACAAGCAATAGCCCATCCATTCAGAGATAATTATGTCAACTTTTTCTATACCGTCGGGCAGCGAAACCTCTTCTACTTTTCCTTTAAGTATTGTTATTACGTTCGACAATTGATTCGCTTCTACAATCTTCTCTGCGTATTCAACAATATTAGAACACTCGATACCGATAACTCTCGCCGCTCCAGCTTTAGCGGCGAACATCGACAGAATACCAGTTCCGCAACCGATATCGAGAACGGTTTTTCCCTTAAAGAGATGCTTATTATGATACATGGAATTTCGATAAGTCACTGTGCGCACTTCGTCCTTTAGCATTTCTTCGTGTATTCCATAATGGGCGTACGAATCGAAATAATAATCTCTCGACGTCATGTCCTCCACAGAAACGGATTCTTTACAGGAGGATGGAATAGCATCCTTGTTCGAAACGGGAGTAATGGTCTCTGATACTTCCATGGATTCCATTTTTGATGTCTGCAACAGTATATTTAACAGAAGCACATTAATAACAAGCAGATACGTACATTATATAAAAGCATCTGCCTATGCTACGTTTGGAGAAATCACAATCCAGCTATATATTTAAATGATTTACTCGAAAATCGTTATTATCAATAATAAAGAAACAAAAAAACATTTATGTAACGAAATGCAGAGAATAAACTGTTTTATATACTCGTGAAAAAAACCTACAGTTAGCTACAAACACGTGACGTATAATTAATATCTCGAACTAAGAGATATAATTCTTTCTGCATCTAAATGTAAGAAGAATTATTACAAAACATTATTTACAATGTTATTCATCGGTTACGGAAAATACTAAATATTGGAGTATTTGTAGAAAGACGGTCTTTTACGCCGACACCGGTGTACACGTGCCCGCCAAAACGAATGGCGTCTGTTTAAGATCGAATGACCAGTTGAGATTTCTCACACTCACACACATTCCTCTATTACCGTGTGATTAGTCTATACCCGTGGTATTCGATATAAACTACATTTTTTCGTGATAATGTCAACAAATAATTCGTTACGTTTGAACCCTATTATCGGAAAACACACCGCGGCAAAATAAAGAAAACGCGACTGAGCTGATCAATCTATTTCCCAAGATTCTCTAAAGCATAGTGAAAACTATTATGACAAACGACATTCTAACATTTCTGTTCATCGCGTGTTCACGTGGTATCATCTATTATTCACATTAATATCAATACATTCTCAATTATACTCAGATATCGTTCCTCCCTATCTCTCGAGATATTTCACTAAAACTTACCGAATTTTCGTTTGTGCACATGCCACTCTGGTTGATTTCTACCGGCACTTCATTACTCGACGCCATTTTGATCCGCGTCACAGCAGACGACCATAGACAGGAGCGTACAAAGACACATGGCAAATTGCAAATATGATTCTGTCAACAAATACGTTTCTTTCAGGATTCAAAAAAAAAAAACTCAAAATACCCTACTGGTGTTTCCATAGAAATATTTTTTTTTATTATTCCCGCCCATTCGTGATCAGGATTGTTATTTTTCAGAAATCAAAAATATACAAATTTATTTAACGTAAAAAATACTATTTTTACATCGTTGGAATTATTTCTTATATGTAGATGAATCTTGTAATTCATTCATCTCCTTACATTTTTTAAATACATATATATATATATATATATATATATATATATCTGTGTGTGTGTGTTGCTACACACACACGCGCGCGCGCATACACCCACACGCACACGTGTGTATGTATAGAATGTAGAATATTATATTTATTCTACAAAACAGTATATAATATCTTATTTCTATTTAAAGATAATCCATTATAATTAAAATTTAAAAACTATATTTTCATACTTCTTTACGTGTACATATATATATATAAGAAAATTCATTTAAATGTTGTATATAATAGTTACTACTTAGTGGAAACTACTAATCTCTTGATAGATATAGCAAAGAAATTATATAACGTTCTGTACATACAATACGACGACGTACAATAATTTGAGAAAACTATCGATTTCCAAGCAACGTTTTGTTTCGTAAACGATTGCTCACGTGAATCTTTGCCCGTTCCTCTGATTTCTCTGCGAAATAACTACGTGAAACATACACATGGTATTTGACAATGATAACGCACGAATGTTTGTTGTTCATACGAAGACTTCGTAAGTTCACTTGTTCCCCATGAATGTCCTAGAAGAACCACCTGAATTGTCATATTACGTACGACGTTGATACGTTCCTGTGGTATGCGCAGTGCGGTTCTTTTACACTTTGCATTTCCAGACGAAATAGATATTCGTTTATATAAAATTCCCATCGAAAAATCGTGTTTGATTTATGCGATCGTATGCCGACGAGAATCATTGGTAATTCAAGGACGATACGGTATCTTTAATTTCGTATCTTCGTTCGGTTGTTTTCAGAGAGTGCAAAGACATCGTCCAATAGGAGTCGAGTGGCTAGCTGACAAGTTGCGTCGGGGTGGAAATGGGCAGGGAACAGGAGCTTGTACGCATTCGGTCCGTGAAGTGTTGGTTTCGCAAAAGGGGTCAACCTCAGTGTCTACGTGCTCTTTCTCGTGTTATTGCTTCCAGCGAAATAATAGAAACTCAATTTTAATGTATCGTGCGTGCCAGTGTCTTAAGATCATTTATATGAGGATCGTGGAGCGTTAGAAGATGCTGGTAAGAAAACAGGCGGGAGAAAACTTGACGTAGAAACAAGTGCGCAAAGATTGTATACTTGAGTTCTCTCTCTTTTTGTCGCTCTCTTTCTCTCACTCCCTCGCGCGCTCTCGTACTCACCCTTTTTTCCCTTCCTTTCTGTCGTGTATAATTCAGAAAAAAATATATACCGAAATCCATGTCTTTGTTATGTAGTTAAAACGCTTTCGCAGGTTATTACCTTCGAACGAATGTCTCTCGCCTAAAGAGCCTTCGAGGTTACAACTATTACCCGATGTCTCAGAAATCGGCAGGCTGTCACGAACGTAGCGGACTCCGTTTCGAAAACGTGGTTGAGATGTCAAAGTACGAGTTTTATCATAACCGGAACATCTCCGCGGGAACGTTCATGTTTTACGTTGCTCGTGTTCGATCCGGGAATAATCTCCTCTTTCTACAAGGCATGATCGCCTATATAAACAATAACTAGTCGTAGCAAGGCAGCTGGCGTTTTTTCGACCCCTTCTGTCGCTATTTATTTCCAGATATTTTCTGTTAATCGAATTTTGAAAATTGTCCTGCAGAATTCCAATACGCTTTTACCATGGTGAATAATCATTTGACAGATTCTGGTAGAAACACAGAGAGAAAAAAATAATCAGAGATACTTTTCTAATGTTCTTTATATTTTTCTACGCAGAAATAACAATATGAGAAAATTTCATATATTTGAGTAATTTTTTTTTACTCAAGACAAAAGTGACTTTATAACTCTTCTGTGGAAGTATATATAAAGAGAACAGTGTTTAATGCAGATTACATGTTTCTATTGTTACAGGGAGACGATCCGCCGTACCTATCAGTAGGTACGGAGGTTAGTGCCAAGTACAAGGGTGCCTTCTGCGAAGCAAAGATAAGAAAAGTGGTACGATCGGTTAAATGCAGAGTATCTTATAAACAAGGTTTGGGTACAGCGACTGTAGCTGACGACCAGATAAAAGGAACTTTAAGAGTAGGTGCATCCGTCGAAGCTAGACATGCCGATAAGAAAGAATTTGTGGAAGCAACGATTACCAAGATCCAAGATTGCAGTCAATATACTGTAGTTTTCGACGATGGAGATATTACAACGCTAAGGAGAACCGCGCTATGTTTGAAGAGTGGACGGCATTTTGCAGAGAGCGAAACCTTGGACCAACTCCCTTTAACGCATCCAGAACATTTTGGAAATCCTGTAATCGGGGGTAGAAGGGGACGACGATCTAGGCAAGCACAGTGAGTGAAGTTATGTATTAGCAGTAGTAGTCTGTAAAATAGATTGTTAGTAATTCAAATTTTAACTGTTATTCTAGAGATGAAAGTAGCGACGATGAAGATAGTCCTCCACGAGGAACTCGTGACTCGGGTTCTAGTGGGACAGGGAAAGAAGGTATGGAGACAGAACCAGAGATTGGGCGAGTCGTATGCGTGGAACTTGGAGATAAAAAGAAAAAAGATAACTGGTTCCCTGGGTTAGTGGTTGCACCAACTGCACAAGATACAGTGAGGATTCGAGTGAGAGATGACTACCTTGTTAGATCATTCAAAGATGCACGATAGTAAGTAGCAATATCATTTAGATTCGAATCAATTCTAGAATTTCATATATGTTGATATTATTTCGTTGTATTCTTAGAGCCGTTACGCACTATCGACCAGTCGCCCAGCGATCGCTAGCTACGAGAAAACGTATTGAATCATACACGCTTGGTCACAGCAACCAACGAAAACGGGAATAATCAATTTTCTTGGCGATCAGGCGACTACGTACATAACATCAGTTTCGATACACAAAAGTTTATTGTGGAAATTGAATTCCAAAATGCGATTTGAGATTTATCTGACAATAATTACACAGATTGGAACATTAAAAAATGTTGAATGGGAATCTACACGACTCCAAAAGCCTTTGAGCTGAGCTTGATTGCCTAATTGTTGGTCACCCGGCGACTGGTCGACAATGCGTAACGGCTCTTCTGGTTTTAGTTTAATGAATATAAACAAACAGATAGCCCTTAAAACAACATTATTATATGCTCAGTTATACGGTTCCGAAGAAGGAGGCCACTGAATTCACAAAAGAACTTGTCAACAAAGTTGAGAATAGTACATTGAAGGTTGCGGTAGAAAAGGCATTGCTATTTTTAGAGAAGAACGAGTTACCTCCCCATTGGGATAGGGATTCTCTTTTTGGACATTCTGTATCGAGTGGAAATAGTGACTCTGATGGAGAGCTTGATTCGGATGTAATATTTATATTTTTTAATATGCTTTATACCTGTGATTATAAATGAATTCGATTTATTATATTTGTTATCTGCAACGAGATTGTATTTTTCAGAGTTCAGATGATGAGCCGCGCGAAGAAAAAGATCACTTTGTGGCGCAGCTATATAAATTTATGGACGATCGTGGAACACCCATCAATAATTGCCCAATGATCGGATCCGAAGACATAGACTTATACAGGTTATTTCGAGCTGTTTATAAATTGGGTGGTTATAATCGCGTAACGAATCAAAATCAATGGAAACTGATAACGCGCCGTTTAAGCTTTACAATGCAAAATTCTCCGTCTACGCACAATTTGGTTAAACAGGCCTACAAAAAATTCCTACATTCGTTTGAAGATTTTTACAGAAAACTAGGCTGTACGATGGTCAATCATCCGAGAGGTAGTATACGGAAACAACGTCCTGGTAGAAGTCTGATTAGAGATAAAGACAGAAATACGCCTGTACCACCACAAGTGACGGTCGCTAAAAACGAAAAAGAGGAGGAAGAGAAGAAAGTGATAGAGGATGAGAAAAAGGAGAAGAAAGAAGTGAAGAAAGAACCAGTGAAAGAGGAAGAGGTGAAAATAAAGAAGAAGGATGAGTTTGAGGAAAGTGGCAGTGGCCAGGAAAGCGATGTGAATGTCGAGGGTGAAGCAGAATCATCCAGCAGTGAAAAGTCTCAAAAAATCTCAACATCGTTGGCGTTACAAAACCGAGGTAAGTCTAAAACTAAAGAGGAGTCAAAGAAAAAGGTAATAGAGAAGAAGAAAAACGAGCCTAAAAAGCAAGAGAAAAAAGATGATAAAGCGAAAGAAGAGGATGCTACTAAAACGAGATCTAAATCCAAAGACGATACTGTTAAAAAAACCTCTTCTGAAACTAGGGAAACAAGGACTCCATCTAGAGAATCGGACAAGAAAACATTGACCAAACAGAGGCGTTTGACCGACGAAGAATTGAAAAGACGAGGGAGAAAACGTAAAGAGTACGAGGCCGAGAAGTCGCGTTCCGATGAACAATTAGCAGAATCTGCACCTTGCTACAAGGGTCCTGTAGAATTAGGAGACCGATTGAAGGTATATTATGGACCTACTCACGAATCTAAAGTCACGTACGAAGCGAAGGTTATCGATATGGAGAGGGATGGCATGGAACCGATGTATCTGGTTCATTACACTGGATGGAACACGAGATACGACGAGTGGATCAAAGCGTCGAGAATAGCGCAAAACTTTACGCAAGCTCAGGGCAGAGTTAAACGTGTTAAAGCTAGTTCACGACCACAAACACCCAGTACGAATTTATCAAGTAACGTAAACAAATCGTCGAAAATTGTCTCGAACACAAGTTCAAACGCGTCCCAAAGTCGTCGTCGAGCACAAAGCGTAGCCCCAACAACGTCAGGCAGCTCCTCGATTACGATGAAGGAAGTCAAGAAAGATGAGAAGGAGAAAGATAAAGAGACATCTCAGCCAGTTAGATCTACGACTCCGCTGTCCGCTACAAGTTCCAGTTCCAGAACAAAGAGTCCAGCGACACCAGCGACTAATCGTCAAACAAGAACGACGAGAAATAATGATGCACCTGGTATAGAGCACAGACGACGCACGAGAAGGACGTCTGGACATACAGACATATCAATCGCGTCGGAAACTGAAGACAGCGAGACATGTGATTCTGATGCTACGGAACCTGAACAAACAAGGACCAAATCTAAAGGTGCCGACGACAGGAAACGCAGAGAGGCGAAATGTCGAGCCGAGGATAGAATAAAACCAGACGAGACCAGTGACGGCGAGGAAGATAAAGATAACTTGGAAGAGCCACGCAGAGGTAAACGTTTGAGGAGAACGATTGGTAAATCGCAGGGTATCAAGTCGGAACCTGATAGCGACGAGGAACAGCCTAAAGGTCGAGATTTCGACTTGAATCAAATACGGTCGGAACTGAAAGGTTTCGACAAGGCAGTGAAATTAGAGCTTGTTAGAGTTGAGCCTGATCCAGAGGATGAAATCAAAATAGAAGAAAAGGAAAACGCGGTTCTAGCCTCGCCGAAATTAGATAAAAATTTGGAACCGAAATTAGAGACTACTCCTGAGCCGAAAGTGACAGAGAGTACGGAAGACATATACGAATTCAAAGAACCAGAGCCGTTTGAATTTGAAGTACGTAATAAACGAGACACCAGTGGAGAAAAAGATAAAGTAAAGAAGAGGGTGTTCGAGGAGGAACCGAAAAGCCCGAAGAAGAAGCAGAAAATTATCGTATCGCCAGTTATAAAAGAAATCAAGCCGGACATCGATGAATCAAGAAAGAAACCGAAAAAATTGTTTAGTAAACGAATCGATGAGATTACAGAGAATCAACCTACTCACAAACCGTCGCAGCCTGCGACATCATCGAGTACGTGTGAAGAAGCATTTGATAAACTTTGCGAATCACCAACGTTTAATCAAGTGAAAGCTGCACCTATCGTCGAAGAAACAGGTAAAATAACAAATGGTATAGATTTGCTATTCAGTGATTTACCTGGCGACGATGATGGTACTCACGATGATTCTGAGGATCGACTAATAATATCAGAGGCAGAGGTTTCAGAAGCAGAACAAGAGAACTTGTTTACTTATCAACAAGAAATGTTTTCTACCAATGATATGATTAACGACTCGTTAGAATCGTCTAAAGAAGATACAAGTCCACAGGTTGAAACTATAAGAGAAGAATTATTATCGCCAAGTTTGAACAAGCCTGAGGTGCCCCTGGAACAAAAACCAACTATTAAGATGTCCCCGATACAACACAGACAATCTCCAGAATTAAAATCACTCGATACTAAATTATTAGATATTGCTCCTGTCTCGTCTCCGATTGTACCAGTTCCAGCACCGATTAGTGCAAGATTACCAGCCACGTCTACGATAGAGGAGAAGCTCTCGGCAGCGATGGCTTTCCGTAACAAAATCAAAGAAATTAAAAAAGAAGAAGAGGTTCCCGAAGTTATATGGAAACCTTCGAAAGAAATTCCGAAAAAGCTGGATACCATAATTGTACAAAAGAATAAAGAGGAGCAAAGCGGGCCTAAGGTAGATATCGAGAGTAAAAAGCGCGAAGAAGAAGATATTCCGCCGAATAACGAAGAGCCGTGTAGAGAGATAATGCGTGTAGTCATCAAACAAAAAGACGAGGAGCTTCAACAATTGAAGTTGAAGAAAGAAGTAGAATTAAAAAAGTTTGTGGAAACAAAAACGGAACATAAAAAGTTACAAGAGCAAGGAAGTACCAGTGAAGTAGTATGGAAGCATATTGAAGCTGAAGAATCGAAAAAAGTAGAAGACGAATTTAAGGAACACGATTTTAAGGAGAAAGAGAAAGAAAAACGTAAAAAAATAGTTACTCAAGACATTATGGATTCTGCAGACAGTAGTGACTCTGAGCAGAGGCTAGTAATAGATAACGAAGAACCTCAAGATGCAAAAACACCTTCGAACTTTGATGTAAAATTACGAGCGGAGTTGGATAGACTTCAAGATACACAGGAGAGACATTCAAAGTTACAAATACAAAAATCCACGCAACAATTGAAACATCAACAACAAGAGTGTATTATAGAATGCAAGCCGGACAGCAGCATGTCTGTTACAATTACAAAAGCAGACGAAGAGGGTGAGGCAATTAGTTCTTTACTATGCGAAGAAGAAATACCAGGTTCGCCTGCGCCTGTATCTGAAAACATCGAACAAATAAATGCTGGTCCGTCGTGTTCTCCGCCGAAAGTTGAAACATCTGAGACCAGTATAGTACTCCTGGAAATGCCCTTTGCGAGTGCTCCTACGTCAGGTCAAAGTACAACCAGCAGTACCGTTGTCACTTTGACAATGGCACTACCAAAAACGGTCGAAGCATCTGTTCCAGTTTCTTTACCGATGCAACCAAATCCTGCTCTAGGTGTGAGACAGCAACCGCATCATCAACATTTACCTGCACTGATGCCTGCCCAAAGACGGGAAAGCAATGAAGCAGCACCTGTAATGGACAATACTCCACCAACTACACCAGACTCTAGTATTTCGAATATCTCTGGTTCTCCGAGGGAAGAAAGAACAGGTGGTTCATCGCCAACGTCGGAAGATAACTTGAAACTAAATCGTGATAGTTCTGAAGCGGACAACGATAGCGGCGGTAAAGGTCCTGCATTCAGCGAAGACGATACGCTACCAAATGCCGAAGGTAATTCTACTGATAGAATATTGAAGCCACCTGCGAAACGTTCTGTGGAGGAATCTCAGTCTCCTAAAAAGCGTAAGAGGAGTCGAAAACATTCAGAATGTGATAAGAACACTTCGAAAAAAAGTGGAAGGCATAGTGGCAGGCATGGTAGACACGGTGCTGGAAGTGACAGTGACGATACAAGCGAAGGCTCCAACCTGTGTGGAGTTAACTCGACGTCAACTAACAACAATCATACGAACATGACCACCACCGTGACTGATCTTAGTAACTATTCATCGAGATCACCTCGACCGACAAAATACAATTTCTACGTGGAATTAGGTAAAGCATCCGCACATCTTCTTCTCTATTTCATTATATTTTTTCTTCTTATATCACAGCTGTAATTACTTTTTATTAACAGATCCTGAATTGGATGGAAGTCAAAGGATAGCTGTATTACAACAAAAATTAACCGAACTGCGTAAAACATATAATGCTGTAAAGGTTGAATTGGCTGCAATAGAAAGACGCAGAAAAAAATTAAGGAGAAGAGAACGGGAAGGTAATTATTTCATCGATTTCCTATAAAAGATATTGAACATAGAATATTCTAATGATATTTGTATTATTATACATGATGTAGGTAAATTATGAAAATTTACAATATCGAATTTGTTTTCAGCCATAAAGGCAGCTAAAGCAGAAATGCAACAAGCCTGTTCGTGATGAGCTGCCTTGAGACATCCTATGTCACTTAATCTGCGCTAAACAAACTTTTATACAACACCAAGAGATATAAAAATAGAATAGTATCATGGAGTGGATACCACATCCTGTGCAGTCACAGCAGATTTCATGACAATTTTTACCTACCTAACATCGTTTAGGTAATTTTTCTCCCAGCTAATATAAATTGTAGATATAGACGATAAGATTTAGTATAAAGGAGGAACACATTTATCAGAAACGAGAAAATATATTCATATGTGCTTTGTGTTGTACATTGATTTTGTCAGAGAACATAATGTGACTGTTGAAAAAAAAGAAAGGAAATCTTTATCCTCGATTTGTCATTTAACCTGCTCAGATACAAAGTACAAATTATATCGAACTTGATGATCATTTTCATCGTTCATTCTTGTTTTTTAAGGAAAAGGCTGAGAAAAAACGGTTACCGATAGTATGTTATTATAAAGACATCTTGGGAACAAATAATTGTCTAAGCCGTCTGTCATTTTCGTTTCGAGCATATATAGCTTGTAGCACTATTGGCGGGTTGAGCTGTTTTCAGGACGATCAGACGAAGACATCATACGAGTATGCGAGTGCGACAACAATTACGTATTTCTTAGGATAGAAAGATTTTGTATATACTAAGATTAGCAATGACATAGTGGTCTGCAATATTTACGCGTGTACGTACGTAGAGTCGTAGCATCCTTACGATCCGAATGTTTTCTTTTTTCGTCTTAAATTTAAATAAAACATTGCTGTTCGATGTGATTTTTAAAAGTAACCCTAGCAAAATTAATCATATTGAAAGCAATGTTTCTTTGTACGATATAACAAATATGTGAAGCAAACGAATGATTGTATATTGACATGTATGTGAGATATAGCACAATTTTTAACTTTTAAAAGAGGAAACAGAATTACTTTAATTTATGTACATAATTTACATGAATAAAATATATATCATATTATAGCTGTTCTAAAATACGAAACATTAAAGTCCATTGTAAATTAAGTAATTAAGAATCGGTTTAATTGATTATGCAATTGTCATGAATGCAGCTCAACAGGATTCATAAAAATTACAGCCTTTTGCATTACATCTGAAAAATTGCTGCCATTGTGCTTTAATCATCAAATAGGTACTAGACTTCGCCGTCGTATATCATAATTGGTCAAAGATGCATTTATATTTGTATTTGGGAGTCGATGTACCCCAGGTATTAATAGACGAGGAAAAATAACGAAAGAAAGCAAACAAAAAGAGTTAAACTTAAGAAACGAGTCGCAAAAAATCGAAATCAAATTACCTAGTATGGAACTAAATTTGTACGAAGATATGTTGGCAGACAAGAGAATGAAATTTTATATAAATATATATATATATATATATTTTTTATAAGAAATCAGTTGTGTACGTGCTTTATGATATCAAATACCATGGTGACACACTGATTACGCGAAAAAAGGAAGGAAGAAACTTAGGAGTTGGATCCCACGAATCTTTGTACATATTTTACACTGTGTGTGTGTGTGTGTGCGCGTGTGTGTGCGCGTGCGTGTAAGGACACTTATAAAACAGGTTTAGTAGTTGTTTATCGCACACGAATGTAGCTACGCATATTAATTGTATAATGGTTTCAGAGGTATTGCAGTAGCACATGCTATACATTTGTCTTAAGAAGTTCAAAGGATGTGTGTGACACTCATTGTAAATGTGAGAATTTGATGACATAATAAATTAGGATATATCAGTCTATTACACATCATGAAATCATATATAATTAAATTATAAATGATTTCTTATGGTTTTCTTTATATTTATATTTTCTTTCAATGTAGCGCAATGAAACTGCAATAAGAGTTTGTAAAACTACTTAGACTATTATCAGACTGTCGTAACGACTGTTATGTTACAATGATTTAGTTATATTTTACCAAATATTTATAACATACCGTACTTGAGTAAATAACATTGATTACACAGATTTTTATTAGTTTGGATAAACCAAGTAATAAAAAGATGTTATTTGCTTAGACATATATATATATATAAATCTATCGTAAGATTATTATTTTTTATTGCAATTTATTTTTTGTTCTATATTTAAATATAATTTAAATTATATATTATAATTTAATTACAGATATCGCAAAAACTTTACTGCTTTTACGTAAATACCGAACGAATAGTTCATAAAGTATTCGAGTCAATCGAAAGGAAAATATGGATTGCTAATATTTGAGTGACGAACACATTCTTGTCTTCAATACATAAAACAAATTTTCACCCTGTAAATCATGAATTACATGTGAGATAATATATATCTATATATATATATATATAGAAAGCACAATGTGGATTGTGTCGCCAACAAATAATATTGTTCCACATAACATTTAATTGTGTTAGCGAATATTGTTAAGAAAATAAATCTTATCTTAACAAAAGAATAGCAACATCATTTACCCTGGATATCACGACAGAGGTTTTTATTTTTTAAACGTAACAATAATGTGTGTGTGTAAAGTATCGCAATGAATTAAAATTCTATGTTTAAAAATTTTTATAAATTATTTATTATATTGCAACTTAAAAGTGAACATTAAAATTTTGTTAAACTCTGCACAATAATATATGTTAATACAATCATCTCGCTATCATAGTTCATGTTACATAAATATATGTATTGTATACATATACCTATAATATATAGCGCCAGTGGCAGTGCGCCAATATATTATATTATATGTACATATGTTATATGTATGTAGAATTATGAAATTTTTAACTATTGATACCGAACCATGAGAATAGAACACGGAACAATATAATGTACAGTATATCGACAATCTTGTGTATTTAATACATAGTGCTAGTAAAAATATCGTTAACTAAAACCTTGATTTCTTGCTTTTTTGTATTCAATTATATCGAATCGTGTTAGCTAATACTCTAAGAAAATTACTTGATTACACCTATCTACTTCATTTATCTTTGTACACCAGTAATATAGACCCTATTAAAGGTACAATAGTATTGTGGATCATTAAAAAATGTCTGAAAATATTTTCTAATGAAAATAATATATAGAATACATACAATAAAATATAGATCCAATTATCGTAATATTATTGCGCATGCTCAAATATATGTCTGAAGCATTGTAAAGGTTAATTTTATGATCGCTCATTACTACTCAAGCAAAAAACTAAATGTGATGTCTCATTTCTTTTTGCGAATAATTCATTATGGTATATGAAAAATCTAAGTGTTATACAAGATTATAATTGGCTCTAATAAGAATAAAAAAAAAAAGTCAAAAGAAATACAAGATTAAAGACAAATAAACTAACTTGGCCAGTTTATAAATTGTCAAATAAATTCTGTTTCGTTTTAATATAATATGGTTCTCCTATCAATAAATTACTAAAGTAATGAGCCAAATAAAATACAAAAAATATTTAATAATATTGAGCGAAAAGATTTGTCTTCGATTGTATATGTCAACACGGGGGTGGGCTAGATGTTGGTGCAGTATCAACAGTTTGTGCGGATGATGATGCTACTGACGGTGACTTATTCTCGGTAACTACCCTTCTTAGTTCAGCCAACGTGAATTGCTCCATTAATTCATGATGAGCTTCTAGCCGTTCAATACAATGTAGACATGCTGTTTTTGGTAATGGGTCATTCATGTTTACCTGTATGACAAAGGGCAAAATTTATATAATTATAATGTAATATATAATGCAATATTTTTCTTTCGCAAACCAAAGCTTTCGTTTAAACATAAAAACAGCAATTTAGAATACAAATTTTGTTATAATAAATTAATTCAGTGTCAATATTATAGTTTGCTAGTACGACGTTAAAGATATTATCATTGGAATAGAGTTTACTACAACCGAATACTGCTGTCAAGTAGTAAATCATTTACAGTAATTACACAAGATATTAAATTAAAAAAGCAGCAAAAACTGTACATGATGGAATTTTTAACCAGTCATGAACGGTCCGAGAATAAATAGTTAATTAAAAATAATATTGACGAGACCGATACCGAGATACATAAATGCAAACAATAAGTTTACCACAATTGGAAGATAAGCATTTATTTTCTCAGCGAGCTTCATTCTTTCACCCTCTTCGCCGTATATGTGGATCACGAAACGGTTCATCTTACTACAAAGTCTGCATATAAATCCCGTGATCACAGCTTTATCTGTGCTACCCATGTTGATTATTTCCTTAAAGGTTATTGTTTTTACTATGGCACTAATCGACACCCTGTGATCTAACACACACGTCAATAACTTCAACCGTAAGTTACTGCTCTATGCTCTATGAAATTTCGCAAGATGTTATGCTTCCTTCAAGATTAAGTTTGTTTATCATAGTCTGTACAACTGGCGCTACTAGCACTGGGTTTCACTACTCTCGTCAGAACCGTACATACACATATATATATATATATTTTCCCGATAATATAGTTCTCACATATGTATTATGAATACATACACAAATGGTATTTATCGTTCTATTGTATATTTAAAATATGTCCAAATTATCAAATTTACAATTTAAATGTAGCAATTGCTACAAGTTGAAATTTTTTAAATAAAATATTGTAATGATAATGTACAAGATAACATATATTAGTTTGAAGCAGCTTGAAGTTTTAGAAAGTAAGTGTATAAAAATTATTAGGGTTTTCGTATGCTTCTTAAATTACAACAGCAGGAAATAATAATTTTTGTTTGCATTACTTTGATATTATATACAGGGTTTTGTTTTCTCTGTATTGTTATTTTTTCAAAGAGCTCCCACAAATATTTAAAATTCCATATTATTTCGATAAAATATGGCGACGATCAGCTGTCTTCTGTCATAATGACATTCATATTGATAAACAGGAGATTACGAATTTTCGTAATATCATTCGTATAAGCGTGATCGTGCTTTCAGACGACTCGATAAAAATTTTCTTCACTGTCGTGCTTTTTTTTTCTGTAGGTGGAAAAGAATTTTTCGCGATGAATAGGTATTCGCTGTTGCTCATCTGAAGTAAGCAGCAAGTGAACGCAGCTGCGTAAAAAAGCAATATGGTGACTAACGAATTAATCAACTGTTGAGGATAATCAAGAATACAAATGTTTAATAATATTACCAACTTTTGGAATGGATGGTGGTGAAGTTGAGTGATGAACTTGACGTGATTAAAAGCCTTTTGAAGGCTAAAGAGAGGAAACCATGTGCGATGTGTGTGTTGACTTTCACGACCTTCTGCTCTCCTGTAAGCAAAATGTATACAATATCTTTCATGTTAACCTATTATACTCTGCTGCATGTTGAGAAGTTATACATTCACTTTGTCAATTAGTTCTCTAGTATAAACAATCTAAGAACAACAGATTCTATAAAGAAACGTTTTATTTATTTCACGCATTTCTCTAGAAAGTTTCGTCTGTAACATTAGAATGTATAACCTTACTGCTTATGGATAGTCTTGTGGCTTGTTGGATTAATTGATACACGAAAGATCTGCTTGAAGGTCTAATTATTGAAAATCCAGCATTATCGTGTTAATTATTTTTTTACCGAAAACGTCGTAGATAATATTAAAATTGTACGACACGCTGAAACAATCAGTAGCATACATTGGAATATTATGTGCAGAGAATAATTTAAACGAAATAATATTTAAATCTTTTATTCGTTAGAATGATAATGAAAGTTGAACTATTACTTTGCCATTGTTTATATTACTCGTTTATAAATATATTCCCCTTTTTTTTATTATAACAACATTTAGATGATGAAAGATCATCAAAAGAACAAGATGGATTGGCTACCCTATGTATCTCGGATGTGGACACAACATTGCATTATGTTAATCAATGGGTACAAAGGTCTGGTTCCACCTTCCATTGTTTAAATGAATTATAAATTTCTATATACATTTATTTGCAATATCTTGTACGGCGCGTGAACTTGGAAGATCTTTTTAGTATTGAATGTTTTAGGCAATGTATGTGCTGTTATCGAGAAATAAAAAATTTCGATCGTTTTATACGATTAACGCAAAGCGTTGTGTTGTGCACGTTACAACAATTGCAAATCATACAACACAATGGGCAGGAAACAGATGCTGAGAGAGCATCACCTAAAGATGAGAAAGAAGAGGAAGAAGAAGAAAAAACTGACGAGGGAAAGACGGAGGATTCAGATTTTGCACAAACAGAAATAAAACAAAATTGGTCTCAACAGGATAGAGAAAAATTGTTCCATCTGCTTTCAAAGATATTTTTATTAAATTTTCCTCTTTATATTGCAATGAAACATGGTGGTGCAATTAATCCTTTAGCTCCGATAAAAGTAACTATTACATATTCATCGTTAATCGGGATGCTTAAAAAATTCTTTCTATTAGAAAGTTGCGCAATATTCTCTTATTCTTTTTAAAGGATGAAGGTGGATATTGCGAGCCTCATGATCCAGAAGTACCGGCTCCCTTGATACGAGCAGTTTCTATATTTTGCCATCAAGGTGGCTTTAATCTAATGTCAGCTTGTTTTGATATGGAAACTACATTACCAGTTAGTCTTGCACACTCTATGGTTGCAGTAATTTGTAATTTGAAACTTTGGTTGAACTATGGTAGTGTCATTCAGCTCTTTATACCGTTACGCAGCCGTGTTATGAAATATATGTGTCGTTTAGGAGACAAAGAATTACGCACACCTGCAGTTAGAACGATGGCTGGTAAATTTACAAATTTACTATAGGTATTTTATTGCCTGGTGCCTTTTAATAATGCATTCATAATTTTTGCGTATGTAGATTTCATGTGGAGTGCTGTAAAAGATCCCATTGATGCTGTTTTACCGAGTTTCGATCGAGACGGATTGGATCTAGCGTTTAAATATTTCACTAGTACAACTTTAACCATGAGACTAGCCGGAATAGCTCAGATAAATGCTCATATCACAGCATTCAATGAACTTTGTAACAGCGAAACTATCGCTGAAGTGGAGCAAGTGGGCCACGCGTTGGCAGCTTGGTTGACGGAAAACAACATAATAGTTCATATATTTGGACCAAATTTGCACGTAGAAGTTATTAAACAAAGTCACATTGTACTAAGTTTTTTGGCTATGGAGGGTAGAATAGCATCGTCAGACATGGATACCATGTGGCAAGCTGCACAATTAAAACACTGCGGACGTCCAGTATATGATTTGTTGGCACCCTTAGTGAAACATTTGGCTCCGACTCCGGTTCTACATTTATATTCTTTGTTAGGGAAACTAGAACCAAAAGACCACACAGAACAAAGTTTATTCCTGGCATCTGCTTTGATTAAATTTATTTGGACAGCAGGTGGTTCGGGCTATCCGAGGGGTTTAACTATCAAGAACAGAGAAATTTTAAGAGGAACTAGTGGTGTCGGTGGTAGTAGTACGAGCGATGCCAGTGGTATGGATGGAAGCAGTCCAGATGAGGATGAAGAACCGAGTCCTGCTCCATCAGAGGGACCTTCGCCAAGGAAACAGGCAAGAGGTGATAGCAGTGATGGAGAAGGTATGCCTCGTACAAAAAATGCACTTCTTTTTCTGTAAATAGTAGAAGTGTGCGAGGAAAATTTCTCTTCTGTAGTAAATAGATCTAAAGTAAAATATACATATTTTGTAGGTCCTTTCAAAGCAAAAGGTATGGGCACAACAGTTGTACAGGCAAGCTTAAACGAAGCTGAAGGTTCGGCATTAGAAAAGTCTGAGTGTAACGTGGAGTCCATGAAAGATTCTGTGTGCGCTATACAGGATGACATAAAAGAAAAACAGAGCGGCTCGGATGCAGAAGCAGACACGGAAAAGTCGAATGCGGAAGAAACAATTGCAGTTGAAAAGAAAAAGAGGAAGGTATTGAGAAAAAGAAAGAAGCCACAGAAACGTTCTTTGGTTACCGTGGATAAAACGTTCGAAGATATTGTTGGTCAAGAAAATGGCATGAAGACTAAAGATTTAATGATTGATATGAAAAGTAGAACCGAGGACAGCTTAAATAGTACTTTAGACACAAGTGGATTAGTTTCGTTTGATGATCATGATCCAAAAAGCGTTGATGCACTGGATCGTGTGAAGCAACAAGCAATGGGATTAGATCCAAGTGATCAGCAAGTTCCAACTACAGCAGCATTATTGAGAAGAGCAAATAAAAATAAATACATGTCGCTGGTAGGTCATAACGTAGACCGGGCTCCAGACTCTGCGGACACTTCGCACGATGAAGACGATAGTGACGTAGCTGGAGTTCTTGCTGCGGCAGATGGTCCTAGCGCTGTTATATCTGAACTAGCAGGTTTGGTACATGCAACAGGACCGACGTTTTTGCCTTCCGGTTTAGATGAAATGTTGTCGGACGAAGAAGGTTCTTACAGCAGTAGAATATCAAATAAAAGTGAGAAAAATATGGCAGACTTCGATGGAGAGGAAAGCGGTTGCGAAGAAGAATTAGCACAACTAGCGGCGCGTCATCTAACGGCTATACAAATGCAAGCTTATCATCCACACCATTCTCATCCAACAATGACGATTAGACGATCCGTTTGTCGCCCTCCACAAGTAAGAAGTGTTCGTCAGACTGTTACACGCGTTAGTTCTCAATTCAACTTGGATAACGTATGCAAATCTGGGAATACATTGTTATGGGATCTTTTGCAAGATGAGAAAATAGGTCAGCTAGGAGAAGGTTTAGCTTTAGAAGCTGAGAAAGCATTGTGCAATCTTCTTTGTTTTAACGTCGATCGACTTATACCTATGAAATTTATAGAAGGTTGTTTAGAAAATCTATCGACTAACCGTTCAGTAGTTGTGTCTCTGAGGTTGTTACCGAAATTACTTGCCAGTTTCCAACAATTTGGCGCAATGGACGCACACACGATAACAACGTGGGCGGATCGCGAACGCGGAATGATGAAATACTTTTTCAACAACCTGAAAACTTATACCAGCACGGGTCCAAAAAACAGTCTGTATTCTCATCAAACAGAAATACAAGTGAGACTACAATTCCTCTCATCGATATTCTCGCCTCTGGGTTCACCTGACTGTTTCCGTCTAAACCTTGAGCAAGTTGACATACTGTGGCAGTGTCTGTCGCAAGATCCAACGTGTGCCGATGAACTCTTCAGTTGGCTACTCAGTCAAGCAAAGTCGACAGAACAACATGCCCTTGGAATGGACACGCTTAAACATCTATGCATGCGTAAACTACCGAGTTTGCCACCCGAAACTATTAGCATGATGGGTCTTAGTCTATTTCAGCAATTGTGCAATCTAGCTCGCTTGGCTGCTGCACACTTAGATAGACCTTTAAGGGACGTAGATTCGGTTGGCATGGATTTCTTGTGGAGAATAGCGTTGAAAGCTAAAAGTACAGACGTTAGTATGGCTGCTATACAATATTTAAACGGTTACTATATGTCCAGACAATTAACGCAAGAAGCAGAGTTCGTTTCGCAGTGTATGACCCATCTTGCTGCAGCTAGCGCTGACTTGGAAACAAACGAAGAAGCTAGTTTACGTTGCATACAGCGAGCTTTGTTATTGTTGAGAACACATTTAGAAGCTTTCCGAAAACGGTATGCATACCATTTACGTCGTTGGGTATTAGAAGGTAGAGGCGCCGGTAGTCACGTAGCCATGAACACTTCCGAAAAGGGCCAACAGCTAAGAATATTCGTACAACCAGCCGGAATTCCGGAGAAAACGAGCTTCACACTTTTCAGTACTGATTACGTTGCCGATTTGAGAGCAGAAGTTGCTAAATGGTGGGACGATACGCAGAACACTCAAGAAAGGTCATCGTCTTCTACGAATACAAATCAGAGTAATGGATCGGTATTAGGATCTTTGCTTACCGATGGGCCGATTAGAATGATCACACAGGGTCAGGAATTAACAATTGATTTCGACGAGAAGACATTACAGGAAATGGGTTTTAAAGATGGTCAACTGGTGTTCATTTCTCCCGGTGCTGGTCGTGGTAACGGTACAGGCAGATGCAACAAACGAGACATGGATTCACCGTCTCTTTTACCACCTCCTCCGCGAGAGTCTTTGCCAACATTATTGCTACTACGACCACAATATTTCGAACAATTGTTCACATTGATGAGGACTTTGAGCGCTATGAAAACGGTGGTGAAAGGTGGACAGGAAATTCCTCATACAAAAGCCCAAGTGCTTTCAAGAAGAGTTTGGGACACATTGACTTTACTACCAACAAGTCCCACTCTATTAAGAGGTTTCCAGAAGTTGGGAGAAACTACTCTACCGGAATTGCTCGATCCTGCAAGCCCTCAAAAGTTAATGTACTCTTTATATATAGTAGAGTCTTTAAGTAGGCGTAGTACAACAAGTCAACCTGCCACTGTGAATTCTTCGTCTTCTTCTTCTGCAGCTGCCCACGAAGGAGGAGGCGATGCAGACGATAATCACGAAGACAAAGAAAAAGATGTTGTTTGGTCTACACTGTTCGTTCAACACGGTGGCTTGAGACATTTGTTCGATATTTTCATGTCAGGGTGTTTGGAACAGGGAGATGGTAGCGAGTGGCAGCAGGATTGTCTTGCTAGTTTACTGAAACAATTATGTCACTTGGGTGTTATTAAGGAAGAGAAGAAACGGAGTAAAGCTGATAAATTGCTCGTGCCTAAGCTAAGCGAAGCAATGCTGTCGATGATGAACGTGGATGCTGTTATGGCTCGAATAACGAGTATATTAAACGAAGCATCTTTGCCTCGAGATCCGAATCACTACAAAACAGGTCTCTTCGGTAGATCTCAAGTTATACATTATACTATGGCTCTATTAGTTTGTTGGGTACATAGTGACGACACGGTTAGACAATATCTGTTTTCATCGGGAGATCCATTCGGGAAAACATGGTTACGAAGATTAGTTTTGGAAGATCCTGAACCAGCAGTGAGGCGGGAAGTTTGTACAGCATTATATAGACTGTGCTTAGGTACTACAGGTTCCGAAGACGACAATTCCGATATCGCTAGTTTAATTGTACCAATGTTGAACACATTATTAGAACATCTTGTAGTAGCAGAAGCGATGCAGCCTTCCCATAGAAAACCAGACCTACCATTACACTTGCATCCAGTGCTGGACGATGGAAAAGAACCGTACGGACCTGCTTGCAGAGACTACTTCTGGTTAGTTTGTCGATTAGTCGATTCTTTACCGGAAGAAGCAATCAAAGAAGGAACAGATGATTCGAATACAACAATAGATCTCGAGGCACTAGCAATAAGGGTGATCGACTCTGTTTTAAATAGAGAACATCTTGAAACTCGCCACAACACTATAGAAGATGATGGTTTGGTAGGATTGTTAAATCTTACTTGTAATATAATGACGCACAACCCGTCTTGTAAACAAGGAAAAATTGGACAAAATTTGTTGCACGAAGTGTTCGATTTTCTATTCGCATTGCCAAATCCACGATTGAAACATGTGCCCAAGTGTAAAAGTCAAGTTTCCAGGTCAGCAGCATTCGACCTGTTAGTCGAGCTTGTAAAATCGGCACCCGATAATTATAGAATCCTTCATGAAAAACTATTGACACAGCATAAACCTGGTCCTCATTCTCCGTATCCATGGGACTATTGGCCACACGAAGATGGACGTTCCGATTGTGGATACGTGGGTCTAACAAACTTGGGTGCGACTTGCTACATGGCTAGTTGCATGCAGCATTTGTATATGATGCCGCAAGCGCGTGTCTCCATATTAGGCGCTGATTGTAACAGAGCAAATAAGCATCAACTCACGTTAAGGGAACTACAAAGAATGTTTGCTTATCTTTTAGAGTCTGAGAGAAAAGCGTACAACCCTCGAAGTTTCTGTAGAGTGTACACCATGAATCACGAGCCCCTTAATACCGGCGAACAAAAAGATATGGCTGAATTCTTTATAGACCTTGTATCCAAATTAGAAGAGATGACAGCGGATTTGAAAAATTTGGTGAAAACATTATTCTGTGGTGTAATATCTAATAATGTTGTATCGTTAGACTGCGAACACGTAAGCAGAACCCTGGAAGAGTTTTACACTGTTCGTTGCCAAGTAGCCGACATGAGAAATCTTTATGAGAGTTTAGACGAAGTCACAGTTAAAGATACTTTGGAAGGAGACAATATGTATACATGCTCTCAATGCGGTAAAAAAGCCAGAGCAGAAAAGCGAGCATGTTTCAAAAAATTACCACACATATTATGCTTTAATACTATGAGATACACTTTTAATATGGGAACCATGTTGAAGGAAAAGGTAAATACGCACTTTAGTTTTCCATTGAGGCTAGACATGTCCGGGTACGTTGAGAAGAAATTGATGCCCCAACATTATCAAGAGGAAAAGAAAGCCTCGGAGAAGAAGAAATCCGAAGGCGATCAAACGAAGCTGGATAATAACGACGACGAAGATGAGAAAGAATACTATCAGTATGATTTAATCGGTGTAACTGTCCATACGGGTACTGCTGACGGCGGACATTATTATAGTTTCATTAGAGACCGCACATGTCCTAACAAAGATAAATGGTTTTTATTTAATGATGCCGAAGTGAAACCGTTTGATCCGAATCAAATAGCAGCAGAATGTTTTGGCGGTGAGATGACAAGTAAAACGTACGATTCGGTTACAGATAAATTCATGGACTTCAGTTTTGAGAAAACAAACTCTGCCTATATGCTTTTCTACGAATGGTGTGCTGATCCTGGTAACCAAGTAAAAGAAGAAGAAGCTACCGTTTCTAGTCCAAATGCACGACAACCCTCTTCATTGGTTCAGAAGAACACTAACAAATTACCACCGTTAGAGTTAAACAAAGAACTCGAAGATTGGATATGGCAGGATAATATGCACTTTTTACAAGATAAGAATATATTCGAGCACACTTACTTCACGTTCATGTGGCAAATATGTGGATACATACCGCAAACGTTGCTCTCCGTTCAACCTGATATAACAGAAATGTCAGCCGATTTGTCAACATCCTTCTTTATGGAAACATTTATTCATGCTAAAGAAAAACCGACTATGGTACAATGGGTAGAGCTGTTGACTAAACAATTTAACAGTTCTGCTGGTGCGTGCGCTAGATTTCTTGAAAGAATGGCTAACGACTCGTGGTGGCCGATTCAAATTCTAGTCAAATGCCCGAATCAAATGGTAAGACAAATGTTCCAAAGGCTGTGTATTCACGTGATACAACGATTACGCGCTACTCAAGCACCTTTGTATCTTCTCTGCGACGAGGAAAACGACGTTAACACTGTCGGTACTCGATCGTGCGTAACAAGATTCGTCAGAATGCTTCTGTCTCTCATGGAACACGCGAAACAACATTTGAAACACCTTACAGAGTACTTTAGTTTTTTATATGAATTCAGCAAAATGGGCGAGGAAGAAACTCTCTTCCTAATCAGAGTGCAAGCCATTTCGACTATGGTAAATTTTTATCTCGGTCATAAGACGCATGAATTTGTGGACGCGGTTAGCGAAGAGGAAGAAGAAGAAGAGATTGTTGCTATGCCAACAGAAAAGTTGAGACCTGCTTCCTTAGATAAAATGATCACTTTGATAGCAACATTGGTTGAACGTAGTAGAGGACCTGATCACAGACTAGCCTTGTCTCCAGCAGACCTCAGCGCTGTTGCTGGAGGTAAAGGATTTCCATTTCTGTATCAGCAAACGCGAGATGTCATTAATCTTAATCAAACAAGAAACTTAATTCAGTCTTTGTGTCGTTGGAACGACAGATTAGCTATACACATTGTAACAATGATATTCCAAGCTATAACTAAACATACAGATGTGTGCCAACCATTCTTCAAACTTCTGACGCTCTTGACAGAGAGTTCAGGACCTAGCGGTTTGCCTTGTATGACTCAACTGATTTTGGGCAGAGTATGGGAAGCAGCCAGGGTTGCGCCGCACGGAGCATTGGAGTGGCTAGCTTTGGCTGTCACAAGAAGCAAACTCGCGCATGCCTGGGTGCTACAAGGATTGGACACATGGTTGCAACATTTCTTATTGGAACATTCGAATCAAAGAGTTCGTTCGGCGGCTGCTTTCCTCCTTGTATCTTTAGTCCCCTCGACTCACTTTAGACAAGGCTATCGCAGTGCTCACCGATTAGGTTTAGGGTGCAATACGTCTAGAGAACTGCAACTATCACCGGAAGCTACTCTAATATTGCATCAAATATATACAGCACTTTTGCGATTGCTACAACCAGCAAGACATTATATCGATATACAGACCCATGGTACAATGAAACTCACTGCCTACTTTGCGTTGCTCACCTATTGCGTTGTTTCCAAGACGGAAAAATTGATGGTAAGCATAGCATAATCTATTACGACAGACTTATATTATTATGGATTATTTACTTCTAGTTTGGACAATATTTGAATGACTTGTGGACACTGTTTCATCCGAAACTTTCTGAGCCTAGCATTCCAGTGCATCACAATAAGCAAGCTGTATTATTATTTTGGTACCATGTCTGCTCGGACTGTCCAGAAAATGTTGCTCTTATACTTCATAATCCACATATAACTAAAAATATTGCATTTAATTATATCTTGTAAGCTCAGTTTTCCTTCGCACGTAAACGATACTTGTATCATTTTATAATACAATACACATATTGCAGGGCCGATCACGAGGATCAAGACGTAGTATTATTTAACAGAGTAATGCTGCCCGCTTATTACGGTTTGTTACGACTTTGCTGCCAACAATCACGCACCTTCACAAGACAATTAGCTGCACATCAGAATATTCAATGGGCGTTCAAGAATATTACACCACATCCGACTCAATACTCAACCGTAAGATTGCGTTATTAATGATACTCTACGTCTGCTGATTAATATCTCTTACGCTATAATATGTAGTCGGACTTGTAATGAATTATTTGGAATCGAATTTTAGTAAATACGAATACCATCTTTTTGTATAGTGAAGGTATAATGTGCAATTATATAACGAAGGTATAATTTTTTGTCCTCCAGAAAGTTGTTAAAATGAAAAGTAAGTTTAATAAGGATAGATTTGGAAGATATCGTACAGCAAGGGGTTAAAGTGCTAGTTATAATTTATAATAGGAATATAATTTTGTTTCTCGTTATAGGCTGTAGACGAACTGTTCAAATTGATGCAGTTGTTAGTAGCCAGACATCCGGATCAAACGGAGCAAGAAGAATCTGAAATCGCATCGTTCAGGAGAGGAACATTATCTTCGTACTTACAAGGACTAGACGGACGATCGTGTTGGGCCACACTCATTTCTGCATTCCGGTATCGTATTTAATCAATTCTTTCATTAACATCGTTCAATAACATTAATCTATACGTATACGCACATCTATACCGATGTGGTAACATTCGCAGTCGGAACTATTTTAATTCGAAAATTAAACATTTCTTCCTAGCTAGAATAATTCCAAACATATTTAATAATGTTTTGGTTTTGGTGATTCTGAGTCACCACTCGAGTTGTTAAGAGTTAAAACAGTAATTCATATTTATGTTTTACAGTATTCTAATCGAAACAGATGACGACCGCTTATACGTTGTATACAATGGAGGATTAAGTATGGCTCTGGAAGCCTTCCACATGCTGCATATTATGTATCATGAAGCGACAGCTTGTCACGTAGCTGGAGATCTAGCTGAATTAATAGCAATCATCGTCGAACTGGTACGATGCATCAGAACAGCTAGAGAAGGACCAGACGCAAGAAATATATTAGCTAATTGTAAAGAATGGCCAGACATTCTTCGCAAATTGGCGACATTGTTGAACACGTATAATCCTCCAGATATGAGAAACCTTGCTATAGATCTTTTGAAGGAACTTGTCATGCTTGTGCCTGCGGAGGCTATATTAATTTTAGCGCCGTTGCTTTCACATTGCCACGCGGCTCTTCAAGAATCCCACGCCGCTGTTCCGCCAGGTCCGTATCTTCCAAGAAGATCTACTCCTCCAGGTAAAATGCCTACTCGACCTGCCAGGCCAATGGTTCAAATGGCAGTGCCGCATTCTCAGTTGGAAGCGTCAAAAGGAGTGGACCCGGAATACGACAGCGCGTTGCTCGAATTTTATTTACCGTATCACGAACTTATTGATGTGATGTGTAGATTGGCAATTAATAATGATTGTATGACGGACACGTTAGTTAACTTAAGCGCTATGTTAGGATTTGAAGGTGGGTAGAACTCGAAGAATGAGTCCTTGCATGCCAAATCAATCACTTCTGCGATCAGATGTTGGCATCGATTATTTTTTCGATTTAAAAATGACTGATTATGGCTAACTAATTTTTCTAAAGGAAAATAGTATCGTTAGTCAAGAATAATCGATTCTATTTAATTACTGATCATAAAGAGTGCTCGATTCGGTGTCGAATAACTTAACGACGTTCTAACGAAATTATTGAATTACAGGTGTTCCATTGCACTTAGCGTTGTTTCCTCGACTGTGGTTAGACGTCCATGCTGCTACACACATAGACAGAAAGCACATTGCGTCTCTTCTCTGTTCTTCTTATACAGTAGACTATGTTGACGCTGTATTACTGGATGAGAGATCGTCATTAGGTGTACCGGCAATACATGCCTTCTTGAAAACTTTCTTTCCTAAACTTGCTAACCATGTGTTAACCGAACAAACTTGTCTACTTATCGACAACTTAGTAAGTTCTATGGTGGCAATGGTCGAAGCAGTAGACATTCAAGCATCTGCTCATAGATTAACAGGTGACTTAAGAGCACTGGCTTTAGTCTACAGTAGCAGTTCGAGATTGAAACCACCGGCTACCTTATTACCGGCTGTAGAGACTCTGTTAACTCGGACCAGAGCCATTAAAGTGAAAGAAACGAATCAACAGGAAATCGAAGCGCCCTCGAAGAAACGGAAGTTCAATGTCAACGAAGACGGTGAGACCGCGGATAAGGAATTGCATCTACCGATCAAAGAACTTAGCGAACAGAAAAGTGTATCTAATATAGACACAGAAGAAAAGGACAAAACAGAAGGGAACGACGTGACTTCATCTGAATCAGGGGATGACAAGACTATATCGAAACACAAGAGCAGCAGTCAGGTAGAAAATATTCCAACAAGCGTCAGTACAACATCTCCGAGTTTATTTGACACAGTGACAGCGAATAATTGCGCGAGTCAATTAAGATGTTCGTTGACCAACGTCTCTTGGCTTGAAATGCTGGAGAAGACCATTGTCGATCTACAGATGATTGTGCAATTGCAAACGAAGAGCAACTAATTCTGTAAACATTTCTGAATGGTGCTTTAACATAGAAGCATACGATACAGGACTAACAAATAAGTTCACGTATAACCATTACCCTTCTTCAAAAATTACCGAACGAAAACCTAAGTTCCACGTCTTCTGGATATAGAAGAACAAATTTTTAGTGTGTTTGTGTTCTATAAAAAATGAGATAAATATGTTTCTATGTATGGATTGAATGCGATTTATTTTCCAAATGTAGGTGATTAAGATACCTTTATTGATTTAAATTATATCAACCATAAAAAAAGAAGAAAATGAAGGTAAATCATATAAATCAGGACTGAAGAATTTTTGTTTGTGTAGTAAATGTTCGTTAGTGCTGTGAGATCACCTATCTTCTGGTAATATTCGACGTATGCTGTTCAAGTGTACGGTAATATAAGCCGCACAGTATTCGTTGACAGGAATTGCAGAAGCTTCTTCGAGATAGTTTTTAGAAGATACAATTAACTTTGATAAAACTGTAATCGTTTCATATATGCTTGTCTCGATTAGCGAAGGGTATCACAGGGTTCTTTAAAATTTTCACAGTAAAGTATAAGTCTTAATATTTTCTCGTTACTATCACTTGCCAATTACAAACACTACATTGACTCTTGTCTTGTCTTTCCAATTGAGTTATGTGTTGTAACTGTATTTATTTCTTTTCTCTCTCTTCTAAAGAAGTCGCCAAAATCATCCTAATAAATTTCAATTTCGGCACAACGAATATGCAGGTATATCTCTTTGTTTATATTTTTTGAACTTATCGTTGAAATTATGTCTCGCGTACAGTATTGTGAATCAAAGAATAAATTTTGTATTAAAGATTTATTTCTTTTCGTAAAAACAACGTTTCGACTTTTGTTTATATTACCATCATCCGAATATATACTTTATGTCGTAGTGCACCGAACTGCAATTTTTACTTACAACTATTACGAGAAAGAAATTAGTGTTCATAGCATTAGCATATTACTCCCTCGCTCTATTTTGTACAACAATTAAAAATAAAGACATCTCACATCACGAATGAACAGTTGTGAAATTTTTTAAGAGTTCATCGAACAATCTGGGAATCGTATCAAAAACAAAACGAGAATATATATATATATGTTCGTACAAGAAAAACGATAAGAAACTTGAAAACATATCCATTCAGATCCAGACAGTTTTACTAGTAGCAGAAAATTTATACTTGTTGTATTTTTGTTCTTTGTTTTCTTACTAACTTCATTCTATAAGCGAATAACTTTGCTGCTGTTTCTTTGACATTATATTTGAGGACACGTCGATATAATTAAGCTTTAAATGCTGACCCGTAACACTTTATTCATAATACAGATACGTGCTAGAATCTGAGTCAGCCTAGCTGCGCTCGGTGATACAGTGTTTTGTAATAAATTTATATTTCGAGAAATTTATTGCCCTCATTCAGAAAATGAAAATCAATTATACAGGACTTTGTATTCCTCTAGATGGTTTCATGTATCCCGTCAATTAACTCATTTCGGCATAGTCTGACCTAACTGCATGGATAAATTTCTCGAAATTTAAAAATCTATAATAGTCGAAAAACTGTTTCACCCAGTTCTACGACCTAGTACGTTGTTCAAGGAAAGATATATAATTTATTGTATACGCTTGTATACGTGAATGTATGCACATAAACGCGAATAAATAGCCCAGACGCACGTTCTCGTCAGAGTTGAGCTTATTGTCAGATAATGGCACTAACGTATGATAATCTCGTCCACATTGAGATTCATGAATTACTATGTGTGTTTGCAGTTTCGATACAATAGCGAAACGACGAATGTTTGCAACGCGAGATTAGCGAATACTGTGAAAGATTGTACGTTTACACCTTGTGCGAGATATTCGTTTCTTCGACATGTTAACGTTACTTAATTACCTGAAAAGGGGAGGATACAAGTTGGGAAGAATACTTAAAAGGTGTTGAAAAGATACAGAATATAGTCAAAAGGTTATTTACTTGTTTGAAGTTACTTAAAAATTAGGAAGATAACTTTGTAACAGTGTTTTCTAACGTCGCAAATTTTCTACGTGGCTCTTTGTTCCGAAGAACGTTGTCGAGGACATTGAAAAAACGTACAGTGAAAGACTGTTGCCTCCCCTTGTATGATAACCATGTCTCAAGCAGTATTTCGAGTGGTTTGACTTTAATAATATTAGGTCGTACAAATGAAATGTCGAATTTCTAATCGTTTGCAATACGATCGCTCAAATGATTAATTGACCATCGAAAAGTACTTACATGTCTTTTCGTATTATCTTATAAAGTTTATACATATTTTTCATCGATTACCGCTATTGACTTTTTTACCTTCAGAAAGTGTATAATTTTGGAAAAATTGTATATAATGGCGTTCGCTAAAGAAATGAGAATGTTCTTCTTTTCATCGGTTGACACCATTATATGAAATTTTTAAAAAGATTATAGATATCCAAAAACTGCGAGAAACAATAATGATAATCGATGAAGAATTATATAATGTTTAAGGTAGCACGATAAAGATAGAAACGGCAAACGATCATTTGAGCGATAAAGTTGGGAACAAAGAGAAATCTAACGTTTCATATTACACGACTTACTGCGAACGGCTTCTAATGACTGCTGTTACGAAAACTAATCGTAACGTAAACGTTGCAAGTATGGAAATGAAAAGTAAAATGTTGACAAGAACATTGACTTTATGTTTTTCTCGTGTAGACAATTCGTTTGAGTGCGTTAAATAGTAAATTCATTACAAAGTTCGTTCTCTCGGTGTCTTAACATCATTCATTATTGAATATTATGAAAGCGAAACATGTTCTGCGGTGAACAAGATTCTACAGTGAACAAAGTTAAATATTACGTAAAATATGCTTGATCGATATCGCGTCATATTTCAAAACTGTATTTCTAACATTCGACGTAATATATATATAATTGTGATGGAAATACTGTGATTAGCAATCTTAGGTCTATTTCTGCTAATTTGCAAAACTAAATAATATACGGATACGAATGAATTTATCCGTACACGCACATACAATTACATTGAATTTTTCCACGGAATCAAGTATTTTTAACCGTTACGTGTCGACGACGATCCATTGAGTTTAATAAAATCAGAAGTATATAATGTAATAGTGACCGAAAGTTCAAAAATAAGTTTTAACGAACAAGAGAAAAAAAAATGGGAAGGGCGAGTGTGCGGGGAGGACGTAATATGATCATAATAAAGATACACATATACATACATGCGAGATGAGCATTTACATTTTACTTTTAATTAATTGAAAATGAACAAAATGTCTTTGTCTCATACAAACACGTTTCGATAATCTCCATATTTATAAGTAAAAATAAAAAACGAAATAATACACGTGATAGGACGCTTGTGCTTTCGAAATAATTAAATTCGGAGGTGGTTAAGACTGTATAAAAAAAACATTATGAGCGTACTATAATACTTTTGTCATTTTATCAGCCTTCCGAAGAATATCGGAAATCTACTTCGCCAGATTTGTATCTCCAGTATGTGTTTACATTTATGTATTCGTTTATATACTTAAGGTGTATAGTTTTTGATCGATGATAAATAAACTCTTTTCATTTTAAAATTCCACATGCCATGGTACACTTTCTCTTTTGAATTCCGGATACTCTGACCTGATCGGTTTGCGAACAAAAGGTATTCATGATTTTCAAAAGTTACTTGTAGTATATTCAAAGTATATATTTTTAAAAGTTTTACTATATATACATGAGATGAAATTATAATGACGTCGAGGAAACAGATTTAAATTAATCACTACGACAGCGGATATAACGAAATTAATCATAAAAATAATTGTTTTCTCAATCATCTAATGTAAAATATTATCGTATATGTGTTTTAAAAAAATTATTTCTTTTCTGGTAAACTTTCTTATTCGAATAAAGGGTTATTTCTCTTTGTTTTCTTCTATTCCCGGTGTTATGTGTTGGTGTATACATATATTGTATGCGCACATGGGGTGTACATGATGCAGAACCGCAATGCGTTACCCATAGTACGACTGACAAGTATTTACATACTTTCCTTTATCAACTTTCTGAGAAAAGGATAATTGTTTTAATATTTTAAAACTTTTTTGTTAAAATGTGGTAGTGCAACTATTCAAAATTGAATGCTATGCGCACGAAAAGGACTTTGATTATATATGCATGATGGACAGCCCACGAACCCCAATAAATAACCTCTTTAACATGCTGTCAGGCTTCAGTGGCATCATTTCGGATCACGAAAACGCTTTAAAGCAAGGCATTTACAATGCCTTGGCACTATTTCTCGTGTGCCTGATTTCCGTAGCCGGTTATGGATTGTATATTATATTAAGTCCTTTCGTGAAACCCCTAATATGGGCTTTGCTATGTGGGTCTGTTCTATTTCCATTCAAATACTCATTAACTACTGCTGCACAGTCATGGTTCGAGAAAACAGAAACATCTCGTACACCGATGATTATAAACTTAACGCTATTACCCTTACAAATAGTGGACAAAGTCTCTGACAATTTAGGATCATTCCTATGGGGTCACATTAAGTATATTAGTACCGTGCTCTTATCGGGTACTTTGGCTTTTGGTTTATATCATTATACGCCAAATATACTAAGTTGTCTTCTATGGAGAATATGTATAAGCTTCAATTCCATTGTTGGATTTTTCATAACGACGTGTAATATTTATACGGTGAGTCTTAGACTTTAATTTAGACGTGAGTCTTTAATTTATACTGTTTCGAATGTGTCGTACTAAAGAAAGTCTTTATGTACTTTATTATTTTAAGTTCAAAGTTTCAACTTTTGATTTACCTATTCCATCTGCTTGTGATAACTTCAACTTCTTTCAGAGCAGAATAAATATTTCTGTTTCACGAAAACACTTTTTTCTATGTAAAAAAGATTTTTGTTATCTCATGGCTTTTAATATACTTATATTTATATTTACAGATATCTGTGTTACTCATTGGATATTTATATACATTGTATATCTATTGGACACCGCATAACTCGCTTCAATTTGGCTATACTTCCTTCGTTATGTGGTTCTATATTAGTCTGTATGTTTCTAACATATTCGGAGCCTACGAAGTACTTGTGTTTATATCGTTACAAGTGCTGTGCTTAGTAGGATTTGTATATACAGTAATACTCATAATGGAAAGTCAAGAGTTAGAAGGCAGACACTTGACATTCGTGGAAGGAGTGCGCTTTGCACTTACAAATAGCTTTACCGAAACTGAAACAAAAACCACAGATGCTTACTTGGAAGACAATAACAAAGAAATCACAAGAACAGTATCAGACCCAGTAACAACAGATGGTGGATTCAATACAAAATTATATAGAAAATCAATGTCATTGGATACCGATGTTAACGCAGCTTCACAAAGCAGCAAATCAATACCTCCTAAGAGTAAGCGCTACCTTTTAAGACGATTGAAAACTGAATTAAAAATAT
The DNA here is from genome assembly GCA_028455595.1 of Lasioglossum vierecki. Taxonomy (NCBI): domain Eukaryota; kingdom Metazoa; phylum Arthropoda; class Insecta; order Hymenoptera; family Halictidae; genus Lasioglossum; species Lasioglossum vierecki. The sequence goes on from CM052342.1 coordinate 12,798,239, forward strand.
CTATAGATGCAGAGGACAACAAGGTTGATACCGATATATACATGTACGGCGCGCTATATGCCTGCATCGGTATGGTTTTGTGGAAACACAAGTGGATGATATATGTCTTGATGATTCCGACAGTTTTTTACATTGTTAAGCAACTTGCTAATTATTTTGGATTGTGGAAAATGGTAACAGAACGATTCAATGCTATTTTACAAGTTATAACTGCTTGGCTGTTGGAAAGACATCAGGCTCTTCTGCCAGCTAATGTTAGAGGTTTATATAAAGTTATAATTATACTTGACAAGAAGTTAACAGAAATTTTGAAAGCGTCAGTCGATACGGTAGCTACGATCGCTGTGATCCTTGGGCTACTTATATTTACTATTTGTGCATCTACTTTTATAACGATACAGGTTCGAGATATATAGTTATTCAATTTACAGCAGGGATTGAAAAGTTTCTGAGAAATAACTGCTTAAAACCGTTATACATAACTGTATTATTCGTAATTGTTTTGAGAACCAAAATCGATATAAATGTTTTCATTCCCTGATTTAATCACCAACCGGTGTTCAGAACTTTTTAATAAAATATTGATTACTCATTGTAGGTTTATACAGAAGGGATACACCTTATTCAAATTACTGGAGAAATTCTTAATTCATCTTTGATGAATAATCCAGATATAGATTGGCTACCTGAACAATGGGAAGACTCGGTTAATAGTGTACTAGACAACGCATACACGTATGGGCGAAGTGCCATTTCTGATGGAGTAAGATATACAAACCTTTTTCTAATTCCTACATATTATATAGAAAATGTCCTGTATACAGAGTTGAGCAGAACTACAATTGAATTACTTATAATTAATACTTATAATGTCTGATTTAGGTGAAAGGTATGATGAAAGATTTAGACCCTACGAAGGCAGACCAAATGGAGAAGAAGGTTTTAGAACTTTGGGATAAATTGTACCAAGCGTGGATGATGTCCAATGAAAGTTCAGACTTCGTTGATTCCAGCGTGGATGCTGCAGGAGCTTATTCAGTTTGGGAAAGCTTTACCGAAGGCTTTGGAAAAACACCTCTACGTAAGCCTTTTACAAATTTGAGTAAAATATATCGTAATTTGCGTACTTGATGTAATTTCATTTTTACAGAACTATTTAATATGGATAGCATAAAAAATTTTATAAAAGAAAACATTGGAATTTTCACGTCGGTTCTCAATTCTATTTGGAGTATTGTTAAGGGCAACATGTCTGTGATATTGACTATTTGTACAGAATTATTTTATATCGTGCTCACGAGTGGATCAGCTGTTCTTAATTTTGTTCTCAGCATGGTAGATAATTGAAAAAATACTTTCTTTATTTTTTAAATTAATTGAAGCTTATTTTCACTGATGAAATTCATCATATTTTTCAGGTAGTCTTTTTCACAACACTTTTTTACCTCCTCAGCTCTAGCAACAAGAGCTATAAGCCCATTGAATTGTCCACGTTATTTAGTCCCATTAGTTGTCACAGGTAACTATTATAAATTATTTATTAAAGTATTTTACAAGATAACGTTCTAAAATGACTACTGTGTGAAATTTATTTTTCATTAACAAGCACTCTTCCTATCGAGGGGTATGTTGAATTTTCAAAGCGCAATAGTAAACGACAAGATAATAAATATTACGGAAGAATACATTTCCCTTATATATTTTTTTAGATATGCTGTAGCCTTACAAGAAGCAGTAATCGGAGTATTCGCTGCGACGTTTAAACTCGCTTCCTTTTTTGGCATGTGGACGTGGTTTATACATAACTTGTTTCAAGTAAAAATTGTTTATCTGCCAGCTACTTTCGCAACGATACTCGGGGCTGTGCCATTCTTAGATGCATATTTTGCTTGCATCCCAGCTACTCTGGAACTCTGGTTTACTCGAGGATCCATGGTCGCTATCTTATTTTTCCTGTTCCATTTTATTGCTTGCAGTATAGTGGTAACAGAATTTTACAAAGAAATCAAAGGGTATGATAATTCTATAATTTTATATACATTGATAAAATTTATATAAATTTTTCGACAATTTCTATCTAATCTAATGACATAATCTCTATTTTAGTGGCGGACATCCTTACCTTACAGGTCTTTCGATAGCAGGCGGTATCTTTTGCCTGGGAGTACAGGGTGCTATTTTTGGCCCATTACTGTTATGTTGCATTATGGTAGCGATTAATTTGAGTCGTCGCTATCTTCACTCACCTCAAGAAGAAGTCATAGAAAAATAGTTTAGGAAAATATACTTTACGCCAAATTATAATGCTTTACAATGCTACGCTTCGAACAAAGCAGTACGCAAACACGAAGGAAAGAATTAAACTTAGCTTTTTATATAGTATTTATATAGTATACTAAACAAATAATAAGCTTCCTGTCCATAAGGAGATCGCCACAAAGAAAGTAAAATAGTTAACAAGAATTGTATTTTGAGCTACTCTTTAAACAAATTGTTATAGAAATGATCTGACATTTAAATAGCGGCAGTATCTAGTGATTACGGTAACATCTATACGTTACTATTAGATGATATTATTTTTATATAATAATATTGCTTTTATAGTTTATTTTTGTTATATCTTGCTAACAATGTGATTTAAAAGATGGTACAATAAGGAAATTCATTTTACGCTTATTAATATTAGATGTCTTTACGTTTTTAAGATTATATCGTTGAATACACTTTGTTATTTATTGCTAAAGAACTATGTAAATGTAACAAAATATGAAGCTGTGTATAACTTTACAAATGTACATACTAATATATATAATATATTTTTTGACCCAGCTAGTTTAAAAGTGTATGAACTTATCTTCAGTTTCATGTTTTGTGTAATGTACTAACTTCAATATTATTAATGTTATACGGTGTAACATTATTCAAGACAAATTTGTTAAGCAAGAAATTATATTCTCAATATTGAAAAACAAATTTTTATATATGTATTCACAACATGATTAATTTAAATATATGGTACTTGACAATTAGCATAATTCTAATTGTACTTATAATTCTTATTGGGTTTGAGCTTTATTTACATCGAGAACAATATTTTCTATAATTGAGCCGATAAAATTCGATTGGATGTTAAACGTTTGATGAATTCAATAAAAAATTTGTATATGTATCTTCTCTTTTCGCATTGTAAATGTCAGAGAGTGTAGTGATTCTTAGATAATATTTAAGCACTTCGGGTGTGACCGCTTCGCACGCATGAAAAACAACAGTTCTTCTTCTTTCGAACATGTGGAAACCGTTCTCCGAGAAACGGCCACAAATATTGGCTGCTTCCAACGATACGAAAAACGACACGTTATCTGTCGTTAATTCACATACCATGTCGGGATAGTTGGAATATGTTCCAGGTATGCGATATTCATTTACTTCAACCTAGTAGAAATGTAATTGAATTAACAGTGTCTAACATTTACTTATATTTATAGATTCGTGTATCTACTCACCGAAATGTTTACAATTGGAAGGACGATCGTTTTAAATCCATCGCTTGGATATATATAATTTCTAGGTGCTATTTGAGATCCAGTTTCATCTTTTAAAGTAAGTGTGATAATACAATTCGATTTTGCTGTTGTATCAGTTTGACATTCAGGAATTATTGTAGAATTCAAATGTGCATTATTGTGTATTTTAGTTGCTGCATTTGCTTGCTAGAAAAATATTATTAAATGTACATTACATATTTTTTCTTAAGTAATGTACTTTTATGACTTTTCTTATATAGTATATACTTACTATAGTTATATTGTGAAAACTGTACGATTGAACAGGTTTCATACTGTTGCTTGTATAGAGATTGACCTCTAATATAGTGTTGGTTATTGGATGTAATTGATCAGAAACGATATAAATTGAGAAATCAGTATTTTTGATATAATATGTGACTATAATAGGAGCAAAGAAGTCTACAGCATAATAGTGAAGCATTTTCCATCGGCCATTAATGTCTAAAAATATAGCGTAATGAACGATAATAAAATAAACTTTGGTACAGTAGTATTCCGATTATCGGGCATGCTTGGGACTTCACTATAAAAGACCAATTTCTATATAGAAAACGTAGTAGAATTATTGCCAGACAATCGAAATATTACAGTATCTATTTTTCATTTGTTTAATTACCTATAGACGACCAAGACGGAGCTTGCCAAACATCGTTTAATTGCCAGTACAATGCTCCCATTGTCATCCCTTCGCCTATTTCGTTCAATTCAGACATTGATTGTCGATAGAATTCTGTTTGCACCTTCACGGAAACAGCTTGATTAATTTGGCTCAAATATATGAAATTTGCAAAGTCTATTATTGTATTTTGAATTTTCGGTATTTTGAAATTCTTTGAGATAAGATCCCTCATATATAATGTTCCTAATGGTAAATGTTGACGATGCATCATGAAGTCACTGTCCACGTTCAAATCTTGAATTGTTTCGACGACTGGTAACATGGTGTAAATTGACGGCAGTGATTGGAATCCATATTCAGATGAAAATCTAGCAAGAGGATATTGGTGCATATCCCATCCATTGCTAAAGTAGTTGTAGTAATGCACTGAAAAAATATTTTATCAAATTAGTAGATGCAGATTTTCTCCATTTTTAAGAAATTACGATCTCCAAAATTCTAATTACTGAAACTAAAATAAATCTTAGGGCAAGGGGTTAATATTTGATATTTCAATTAGAGATAAATGTATTAAATGTATTTTACCATCTCCATAGAACTTTGAATATGGATTCTCTTCGGTATAATTATATTGTTCTGCGTATAGTCCATTGCTAGGACTAGATACCACAAAGGGTCTGGTAGAGTCCAATTGTTCTACCTCTTTTTTTATCAATTCTACATAAAGCTTAACATAATCAGTTTTATATATTCGAGAAGTCCCCGTTCCATACCAGTTCCCATACAAAGCTGCTTCATTTTCATTATTACCAGCCCAGAGAACAATGCTAGGATGGTTCTTTAATCTTTGTACATTTTGCACAACTTCTTCTTTGACAGACTCGAGAAATTGTTCTGTGGTCGGATACATTGCGCATGCAAACATGAAATCTTGCCAGATCATGATTCCATATTCGTCAGCTAAATTATAAAATAATTCAGATTCGTAAAGTCCACCACCCCAAACCCTGAGCATGTTCATATTTGCCGCTTTTACAGATTCTAATAAATGTTTAATTGTATCTGATTTAGCACTTTCTTCTGGAAATATGCTAGCTGGAATGTAGTTGCTGCCCTTTGCAAATATTGGAATGCCGTTTATTTGAAAATAGAAACTCAATCCTTTCTTGAGGGGTTTTTGTACAAGTTCCACCGTTCTAAAACCAATACGCACTGATTTTTGTTTTCTAATATTATTTGTTGTTGCAATTATAGTCAACGGATAAAGAGTTTGATTGCCATGACCATTCGGCCACCATTTGTCTACCAGTTCCTGTTACAAAAAATGTTTTTTAAAGATCCACAGTTTAATTATGACACTTTGTTAAACATACCGCAGATATTTTGAGGGAAATATTTGCTTCTACAGATGCATTGCTTGTATTTAAAATAATAGTATTAGAATTGGAAATGTTTGTTTGTCCATTAATATTCAAGATGCACGAAATTTCGCAAGGTAAAAGTTGAATATTTTTTTGCTGTGTAACTTCAAGACGTATCATTGCATTAATATTCCAAAATTTTTCTTCTTTAACTACATCAGTCGCAATATTCTTGATAAAGATGTCATTCACAGGAATGACTTCCACACTTTTCCTGCAATGTCTTTATTATTATTGTATGCCAGATTATCAGATAGCCCTGTTAAAAAGAATATAGTACCAAATTCCCATAGAGGGAAATGCTGGGCCCCAATCCCACGAGAAACTTGCTTGCATTTTTCTTATATGATTAGCGTGACATTCTCCGTTATAAGTTGTTGGTACACATACCGGTGGAATAATGTACCTCTTTGCTTGTGTTTCATATAAAGCTTTAGCCTTTCTCACAGCAGAATCAAAGAAAACTGATAGTAAATTTTCCCCTTTCTAGAAAATAAATATATACATTACTAATTCGTATTTATAATTTGCAGCGAAAGAAGTTTCTTACCTTTAAATATTTTGTGACGTCAAATGTATATTGTACAAACATATTTGATGTCTCTCCAATTACTTGCGCATTTATTGAGACTGTGGCAAATGTATCCAAGCCATGAAATATTAATATCACTTTGGGAGCGTTGAGTAAAGTCTCATTTACTACAAAACACTTAATTTAGATAATTCTTCTAAACATAGTACACACAAAACATAACAATATAATACTTGATTACCATAAAATCTTTTATTATAGGTAACCGATTGATTACCAATCCATCGGTTGTTTACATCGTTACTTCCCACAAGATTCTCTGTGATAAAGTTTGCTTTATACAAGTCTGTATAAATTCCTCCTGGTACAGTTGCAGGGAACATAATTTCTGTAAAGTTATTATCTCATTATTTCATTGAGAAAAAAAAAATTGATTTATCATAGTCGAATTATATATGCATTTGTAGAGAACATCTTACTGTATCCAGATTTCTCCATAGTAATTTCACCTAAATAGGAAATATATGTATTAATTATATGTTTAAATGAATAGGTTATAAAAATCCTTAATTCAAATTGTTTAATAATACCTGACCATGAGCCATCTAAGGTTATGGTTAAAACAGTTCTAGCAATTAAAAATGTAATTATTAGACAATGAAACATTTTTATAATGTTCATATTCGCCATAATGTAGTTAATTTTTCTATAATAATTCGATTTTATATGTTCTCGCACGTTATAATTTATAAAGCATTACTATTTGCACCAATGAATAAGAGAACGAATAAATTCGTTTTTATCTAAAAACTTTAATATCAGAGAGTAAATTTCCTCTCTGTTAATATCTTCCAGGTCCTCTTGACTCGAGAGTCTTGAGATTAATATCAGCAGTTAGGATTAATGAAACAACACCTGTAAATATACCATTTTATTCATAAACAAGAACGCTTATTTGTATAAAAATACATTCTATCTTATAATGCAAGTTTTAATCTCGTAAAAATTACAGTTAAATGCTTCACACAATTTTACGTTTCTTCTTTCTAAACGTATATTGCAATTTCTCTTAATAAGAAGTCCTGGTTGATTTAATTAATTGAATTTATTGTGCGCGTATCATAATCAATTTTCATTATACATATATAGTGAACACGAAAAAGCTATATATTTTTTTAACTTATCAAAAACCTCCACTTTTACCTTTTATTTTATCTTCACTTAATTTTTCAAGTAAAACGAATAGCATTTTAATCTTAAACTAAATAAATATTCCTTTAGCAAAACTACACATAAGCATATATAATGTACGGAATGTTAAAGAAATATAATAACGTATCGATTTGCATTTGTATTCTGCCTTTCCTACACATCAATGCAGTATAAAAGAGCTTAGAATATACGCTTTCACTTTTCTCAATATAACAGAATAACGTAACCGTACGTTGCAAATAGCCAACCATTCTGTTTATCAACATATAAATACATATATACAGTAAACCTATCTGTCAACTTTGAGACAGAAATAATGTCTCTCTAACGTTTCCTTCTTTTACTGGAATGTGTCCTGCTATTCGATGGAAATTGCCTTCGATAATCTATTTCGGAATCTGTTTGTTCGCTAATCGGTTTAAAGCAACGGATCGGCGAACTAAGGTTGTTATCAATTTCAGTACTTGTACATTCTGAAAAAATTCATACGATTTAATGAATTTCAAGCAATCACAAGTCACAGTTTCATAAAAATTTTTACCAGGTGACAATTCCGCTTGATGTTGTTTCCGCAAACAATTATTCACATGTTGCTCGTAGTTTGTACAGTTAGTTGTTGTGTATTTTAGACACACACCGCATTCAAGAATTTCTTCGTTGTCAGCGTTTATCGGCGCAATCCTACTTCTTGTAAAACTAGCATTATTCTCGTCTTCATCGTCAGTTACGTATTGCTCGCATCCGGCAGCGTGTGTTTCTATTTTATCACTTGGGAAACACCGATTGCAAATAGGACAATTTACATCGTTCGATACATCGTCTATAGTAACATTCATTTTTCTAGTTAACGAAGCGCTGTTCTCCTATAAAGAAAACATGGTATTTAAAAAACATATTTTACGGACGTACAAGTTGGAAATAATTTGTACGTTTCACGAAGAGAAAATATAGAGAAACTTTTACCTGGAATAACGTGTCGTTCTCATTCTGTTTATACAAGTCGTATATTCTCTTTTTATTTTCTTCGCTGACTTGTTTCTGAGACTTCACTATACTTTTCCACTTTTTACCCTTTTCCTCTCTAGACTTTTCTCTCTCTTCTCTTTGCTTCTGTCTTTGTTGTCGCTCTTCCACTTGCTTCTTATAAAATTCTTCTTTCTTCCGTTTCTCTTCCTCCTCCCTTCTTTGAACTTGTTCCTTCGCGGTTTCCATCTTCTTTTGTTTCTCCTTTTGAATTCTCTCTAAAATCATACACTCGTTTTTTATTCTATGCGAAAGACCTTTCATCGGTAGCGGTTTAATCTCTGTATTTTTCGACGATATTTTCATTTCATCCGCAACCTTTTCTTTTTCTAATTCTAAAAGGATTTCTTCATCTGTTAGGATGTTATTTTTCTCTTGGCAGTCTAAATGTATGGCACTTTGTTCCTCGCTGCTATCGTATAGAGAGGAAGCGTCAGAAATAATATTAATATTATGTTTTTTCTTCTTATTTAAACATTTCCTAGTAGTCGGAGGATCAATGTTTCTTGAATAGGAAGAAAGTAGTTCAGATGATAGATATTCACATTTTGTATGTTCTACGTCCAAATTTTTAGTTTCCATAACAGAGTTTTTTCTAATATCGTCATTGTCAAGATATTCGTTTTCGCCCATAGTAATTTCGCACGCTTCTTTGTCGGAACTTAATACTCTGTTCGATAGTTCGTAAGATCCTGTTTTTTTTTTCTTAATTACTATATCGTCTTCGTCGCTGCCAGAACGTGACGTGTTAGAAGAAGAAACAACCAAGGCTGATTTACGCTTATTAGGTCGTTCGATATTATATATGTCTGTACACTCCATCGGATTCTCTTCAGTCTTACTGTTCGTTAATGATATTCTATCCAAACTACTTTTAGCAACTTCCACCTACAGAAACGTTGAAGAAAGGATTAGAATTGCACTAGACAGAATAAAGTGGACAACTATTCACTTTTTTTTTACAGAAATATTGTTTATTCAAAAATTGGTTTGCAGCTTACAGTTTTGATTACTGTTTTTTCTTGTTTTGTTTTATAAACACTTATGTATACATACGTTTATATAAATGCAATCTTTACAACATTTTGTAAAAAAACATTGATCACAAATTTCAATTATCGTGTATATAAAGTATTACTGTTGTTTTTCTCGAACGAGTAATCCCTAATAGCACAAAATATTGTATACATATTCGTATAATATTAAAAAGAGATTTAATCTTTTTTTTTAATATTCAAATATACATACAATATTTGTTTTATATTAAGTAACAAATATTTCTTTGTAAATATGTAGGAAAAATCTATTTCGTGTTACGAGAAAAATACATTTTTTTAAATATTAAATGAATCTTTATTTCATATTATGAAAAAAATATTTCATTCTCATTATAAAAAAAATCTTTTAATCTTTGTTTAATATTAGAAATAGAATATTTTTTATACAATATTCCGATCCAATATTGTTCTCATATGAAAAAATGTGACTTGAAAAATATTTTTCCAATATTTGAAAAAAATATCCATTTAATATTTTTGTGCTACTAGGGATAAAATCAATTATTGCTTAAAAGAAATGTTCAAATTATAGAAGAAATTTTTTCTAAAACAAGTTGAATTTGATCATAAGATAAAACATAAAACATTTGAGTACTACTCATCTCGAAGAAAATCATATAGAAAATCGATAGTTTGCACATTCTTAATTGAAAGAAAATAATCAATGATCTGTATCGTATTAATTACGTTAGTAATACCAATGTTTCAAGTTTAGTTTCAGCACGTTAAACGCAATCTTGATTGACGCATTTAGATACAATATAACAAATATTTTTCCATGGCACAATATGTTTTACTCAGAATAGGGTGAACTTGTTATTCAAAGAATAAAATACTTGCTGAAATTTGTTAATGGTATGATCTGTAAGAAACGGAGGTACCCACCTGAATGGGTGACCCCCATTGAAACTTAGAATCAGCGGTACGATGCCAACTATACCAGAATTCTGCTGTCTGTTTCAGATGCATGTTTAACGCGGTCAGCAGTTTCTCTAATGACTCAGATGTATCCGCATTCTTGCACAATTGGAATAGCATTCGGTCCTGCGCTAAAGGTCGTTCAGGCTCTCGTAAAGGCACATCATTTTCACTGACACACGAATCAAGCGGGTTAATCTGCCATCTTTCCAACTTTTGGCTATTGTTTAAATGCGTGTCCACCTTTATTTCTGCATCGTTCGTACCGTGAGAATCTTGCAAACTGTTCTTCTCTATCAGAGGAATATACTTGTTCAAGTTGCGGGAATAGTTGTCTCTCGTATTTAGATTATCGTGTAACTTGTCGAATATATCGTCGTTGTCCACGGTTTTATTTCTATAGAGATAGTTTCGGGAACCGGCAATCGCAGGTGCAAGTTCAGGACTGCCAAAATTGCGAGACATGATTGGATCATGTATCGGCGAGCTGTGATTAGATTTATGTGGATGTATCAACCTGGATATATCACTGTCTTCTTCGATCTCTGATTCTTGTGCTAAATTGGACTTGGACACCAGTTTTACAGATCCCTCGTTAGAGGTATGTAATAATTCCTAAAAATTGTAATTATTATGTGAAACACACTTAACGAATACACTTAATTATTATTATTATTGAAAGTTTATTGACCTTTTGTGCATTTTTCTCATCTTTGCCCACATTTGCCATATCCTTGGATTCATTAATAAAACCCAAGATTTCTTTCATTTCTTTGTATGTGTACCATGATTCATACATTTTCATATCTACGAGAGAAACCATTCTTTAACATAATTAGATTTTTATGAAGAAATATTCATGTACAGGGTGATTCACCGCACGTTACCACCTCGATTTGCATCGAAGAAAATGTATTTTCTCCTTTGGTGACTATTGAAAATACCATTGATGGTCAATCGGTTAATTCATTAACACAGAGCAAAATCTATATAATATAATAAATAACTCTGAATTTGAACTGAAATTGAACATTTCTTTCCTCAAAACTATTCCAATCAGCAAATTATTAACTTTTCTATAAATCCCTTGTAAGTAGATTATTGAGGTTCGACTGTAGTATTCTAAAGTATATAATCGGAAAACATTCGAAGGTTATTTATATTAAAATAACATTTAATTACCTCGAAGCTCTCTTTTCATTTCCTCCTCTTCTTTTTCTTTAGTTGTCAACAACTCAGGCTTGTCTCTGTCCATATTGCTTGACATATTCTCTTTTCAAATTCAATTCGAAACAGCAACTGTCAATAAATCGTTTTGTACGCGATAAAGCGTAGTTTAAGTCTAAAGTTCATATATATCTGCCGATCTAAGTTTTTCCACATCACTGCTTAATTGTAGTCTTAAATGACATGTGTATACGCATCGACAGAATCGAAAGTGAAATTTACCAAGAGACGTGTATCATGCACGAATCACGATCCGAATCTGAAATCAACATTACACACACATTTACATTAGTGTAGCTGCGTTTCAGTCGTTTCATTTAGAAAGAAAACTATGTACAGTATATATATATTTACGTTTAACGAAATTTATTGGAGAACCGTGCAAATTATGGTTAACTATTTATTTCCATTATTTCAAGTAATGTATTCAATTACTGTAATACGTTACTGTGCACCGATAACGATTAATATAGACATTTTTAATTATTATCTAAGCTGTTGTACGTAAAAAGAACATACAGTATTTCCTTCGGAACCGTCGCTTTTGGCAGTTTGGCGACCTCGCCATCATAGCTGCCAGACGGGGCGCTTTTTTCGCGCATGCGCGAGTTTTGTCAGGGACGTCTACGTCCGAAGTTTGTGAGGCACTATTGGGGGGAAAGTAGTGGGAGACTATCCGGCTATGCCCTTTTGCGAAATTAGCGGGGCGGCCAAGATACCCGATCTTCGTACTCGACTGAGGCCTTCGGAGACTAAAATCGTCGCGCATGCGCGAAGAAAAGCGCCCCGTCTGGCAGCTATGGTTTCCTCCTCTTCTTCTTTTTCCCTTCCGCCAGCACCATAAACACGGTGCGCATACTCCACTTAGCTGATGATATGGTCTAAGATCGGACGGTACAGTGAGCGCTATCTAGCGATAAATCTTGGAAATAAAATTGCCGTGAATATTTAAATATGGCGCTGCCCAGCGCTGCCCTTGATACAATGTTATTAGTTAACCTTGCATAATTTCCATTCATCTAAATATATGCACAGTAACAATGTTCCTAATACCTCGTAAAACTTAGAGTATGTAGTTTATTTTACTAGCATGATTGAGTTGTATTCATTGTATAGTAGGAAATAAGTTGAATAGAAGTGCAAGTGTGTATAGAAGCCGTACAAACTGTACTAGCAAGGAAATATTAATTTATTAAAAATGTCGATACTGCGAACAGTGTTGTTTAACCCTTACCTTAATAATACGCAGAGTCCAAGGTATGAATTCTATATAATAGAATCGTAAGGCGTTTCATTTATGATTCTTATTTAAAATCAGACCGAAGGTGTCGATGGCATCGCTGTCTTCATTGATCGTTTTCTCGATAAGATATATCCATTATTAAATTTATTTTTTCAGGAATTCATTGTTGACATTTATAACAAGACAAAGGTGTAAGTTGCTTAACATACCAAGAAGAAATTTTAATTCTAACGTGAAGGAACATGTAGTCGACAAGAGTACTAAATTCAAAATTATCCCATCCGTTATAAAATTTGGTGCTGTAGGCGTAATAGCGACATATATAATTAAATCGAATAGTACAATTGTAGAATGCAGAGCGCTTAAAACAATTCCACGAGATCTCGAAGGCGAAGAGAATTTGGAGTTTAAATGGAAAACATTTTTACTATATTTATATCCATATTTATGGGAGTTGCTAATAGCTTTATCGGTAAGTGTACATGTTTATCGTTATGTATATACGTATATCAAAATGTTGTATCGTACATAATGTTATACGTAATGTTATATCGTTTCAGAGTGCACTGACGGTAGCTGTACTAAATATTTGGATCCCACAATATGTGGGTAACGTGATAAATGTGTTAACGAAAGTTTCCAAGAGCAACGGAGACGATAAGAAAAATTTGCTTCTGCAACTTACTCAGCCTGCGTTCGCATTGGCACGTATGTATATTGCGCAAGTACGTAGCTATCAACTTAACAAGTAATTAACCTTTAGTTACAAGAGCGAGATATAAATCTTGATAGAATCGAGGTGTGAGTAACTAAACGTTAATGCCTTCTTTTTTTATTTATCGAATGATTTCGAACGTTACTTTCAGGCATTTTTTACATTTATGTATATTTATACGCTTTCTCACGTGGGTGAAAAAGTAGCGATGAACTTGCGACGAGATCTTTTTAAGTCAATTATTATGCAAGACATCGCTTTCTTCGACAAGAATCGCAGCGGTGAAATCGTCAGTCGGTTAACCAGCGATATACAAGATTTTAAAAGCGCTTTCAAAGCATGCATATCCCAAGGATTAAGAAGCACAACACAGATCGCTGGGTGTGTAGTTTCTGTGATAATAATTTCACCGGAATTAACTGCTGCGATGGTGATCTCTATGTCTACTATTATTTTGATCGGTACGCTACTTGGTAAAAATTTACGAAAATTATCGGCACAGGCGCAAAATCAGACTTCTAAATCGACAGCTGTTTGCGAGGAAGCCATACAAAACGTTAAAACGGTATTTAAAACACGCCGAAGCTTGTTCCGTTCTTCTAAAACTGTAAAATTAATACTCTTTTCAAATTCTTGAACAGGTAAAAGCTTTCGCAGCAGAGGATAAAGAAGTAGAAATGTTTTCGAAAGAAGTCGAACAGGGATGTGTATTATATGAAAAATTGGGTTTCGGAATTGGTTTGTTTCAAGGAGGAACCAGCTTATTTTTGAATGGTATTTTACTTTGCACGTTATATTTTGGTGGACATTTAATGTCGACTGGACAATTGACTCCGGGAGATTTAATGGCGTTTTTAATGGCTACGCAAACTGTACAGAGGTCTCTGTCGCAAATTTCATTGCTCTTTGGAACTTACGTCAGAGGTGTGAGCGCTGGCGCCAGGGTGTTCGAGGTATAAACTGTCTTAATCCTGCATATACATTTTAATGTTCCTTCAAATAATTGTTCGGCTCTGTATTGTATCATTGTACCTTAACAGTATCTGGGCATGCCACCTTCGCCTATGATGGTAACTGGAGAAACTATAATGGACCAGTCTCTTGCTGGAAATATAGTTTTTAAGAATGTAAAATTTAGCTACCCTACCAGACCAGAACACGTTATCTTAAAGAATTTTAATTTGAACATTCCTGCTGGGAAAACGGTAGCTATCGTTGGTTCGAGCGGTAATGGCAAATCAACGGTTGCCGTGTTGTTAGAAAGGTAACTTTTTACGACGCGACGAACTTCGAAGGACTTTATTTATTAATATACAAAATTACATGCTATTTAGACTTTACGACGTTGATGAGGGGTCGATTACAATTGACGGTAAAGATCTAAGGACGCTTAACGCTGGTTACCTACGAGGTAATGTTTTAGGGTACATCGATCAGGAACCAATTTTATTTGCTACAAGTGTTATGGAAAATATAAGATACGGGAAACAAGATGCTACGGACGAAGATGTATTTATTGATCGTTTTCAAAGTTACATAGGTTGCGCGTTCCATAAATATTTTTTTATCGAATACCTTGTTCGTTCTGTTGTCAAGGTGATTGAAGCTGCGAAGGACGCGAATGCTGACGAGTTCATCACGAAGTTCCCGGATAAATACGAAACCCAAGTGGGCGAAAGAGGAGCGCAACTTTCCGGTGGACAAAAGCAACGAATTGCAATTGCCAGAGCTTTACTTAAACGACCGTCTATACTAATATTGGACGAAGCTACAAGGTAAGAATAATGTATTATAACACTATTATGTATTATACTGCACGTTTCGGTATTGGAATCTTTCATAATTTTATGTCTCCTTAAATCTGCAGCGCATTGGATTATAAAAGCGAGAGAATCGTTCAAAAAGCATTAGAAGATGCTACAAAGGGTAGGACAGTTTTAGTAATCGCTCACAGGTTGAGCACAGTGAAAGCTGCTGACATAATCGTTGTATTACAAAAAGGAGTTATCGTGGAGGTACATGACAAAATTTGTCTGATCATTTTTAGCAAAATATTTATTATCATAATTTCTGCTTACAGATGGGTACCCACACACAGTTATTGAAAAAGGGGGGTATATACTACAATTTAGTAAACGAGCAAGATAAAGAAAGTACATAACTCTAGTGAAATATCGAAGTATACGCGTAGTACAATGACTGGGATCAGTATTTACGATACAAGATATTCACATTGTACGGTATTATAGTATAATGTGTTTCGAGAACATGGTAAAAAGAACTTTAAGACGATCATTCAATTTTCTTGGCTGAAAATAAACTAAATTAACTAACTATACATATATACATGGAATAAATAGATATTTATATTTTTAAATAATTACAACTGATTTATTTGCATCCTTGCGTGTATATCTGATTGAATTTTACGAAGTTTATGTACGAGGTTTAGGAATTTTCTTTAGAATATTTCTTAAACGATGCTCGAATCTGCTCGTGATATTTAATAGTCTCGTCGCTAATGGTAATGCGATATGTGACGATATTGTAGGGTTTAACTGGTGGGATGCTGTTACATCTTGCCTCTCTGCGAAACTTGCATTTTTTAACAATGCTTCGTTCTTCTCCAGTCGTGCAAGTAAAGTCTGTAACATGTCCTCGCATGATTCTTTATTTACCGATGAATTCGACAAGTCTAACGAATCATTTCCGTTAGCCACTAAAGCTGATTCCAAAGCTGATACAGCATTTAAGGTCGACGTGAAATTCTGTATGATTTGATCCATGTCGTTGGAAATATCGTTTAACTCGCCAAGTTCGTGAGTCGTGTTTTCTGCAGATTCTGTACTCACATAATTCGCTGAGTCGGTGCTAATTGAAAACGCAGTGTCGTTAAAAGCGCCTACAATGTCAGTCACCGATTCACCCAACAACGCAGAATTTGTAAAACTTTCTACAGTCGTAGTACTGACACCTTCTGTAGAAGATAACAATTCGTTTTGATAATTTGAATTGTCAGCGAACATGTCAGAATTCGAAGTGGTACTTTCATTTTCAGATCCGGAAAACGTAGATGATTCGATCGCTGAAACTGTGGAAGTAATCTCGGTCCAACTAAGCTCGGTAGTTGGACGTTCATCCCGTTCTTCTTCGTTTAAACCTGACGTTCCTTGCTGAGTTGAGGAATCTACCGATGGTTCATTCATTTCTGTAGACGTGCTTTCTACTGCGGGACTCGAAGATGTAGAATCGCTTGTACTTGTCGAATACATGTCTGGTGTATTTGATGTAACTTCGTCGTTCCGATCAGTTGAACTCTCTACTGTAGTAGTCGTATGTAACGGTTCTTCAGTTGTTAAGGAATCTCCGGCAGTTGTTCCAGCCCCCTCGAATTCTTCATTAAACATATCTTTCTGCCAAGTGGAAGTTTGCAACGATGGATCAGTGGTCTCTGTTAGAAGAGATGAAGCAAGATACTCTGAAGTTAATGGAGTACTTGGAGTAGGATCAGTGGTTTCCGTTAGAAGAGATGAAGCAAGATACTTCGAAGTTAATGGAGTACTTGGAATAGGTTCAATGGTACTCGAAGAACTTGACATATTAAAAATATCTTCTGTCGAGACATTGGAGTCATTCCATTCATAGGATTCAAGAGGCATCTGTACTATATTGGAATCTGTCGTCGATGTAATTTCACTCTCGTAATTACTTGTGGTCTGGTCTATTAATTCATGTTCTCTGTGTAACAGAGCTATTCTTCCTTCAGCGTTAGGTTCGCATATCGAAGAGACGTTCAAGTACGTGTCATCGCACGTAGCAGAAATGCTGCACATTTCTGTTCTCGCATCGTAAATCATAGTCCTTGGACATTTGAAAACAGTCTGGAACATCCGGTGGTCTTTGATTTCGCATGTGTAGAATAGAGTACAATCGTGCAGCACCGGAAATGATCCAGATTTCTTGCATACAGGCAATTTTATAGAATCAAATGTTCGTTGGCCAGAACCGATTCGTTCGGCGACCTCTTCTTGATGATCAACGTGGACGCACTTGTGCAAATCGAAGCTGAAATACTGATCTCCTCCGCATTCAGCCAGAATCGCTTGATTTTTCTTGCAAACGTAGTAATGTCTAGGATTGCCGCAATGAGGCTTTAATACATTTACACCGCACGACTTTGTCTTATTCACGTAAAGTAGCGTACCACCGCCAACGATCTCTAAGCAACGTTCTCGTTCTTCGTCAAAGTATTCAGTGTTATCGCAAAACGGTGGTTGAGAGCTCAATGATTCCATTGTTAAATTCATGTTACCGGTGTTGGAATCCTGTAGGCAAATAAACTCTCATTTATAAATCAAATACGAATGATTTGCTCGACCGAAGAATAAATTGTTTTATGCAAGAAGAACGTAAACAAAGGAAAATAGCACTTACGAATGGATTCTCTACCGGTTGATTAACGCTGTCCGATATAATTTGTAGAATTATCAGGAGTATAGCGTACCCTATCATATTAGATGGTTGTATTAACCGATTGGTAAGCACCGATCAGGTTTCGTCCTGTCTCGCCAGTCAGCGTACACGCTTTTTGATCGTTCCCTAAGTTTTATGGTTCTCATACTGCGCGTTCGAGCACTTTTATATCGAGGACGTGCTTGATAATAATTGCGCGTGATAAATCCAGGCGACGAGATTAACGTCACTTCGTGTCATTTTTCGACAACGAAAAAATGCGAGCAGACCAGATCCACTAATTATTACTTGGAAAGTGTGTATTCTCGTGAACGAGTAAAGTCTTCGCGTTGCTGTTTTAATTAAGGCTTGGTACGTAATCAGACGCGATAGAACGCTTCGGCAAGCACGTTCTATGATTTAATAAAAAAAAGATATGCATTCGAATTCAAGGGCGATCGAGATTTCACGATAACGCGTACTAATGAAAACCACAAGGTAAGATTAACTTATTGCGATGCAGACGCAACCGTTCGTCGATAGGGTTTTATTCTTGGGAGAATGGTGGAAGAACAATGAGAAGCTTAGAAATAAAAACAAATATTTATTATACGACTATAGTGGCAATAGATATAATAAGTCAGTAACAAATCTGTATATACAATGTTTCGTTGAATTACATATCTACAAGGTGATTTGTTTTGTTTGCTCATTAAAATAGCGTACACAGCAATTTGCTTCCAGGTATATGTTGAAATAGGACTCGATTCTAGGATTGCGTATCGTTGCTCGCGATAAAAGCCAGGACTGTACAATTTTCATTTCTTTCGGAGTAATCATCGTTTATCAACTGATAGAGCTCGTTTCAACATTCGTACTGCGTGACTCTGTACGTAAAGTTGTTACTTGTTACGATATGAATCCCTGCACCAAAATATGGCATCACATAGTGCGAACCATCCGCAGGTCCTACGGTTTGTGTTGCTATAAGTATAACATCGACGAACTGGCCAAGGAAGAGGAATCCCAAAGTACTCAGCTTAAGTAAACCCAGCGCTGGATACCCTAGGTAAAATCTATCTGCTCCGAACATGCCGAGAAATATAGAGAGTAACAACGACGTGGCAAAGGAATATCCATTTCTGTGAAAAGATAACTCTACGTTGTATCGTGGTAATCAAACGCCAGGAAAGTAGCAACACGATTCGAGAAGTTGCACCCACGTATTGTCAATATTTAATAAAATATCGTTGTAATAGCATGTACTTACGTCCATTTACAAGGAATATCCTTCTTGAACGTGTTATTTTTTGTTTCTGTACAAATGAGGCCATCTGCAGCCAGACACAACACTGATAAAGACAGAAAAAGTATACGAGTTACGTTTTTATGCTTTGCGGTACACGAGATACATTAAAATCTCAACACGAAACCGAACGCGACAGTGATATCATTGTGAAAGGAAGGAAGAGATAAGGTAGAAGAGGGTCCCTGCTTCTACGTAATTTCGTAACAATGAATGAGCTGTATTAGGAGGTTATGTCACGGTATTTTTCGAATTTTTCAAGGAACAGTAGATTTGTAGAAAAAGTTCTTTCACCCTTGGCCTTATTCTCCTTGGTGCAACCTTTCGGCTGTTGCGTCTCCGGGTCTATGAAATCATAATCGGGATGAGGACAGATGTACTGTCCCATTCGTAGGTTACTGCAGTCGATCTCATATGTGTTATCCGCACCATTGCCCAGCGGTACCAAGAGAACAAGCAACAAAAGTCCGCTAAGGAATCGCATCAGATGAAACATGCCGTTTCATTTTATAACAATTACTTCGATCACCAGACTATCACTTGATTCAACGTCTCCAGTAGTTCCACGATATTCCGTGCATGTTTGTTGTATTTTGAACGCACTGCCATTAGAATTGCTATACAGGGAAAAGGGGAAGGGGGAACAGCGTCGTGGAAGGGAAAGGTGAGCAACGCGTGTCTATGTATAACAATTTTCAAAGTTCGAGATATTTTCGAAATTGTATATTTTATTTAAAATACTGTTTTCTTTAAGCAAAATAAACACATTATTATTTACATTTATTAATGAAAACTAAATACTATTGAATATTCGTTACAACAGCAAATGATTCGTGCCGCTTTCCCCATAAGAGGCAATGCAAATCCCGGCAAGAATTATTTGCTCCTGATAAATGTCCGTACAGCGCCAATCCGTGCAGCGGCAAAACGCTCAAACTGTTAGCAATTAGTCCGACATAAGTCGTAGGTATGAGGTAACGCGTTACCCTATACCTACGACTTATGTCGGACTAATTGCTAACAGTTTGAGCGTTTTGCCGCTGCACGGATTGGCGCTGTACGGACATTTATCAGGAGCAAATAATTCTTGCCGGGATTTGCATTGCCTCTTATGGGGAAAACGGCACGAATCATTTGCCGCTGTAATAAATATTCGATACGCTTTATTTCGTATGAATAAACGATTTTTATCGTATAATAAAGACGGAGAGGATTCTCCAGTATATTCCCACACATTCAACCCCATTCTTTTAGTCCGTGAATAACAATTTTTAACAATTTTCAAATAATTTCTAAGCGTAAGAATTTTTAGCAAATTCTGTCAGAAATCTGGGTCCCCTTATTAATGTCTAGGGACGGCTATTGGGGTTTTAGTCGGGGTGGCTCCGGCATTAAACATCCCCATCTTCGGCGATGTAAGATGTTAATCCTAAATGGATTTCTCCAGTTATTTAAAAAAAGGGCCGGATTAGCCATATAGCAGAAGTAGCAAATACGCCTCGCGTTTCTGGGAGCCTCTTTTCTTTGTAAAAGTGTAAATTGATTAATTATTTATTTGACTGTAAACTTGTAGAATAAATACTATTGCATTTTGCTGCAGTTATGACAGTGTTTGTGTTTGAACTGGTTTGTAATAGAAACTTTGTACCTGTTTGTACCGCGAATTAAACAATAGAAGACGGTTACGACAGCCTATATAGCATTTATTTCGATGAAAATGGCTGCTTCGTCGTTGAAGAGCACTCGGAAAACGTACAGTTTCGAGGAGCGGGAAATATTGATAACGTTGATTAATAAATACGAGGATATCGAGGAGAAGAAATCCGATCCCGTATCAATGTGCAAACGAAAGTCAGCCTGGTCTCAACTCGCCGAAGACTACAACTCGATGGTAGGTCCTCAAGGTGTACGCTCGGCTGTGCAATTAAGACGCTGTTGGGAAAATATGAAAGCTTGCAAACGTAACCGGGAAGAGAAAAAGTTGCGGTAATTATCACTCACAATAAAATATGCTACTGTTCAACATAGCATTTAAGCTGTGTATACCTGTGTCACCTTAAGCGTAGTTAGAAACCATCGAATCTTACATAACAATTCCAAGCACTCCCTTGGCTATCCGACCTATTTTTTAAACCATCAACAGTAGAATTTACCGATCGATTTTCATCTATTTCTGCTTAATATTTCGAACTAATTCCTTCTACGAACGGTTCTGCTTTATGTTTCCGAGAAGATAGTCTGATCGAAATAACGACATTAAATTTTCTCTTCCTTCGCCAATGTGGCTTTCGAATCTAAAATCGTTTGGACGCTATCGAATTTCTACGAAAGAGAATAAACACAGAAGCGGCTGTATATATAGGTTCCGAATCTTTCCAGAAATATTTCGAAAAGTTTCTGCCATCTGTCCAAGGACCATTCATGCTCGAAATTCTGGGAGAGTAGGACTCCTTTGTCGGAGCTTCCAATACCAACCGGAACTGTAGGATTGCCGCCGAACGTCGTATTCGAGCCAAAAGAATCGGAGCCGTTTACTTTGCAAAGCGTTTGCACTTTGAAGCCACCGAAACAAACCACGAGAGACGAGAACAAAGATTTAGGTAATTTCAGGTTTCTTCGAGTCTTTGAATTGTAGGATAAAACTGGTATAAAACTGGTGCTCGTTTATTCACTGGTGCAGTTACCCTAAATTACTTGTTGTCACATCGAAAGTCGATCGATCGACTTTTTGGCTGCAGAGAAGAGCACTGTTTATTTAAATATATCGATCGGTTTCAGATTGTTTGGAAAAGTCGACGAAAGGATCGTATTCCCCAATCGCCAACAGGTTGGATAAAGAGAACACGCCGGAGAGAAATCGTTTGATTTTCAAGTCGAATGGTACTCAAACGGTGACGTCCCCGTCGTTCGTGTTCTCCGCTCACGATCAACCCCGTAAATTGAAACGATCGTTTCATAGAGAGGAAGAGCTGCACGTGTTGGCTCTTTCGGAAGCGCAAATGAAGGTAGACATCGCCGCCATGTTGAAAGAGGAGGCTAGAATTAAACTGGAGGAGGCTCATTATCGCAAAGAGGAGGCTAGGCTCAGGATGCTTCTTTTCACGTACAAGCTTGATCGAATGAAAGAAGATTAAACCAACGTAAACCAACAGTTGTTTTCCTCCGTGAAACGAGGAAATCTTCAACTAGAAACGAAAGGGAAATTCTTATCTCTTCTGTTGTATCTATTTATTTTCACTAGCTACAATTGAAACGTAATAATCTTAATAAATACAAAGTTCGTACACGTTAACTACTTGATGAGTTTCGTATAATAAGGATAGAGAGATTTCGCGGAACCAGTTTTCGATTGAAAGAAAATGTTACCGTGTAAGTGTAGCAGCGTATGAAAAGCGTATGGAAAGCGAATGTGGAAAAGTTTTCGTAGGTAGCAACGAATAGTCCAGTCAGATTCGACACCCCAGAGTACCCCTAAATGACGTGTGAAAATTTCATTAATTTCGGAATACTTTCCGGGTAGACACCATTTTTTCGACCTGAAATACATGATCATAGTGCTCTCGTGTGCGTGTACATATACGAATTACGAAATGTTACGTATGACAACGATGATTAGCGGTTATACTTTTGATTTTTCTACAGGATTATGTATTGCGATTTCAATGATCATCGTTGATATGGTTAGTAATAAAAAAAGAATTGTCAATTTATTGACATGGCAGTCAGAAGCTGATAGGCGGTCATTGAATTTGACTAGCACTGTAATTGTCGTCTTTCGAGAAGGAGAAAGTAGTGAGGCAGAAAATACAACGTAATGAGTTATTTAAAAATGCGATTGATGAAGCTGATCGATTACGTCAAGACCAAAGTTGACATCTCGAGTGTTAACGCGGATGATTACAAAAAGAGAAAGTAGTGTCGTTGAGATCAAACCACGCGCACCGAAGACGTACAATTAATACTTTTTTAAATCTTTATCGTAAAAATAATTTTCGCTTTGGATATAGCATTGCAACGGTGGTGTAACACCGCTTATTTTGATTACGTTCGAAAGTATTGATCGTCTCGAGTGTCTCTACATCAAATGGAAGTTGTCGTTGAGTGCAGGCTTTGGGGATGAGCAACGAGCAACCTCGAACAGCGATGGATCGGTATAAATCGGTTCGCTGGGATCGAAGCCGGTTCTTCTGGTCGATGACAATCCGACAGCACCTTCCAAACCCGTGGATGATCTGCTCGCAACACGTTGGCCGATCACGTTGCTCATCGATCTGGAGATTGACCTGCGCGTGGGCATATTTTTTATTTTTTAACAAACTATTCGATCTCCATTTGTCGTCTAGCAATTTCACCCTTTGCACTCGGAGCATTTTGTGCTACTAGGGAACATAGCAATTGAACACAATTCGTTTATCAATGAACAATAAAAACAACAATATCGAAATTACCTAAATATCGAAATTGATCGAGAAGAATACGTACGTCGACTGAAACGGTTTCTGAAGTCCACTGCGCAAGAAAGAGAAATTATTCGCCCGGCTGCTGTACGCGTCATCCGAATGACTGCTACGGTTGCATGGTTTATCGACCCTGCGGTTCTTCATGATCACCGCGTAAGCGTATTTTCTAAAACGGTTAGCGTCGATCGATTTAGTTTTGTAAACGCAGACGAATCTGGAAAGCTCACCTGGGGAGTGATCAGGGAGACATACCTATAAATCAGCATGGACAAGCATACGACCGAAGCTAGGAGCACTACCAGCACAGCCACCGCTGTCACTAGTCCGTAATACTCGTTCGGAGTTATACAAACGTTCTCCATGACCGTGGTCTGCCTTTCCACCATTGTCTCCTCGTCTATATCCATTCTCGAGTCGAGCACCTGCGCCAAGAAGCGAATTAAACTGGTGCTTCTTCTGATAGGAAGTAAATCGGTGACAACCGAAGCGCGCCTAGACATTTGGTCGGATTTAGTGAACGCTAAACCTACATTCTCTGTGTACTCTACTACCTCTACTACCTCTTTTGATTTTGATGACTTTGAAATATGTTGTCAAGATCATCATTCTGAATAACTTCTTCCTATTCATGTTACCGCCGACCGATTTTAGTTTTCGAGATATTCGTAAAAAAACTATTGCTAATACTGTATTGAATTTTTCGTACGGTTGAATTTTCAACCGGTTGACTGGCACGGGTTGCCGTGGTTGGTTTAGCGTTAAACACGAATTACGGAATCACCTCTATCATTTCTCTGACGTGTTCCTCCTCCTCCTCTTCTTTCTCCTCGTCAGCGTCACTGTCGTTGCCAGCGGTGGAATTCGCAGCGGATGACGTGTCATTTACAGTGTTCTCGATTACCG
Source organism: Lasioglossum vierecki (assembly GCA_028455595.1). Lineage (NCBI taxonomy): Eukaryota > Metazoa > Arthropoda > Insecta > Hymenoptera > Halictidae > Lasioglossum > Lasioglossum vierecki. The sequence continues at coordinate 12,822,894 of CM052342.1, forward strand.
TGGTTATTTCGTTTTCTTCGGCTATTGTGTCGTTCAGCGGCACGTCCCTTCTCTTTCTACCAAAGGATGGCTCGCTTCTCCCGGTACCGCCCGAACAGTAGGCAGGCTGGCAACCGTCTCGACAAGTCCTCACGTTCGCCTCGAACACCAAGAAATTCGATTCGGGGATCTTGAACGCGTTGAAACGTGCCTCGAGGCTGTCCCCCTCGCGCAAACGGTCCAATCCAGGGAACACGTAGTTATCCACTGGACATCTGTGTACAACAAATTTATATAGAAAAATGTCTTTGAATATCGATCGTAATGTCGAGAACATTCAACATTTATTATTCATACAGAAAGTTATTAGTAAAAGTTCCGAAAAGAAAAAATACATTTTCCGTAATACTTCGCTTGGAAATATGTTTATCTTTCATGTATACGAAGGCAGTCCAGTGATCGATAGACTCTCTCGATAGAGCAATAGATTGCAGATTGTAGATGGACACGTGCGAGCTAAGAACGAAAATGTGTATCCTTTCAAGAAACTCCTTTCTGACTTTCCCCGAAGAGTTTGGCCTACTCTCTCGATCGACGTTTATTCGAGAGCTATATCCTGCAGCGCGTATCACGAAACTCCATTACCCCCTAGTTGTTAGTAGATCGATCTACATTCGTTTATTGTTTCGAAGGATCGAAGACGAAAGAGTCGGAATGTAAGAATCACGCGGAGATATCACTTTGTATTTTTTTTAGGAAATGTATCTTAATATTTACCCATATCTGTCGATCAATTGAACGCTTCTGCCCGAATAAGGATCTCTGGCGATCACGTTGGTGGCGAAGATGTCGGTGACGTAATTGTATCTGCAAGAAAGATAAATAGTGTCAATGCAAATCTTGGAATTCGGAAGAATTATAAAAGAAAAAATACTGTACCCGTCTTGAGCTTCGAGTCTGAAGGTGAGCGGGTCGCCCACGGCAATGGTGGTCGTAGGTCTGCCTTGGTAAAGGATCATCAGCCTCACTCGGGAACTCAGGGTATTTTCAGCTGGAAGATACTCGATGGGAATCGGGGACCCTGCTCTAAACAATACAAATTCAACGACTATTAGCGAAACTAAGATGGATCGCTGTTTCTCGCGTTAATCTCGATGGTCCATTAGGAGTTACTTATTCGATGAATGGCGAACTGTAATTGTAAATTTGAGGTATACGTTTTCAAGGTAGAAGAGTGAGTTTCATTAAAAAAAAAGAAAATTGTTAGAAATATTAAGTAGGGTTCGTGAAAGAAAATGATAAATTTTTTCTGATTTCGCTCCATCATTTCCTGCATTGTAACTGGTAGATCGAGTCGGCCGGACTGAGCGGTGACTCGATTTCGATGAACCATAGGCCAGAGGCCATAGACGATCCGAAAACAATCGAGTGAGCTTGCACGCGGGGTCGTAAGCAAACGAATCGTAACATGGGCTGCATTCCGTGGTTAATTGCATGCACGGCGAGTGCACCAGGTGCAAGGCACGGTTTCTCAATCGATATGACCTGGCATACCCGGCGCCGATGTAGCCGGACGTGACGACAGCTTCGCCAGGGCCTCGAAACAGACAGGTGAGGTTGAATCGTTTGTCTCTTCCGGTCTGCACGTAGTCGGAAAATTGCACCACCACAATATTGGTCATTGTGTCCCCGTACTGTAACAATTCAGTCAGCATAACTCCAATTTTCCAGGATTTTTGCAAAAAATTTCACGTGTCCGGTTGTTTCGCCAATTTATTTTTTTTTTATCGCGTTTCCTCGACAAATTGCCGTCCATTCACTCTGGATTGTCGCATGTGAAACTTTCTCGGTTCTTCGCTGACACAAAAAGGGCCGAGCTAACAATGGCTGACGTTAGTTTTATTGGAACGACTCTGTTCCAGTCGACTGCGAACAATTCGAGATCGCGAGAAATTAGAAAAATCGCATCTACCAACAGCCTTTTTTTAAAGCCTTTGCGGTTGAAAGCAATTAATGCCTTTTATTTAGGAAACTCGAAACAACAATCGTTTAACTCGAAACCGTTTTAGTCCGGTGATGCTGCGAGCAAATTTTCTGCCTCGAACAGATTCGTCCAGTTCGTTCACGAGAACTGATTTTAATTAAACGGCACAGTCGCTAAGCAAAAAGATCCTTTGATCGAAACTCCTGCATGCACGCGCGAGCGGTAATTTTACGGGCACCGACGTAACGTACACGCGAGAGAGTATATTAAGGTAATTAGATTCCTTACTCTTTGAGTGCCGCATTCAGGATAACCCTGAGGACCGCTGATTCGTAACACGTTCACGGTGCCGCCATTCCCACGGAAGAAGCACCGGTCATAATATCCGTAAGTGTAAATCCGACCGATGAATCCTTCCGGTGTCCTTAAAGTAAATTCCATCCCGTCTTCGCTACAGACTTGACTCACTGGAACGATCAGATATATATAGAAAATTTACAACTTTGCCTGCCAATTATAACTTTCAATAAAATCGCCCTTAAACTTCGCTCCGACAATTCGAACTTTGATAAATGACTCGAATTCATTTGTGCCGAGCACGTCCGAATAAATACTCTCCGGACTTCGGAGCTACGTGAACAAATCTGAAGAATATCTTCGAATCTCCAAGCATTTTTATCTTATTCAATCTTCAGAATCAGAAACGGTTCGAAAAAAATCGGTAAACAGTAGAGTATCCTCGAGATATGGCCGAATTACTTTCGATGGCTCGGAAAGAAAAGAGAAATTTCGCGGTGAAATGATTCGGCCAAGCAAGCAGAAAATAATCGGATCGTCGGAAAAGTTTTTCCAATCAAGTTCGTTACCGAGAGACCGCGAGAAGGGTGTCGAAGCGCAGTTCGGTGTGCAACGACGAGACAGAGAACCAGTTAGGCAAAAAGGATTAGTGTGTGCGTTGTGTCACGTGGAAAAACAGACGATTTATTTCTCCAAGCTAGTTCGACAATGTCTGTACAATAATAATAAATGTTGAATGTTCTCGGCGCTACGGTTCGATCGATTAATACTGAGGAATCAAAAAACAATTTTGCAGATTATCAAATAAATGAATCTGTACAATAATAATGGGGGAGGAATGTATCAAATCATTTCCACGTGTCGAGTATTCCATCGCGGCGCGAACCTCTGCGTAAGACCCACAAGGCTGGCGTCCTAGACGGGTCACGACGCTTACCGTCGAGACACTCCGCGTCGGCGCCCTGTCTGCCGTTGTTCCTCTCGTAGAAATCGTAGTCGGACCCAGTGTCGTAGTAAACCGGATTGCCCATGTCCATGTCCCTGGAGTCCCGGTCGCTCAGCTCGCAGTTGTCCCTTTCGGCGCCATAGGGAGCCGCGTAAGGCCGATAGTTGAAGGATCGGCACACGAAGTCCCTCGCGTCCGCGCACTCCCTTTCGCACTGAGCCAACGACGAAGCCGTGGTGTATCGTCTGACGAAAGGTTTACGGACCCTGATGTGGGGCCCGACTTGTCTGAAGTTGTCCTGCTCGTCGCACCGAGAAACCAACGGTGGTCGTCCGATGATAGGTCCACCGGTGGTTCCGAACGGTCTGGAGTTGAAAACACCACCCTCACCGATGTATCCACCTCCGATCACGCTACCGTCGTTATTGTATCCGCCGAAACCCGGCCGACTGGGTGGTCCTCCCGCACCCCCGTAATGGGTCCGGTCCGGGTGAGGCTGAGGGTACGCGTCGTCGATCGGGTAGCTTCCTGGGTAACCGGATGGGTGCGACGGCTGAGGAAACCTTGCGATAGAAAGATATCGTGTTTCTTGTTATTATGTACTTTGTTAGAGACTAGAGATTAAATGTTGAATGTTCTCGGCGCTACGGTTCGATCAATTAATAAATATAGATAGATCTGAGACATATACAGGTGAGACTTTTGGGACATTTATGGATAAAATACTGTACTTCGTAACCGTTCTTCGATGCTGAACGGTAAGCTCGGCATAATCTATTGACAATGGCAGAGACAGAGAGTCTTCCCTCTTAGCTTACCGACTCGGATAAATCTCCTTATCCGGATATCTCTCGCTAATGGGATATCGATCAACGTGAGGCCTGGCACCGCCTAAACCCGTAGGGTATCGATCCGAAGGATCCTCCGGAACCGGATACCGATCGATCGTATTGGGATAGCGGTCCGTGTCGCTGGGATAACGACCAGGAGATATCGGGAATCGGTTCGCGACACCGGTCGGATACCGATTACTCGTGGGATATCTGTCTATCGTTGGATCAGGGATGGGGTATCGATCGATGGGCACAGGACGACGATCGCCGCCTCTGACTGGGAATCGATCGGAAATCGGGTATCTGTCCGAGGACGGGTATCGATCGCTGATAGGGCTAATTGGATAACGATCGTTAACTGGATAGCGATCGGTATGATAACGATCTCCTCCGGGGTAACGATCGCCGATAGGATAACGATCGTTCACCGGGTACCGATCTACAGGCTCAGGGTATGGATCTGTCGGAGTCATTGGGTATTGACCACTCATAGGATATCTATCCGGATATCTGTCGCTTGGATAACGATCTGGATACTTGTCAGGATATCTGTCTGGATATTTTTCGGGATAGCGATCCGGATATTTTTCGGGATAACGATCCGGATATTTGTCGGGATAACGATCGGGATACTTGTCTGGGTATCGGTCTGGATATCTGTCGGGGTAACGATCGGGGTACCGGTCCGGATATCGATCGGGATAACGATCGGGATAACGATCCGGATGACGGTCTGGATAACGATCCGGCTTCACGCTGCTGCTGTACCCTTTGTCGTAGTCGTCTGGATACCCTGAACGAAGAAAAACTTTCTCTTAATGACATCCTCTTTTTTCATCGTTTCGGAATTGGTTACAAGGTTTATCGTAGGCTAAATAAATTTGAGTTTGCTTCTTTTTGGAAGTTTCTTAGCGAGGAATATAGTGTACCGCAGGGTAAATAGAATATTGGTTGGTATCGAAATCTAACCGGGTCTTCCGAGAGATGGCCGGCCAAAGTTTGTATCCTGGCCCAAGGGATCCGGCCTATAAGCAGGACTGTCTCGATCCCCATCCAGGTATTGATCTATCCGGAGAATACGAATTCAATGTTATAATATGAATTTATAGTTATAATATTGAGAACAAGAGCGAGTTTTCAAACACTTAAAAACTTGCAAAACAGGAAGTGGGAATATCGTTCCTGAAAAGCTGGAACTCACGCATAAGGTTTTCATAGTAATCGTAATCGGCGTCGTAGATGATCCGGTGGCCGTCGCGTTGATTGAATCGACTCAGACGACAGGTGTGGTAGTGCTCCGAGTAAACCGCGCTCCGACATTGAAAGCTGGTCTGTCGAAGACACTCGTCCAGGCATTCGCTCAAGCTGCGACCGGTTATTTCCGAGTGAAACTCCCCGGTTAGACGAGAGTTTCGGTATCTCTGGAAGGCAGTGTCGGGACGACGTCCATCGGAGAACAGATGCGACGTCGAGCTGCTGTCTGGATACTCGGAGCCACGTGCTACGGATGGATCTACGCTTCGTAAGTGGGTACCGATAAAGCTTCGCCAAGTGCGAATTGATCTCGACATCGAAATACTAAAAAATTCTCGTGACATCGAATCAAATTAAAGAAAAATAAGAACACATTTTCCACTCTGTTCGATCATTTTTCACCCATTTTTCAGCCAACTTGCCACGTTCAACGAATAAACCTATGGAGCTTCCGTTTCAACCCAATATTTCGTTTTTATAAAAGATGTAGTTTTTGTTTATTATTTTTTATTCTTTTTATCTTTTGGAATTAAAAAAAATTATTATTATGAAAGATTTATAAAAGATATAATGCTCTCGGCGCACTGGGTCGATCAATTTTTACTTAGAAGAAATTCTGCAATTTATCAAATTTAAAATTAATAATTGCGAATAGAAAGGAACATATATTTAATTTTTACATATATACAACTTTTGCGATGGAACAAATAAATATGAAAAATACACTCACGATTGTCCAGACAAACCAAATCGTAGAAATGATGACTGGGGCTGCTGCTGATCCCGATATCGTCCTTTTGGGAGACGGAATCCTCCTCGGAGATGACGCATTGTCGCGTCTGTTCATCGAATTCGACGCTCCGACAGAAATATTTCTCGGCTCTCAGGCAAAGAGCTTGACACTCGTCCAGCGTCAAGTTCGTGTAAATGTCGACTTCGAACGGCCCCCGAAGACGCTTGTTCTCCTCTTTCACGAAAACTGCCAACCCGTCGCAACGCCGTTCAGCTGGAGGATCAAAGAATCAATAGTGTAAACTCGCTTCTTCTAGATACATGACTTTTATAAATACTTAAATAGGGTAAAAATAAAATATGTGCCTGAACAATTTCTTAAATGTTCATTCACTGGTGCAGTTTCCCTAATAGGTTTTTTCACAATTTCACATAATCATACATTTATTTCTAGGGATTAATGATGTAACCCCTCGAACGTACCGTTCAGACACGTGTTCTCCAAGTAATCCGAGTTTGGATCGTCTTCTAGCAACTCCGGATGCGTTCTTCTCGTGAAACGACTGATGGCGCAGCTTCTCAGAGCTGTGTCGTATGTTGCCGAACGACAAATGAAACTGAACTCGTTCAGACATCTTCAACAGAAAGAGAAATCGTACATCTATCTGTAATTTTTACCATCTTATGGTAACATTTAGTATTTTTCCTACAATTCTGATCAAGTGCAATTTTTGAGAAAATTCTTTTTCACATACAATATTAAAAAAGTTATCGTCTTTTTAAGAGTGTCGGAATACTGATTTCAAAGAATGCAAAGACAGCCGCTTACCTGTCTTCGCAGTCGGTTCTATTCGCAGCACTAACTTCCTTGATGTCTGTCAAAGGCAGCTTTAGTTTCTTCCTCGGATGTCTTTCGAATACGTAGCGCCGGTTGGGACATTCCCTTTCTATGCGGTCAGCTTCAGAGATAGAAAGTACAATATTGTGGCAATTATTAAATTATTAAAAATTTCTTCAACATTTGAAAATGGGAGGTTCCTTAGATTATTCGAATTGACAATTTCCTTCAACGACGACACCCTGTATATCGTTCACGTATGATGAAATAGTTGAGTTAGTTTCGGAAATAATGTAACAAAATCCTAACAATTACTAAGATGGTAATTGCCAGCTAAAACAATGTAGAGATGAAAGAGTAATTGTTTAACCGAATAATCTTTAGAGCGTCGGTGACATAAAACGATAGAAACGGTGTGTGATGCCGAGTGTCTAATTTCCCGTTGACGGAGACAAGGGGCATCTTAAAATCACAAAGGAACTCACAGCCAAGACAAACTTCCGTGAAATGGACGCTGTTCGGTACCAACATCAGGTTACCGATCCCTTCCGGTTGCGCCTGTTCCCTAGTCAAATAGCAAGTGCTCTCTTCGTACTCGGCAGCACCGCTGAAAGACGCGATTCTGCTTCCAGGTTGAAAGTCGAAGCTGGTGCAAGCTCGCACCAAGTTGTTCGTCGCTGTTCTATCGCGTAAACAGAGCTCCTGACATTTCTCCAGTACCCGAAACGGCGGGGCAGAGTCTCGCACCTAAGGAAGTTGGTCGATGAGAAAATTACCATATCTCGAGAAAACAGTATCGAATTCCCTTTCACGACAGTTTCGTATCCGAGAAGATCGTTCCCAAGAAACCTTGAATCTCGAAGCAACCGGTGACGCTCGACTGGCACTCGATAAATCTTTAATTAAGGCCACAATCGATTCCAAGAACAACGGAACTGTCGTAAAAACGAACAATTAAAAGATTTAATTGACTAGCGACTGCAGAGAAATTGCAACGCGATAAGAACCATGAGGACAAAACCGTCGAAGATTTTATGCCTCCTAGAAGTTAGCCTCCCCCATTTGTTGAATTAAATAATTTCTTCGGTTGTGCTGACTTGTGCTTGAATATTACAACTATAATATAAAAAATAAGATGAAAAATTGAGGAAAAAATGATTTTATTTCTATTCGAAGTTTAAACGCGCAGAAAGGACGTTACGCGATCATCCATGGTTTCTCGTAGTGTTGCAATTTTCCGTGCCAGCGCATTTACCACGTCATCGTCAAAGCCCTGAAGCTGCTGGTCCGGAAGTCTCTCATAAACGACCCGACCTAAACCGGTGTTACACGTTGTTTGCCCTGAAAACAGTCCTCTCGTTATCGCTCGCTTCGGAATGCGTTTAATGGACAGTACGCGTGCGTTCTTTTTAATTTTTTGTTGTTATTTTCTCGCGAATAGATTATTATCCCCCCTCCCAGCTTTCATTCCCCACTTCTTCGCGGTCAGAAAAAACCAGGTTATTTCCTTTGGGGACGAGCGTCACACCGGCACGATTTTATCGCCTCGACATTTTCGTTTGGCACACGGACAGCTGATACCAATCGAATAAAACTCTGCGTGGATTTCGCAAGCACACGAATGACATCATGGGTTTTTGTGCGATCCGTCATTAATTAGCTTGATAGTGGCACGCGCGGCGTAATCATTCGCGGATTCTAGCCGACAAAAAGGATTTGTTCAGAGCATGGACCTCCGGTTCGAATTGAAGCCGTGGTCGTTAAGCTAATGCTCTCTTCCGAAGGATGCTTGACTACGCGAATCTGTCGGGTAATTTAACAACGTATGCCGCGTGCCTTTTTATTCGATTTTACATACTTCTTCATCGTTCGTTTTATCAGATCAAACCTCAAATAATATTAAATTTTATATATAATTTCACATATAAAAATTTTTTCGAAGAAACGAACGTAGCTGGACGCGAAGGTAAATTTGAAGATTTTTAATTAAAATTGATAAAGGTGAAATTTTAATAGATAATAAATTAACTCACCGTTTACGGCTACCTTTAGGGTAGCGAGGACAGAGATTGTTTGTAGTATATCAGATATGTTTCCAAGTTTTTTCATTTTCTTTTATAGAATTGCACCATCAAGTGGACATTCCAAACCAGGATCCCTGAAATCAAACATGTTTGATCGTCGCGCGAATTTTATTTGTACAGGCAACATCGTTTATTAATAACAATTATTCTTGATAACTATTCCGTTTTGTTGATCGTACGAATTAATAGAATTATCGATGATAACTGCAAAGGTAATGGCCAACTAATAATGTAATGCTCGAAAGTTGGAAACACGGTTCGTTGGGTTTACGGGCGTGAGCTAGTCCTGGTCCATGCGTCGGTATACGTTGTGTACGTGCAACATTCGCGTTAGAGAAAAGGTTCACGGGGGTGCGAGCGTGTGGAAGTGTTCAGGGTGAGTGCAGCTCAGGAATTCCATAAAAACCTTCCACTGTCTCTGTACACTTTGAATGCTCCTGATCCCATCTCGACTTCAAAGTTACTTTTTCATAAAGTAGACGCGCGAGATACTTCGCGTCAACCAAGGCAAAGAGCATCTTCAATATTGTTTCTGGCACAGGAATATTTAAAAACGAAAAAACCAACACGGAATCTGGCTCATCCTTTCGGGATAATTAAAAACGAGATTGTACAACGAGAAACCATTTTATTTCAGAGGAGAACCACCAAAAATTGTTCTTTAATGTCGACATCGAATTGGGTTATTTTTTAATCGCGAAGGCATACATACAACCAATTAATTATTATGGGATAATTATTCGTTACCAAATTGCTTGTATTATTCATTGATATTTTTTATAAATTAAGTTAGATCACATCAAACTTCGTATACAATAAATAGATCTCCTCTGTATATAAAAATGATTCGACCATATCAACTTTAAGTTTTATCATTGAATAAGTCGGTAGAACTCTGCATGGTAATTGGAGCAAATTCTCGATTGTTGGACACGTGGTTTGCCATTAACGGTCGTTGAATGAAACGGGGTACATCATATAGAAATGTCGCTTATTAATTACGCTACGGTTTATCGCCTCGGTAATTGCTCTTGTCTGTCCAGAATGAATGCTTATTCAATGATTAATATGTTACGGTCGACGAGTTGAAATTGTAGGTCTGCGCGTTTATGTATACTCATCATATAATATGTGTAATATTATACATTACAAGATGTATTGATGATCACGGCGCAAAGGTTCGATCGGAGAATAAATTAAAGCAATTTTGCTAGTTTGATTAAACTTACTTATAAAATAGTATATACGATAATCATTTTTACGTAAGCGTATTCTGATAAGATCGATTTTTTATTTTTTATACGAAAAGTACAGTTGCGTTATGAAAGTTCAGTTATTTTTTTTTTAGACTTCCATCTCGTTATGTAGCACAAAACAAAGCCATTATATCGTGCTCGGTTTTCATTTGAATTTCAGATGATACATGGATAACATTGTTGCGTGTCTCGAATCGCCTCAGAAATTCTTTGATTGTTGCGCGATATTAAACGCCAATGCTAACGCTCCCACGCAATGACAGATTATAATTACTCGGTTAAATGGTTTCTCGAGAACGGTCCCGAATAAATTCGAAAGTCCGCCGCCGCGCGTGGTACAAACTACGCGCAGAAACAGAAACTTTGTCGAACCGAAGTCATTCCGGAAATCAGACAATTTTATCTTGATTCGCTACGTATTATTTGCAGGAAGCGTTTAATTTGCAATGTGTTTGCGTCGTATATGTGTTGTCTAACTGTGTACACGTGTACGTGTAAAAATATGTTGCTTAACTATGCGCATTTATTAGGCGCGTTATGAAAAATTCTATTATTGTCTTTACAGGATACGGATATACTAGCGTATTTCTTTCTTTGTTTTTCTTGCTTGTAATTATTTTGCTGGACAAATAGGCGAAGAAGATTCGAAGAACTCCATGAATAAACGAAACAAAAATTTCTTTAGAAAATGCAGAGAACAGAATTTTTAATTGAGCGTTCTGCATACAAAGAAGATTTTGTTCATAGGTGTCAGATGTTACATAATGATGTGTCCAGTAATGTGTTATCCAACACACCGGTAACAATTGCAGTATAAAATTAATGACAAAGAACACTCACTAATTTGTTTGAAATGTACGAATGGTTATGGAACATGTAATAAACTATGGATTGTCAGGCTTTCTGGCAATTCTTCTGAGAAAATATGTGTAAATCAACATTAACATCGAAAACTCGTTAGTTCGACGAATGAAACCACGATAAAAGTAAAATTAAATATATAATAAATTTTCTGGTTTCGGCACACAGTTCCATATTGAGATGAATGTTTAAATAATTGCAAATTTGCTGTTTTCTATAATTGATCGAAAATGTGCACCGAAACTAGAAAATTTATTATAAAAACACGATAGCTGTACTTACGTACGCGTAAAAAGTTTCGGGTCGATTTCCAGGGTGCTGAGGACCGATCCGGGCGAAGGGATTTCCTCGATCTCGAAGCCTCTGCTCGTCGACTCCGTTCCGTTGGTATCCGAACAGCTGCCGAAATCTCTGGCCTAACATATATCGAGGGATCGTTCGTCCACCGCGAATGGCACCTGTAATCAAACTGGCGGTCAAAATCGGCGCGAACCGTGGAAATAATGGATAACACCTGAGCCGTGGCAGGGAAGGGGACATAGATGGAAGAACCGTTTCGATGAATGATTCGTATAGACAAGCCGTAGGGGGCAGAATACAGTGGAGAGATGTACACAGTGGTATATCCCCACGTCCGATTTCTGGCCTTGTGCTCGCCGGAAGTAGCTCCATTGTGTCCGGTTTCCGTGGGGCCATCCGGGAAAACGATCGACGTGCGTGCAAACGCCAGGACCACGGGTTCTCAAGCATCGATGTCGCGCGTGCTCTACCATAAGTATTATTTTTTATTATTATTTATTATAGACTATTCAATGAAAAAATCAATACTGTTATAAATAGTGCATGATTGTTGCAATAATACGATTCATTGGATTAATTAATCCATAAATACATAAAAATTGTTCCAGTACACAAAAATTGATTTGCGCAAGTAGAGAAGAACAATCGATATAATAATCGATTAATTAAATTAAACATAAGGATTCATTTATCTAGGTTCATTGTAGTTATTATTGCAGAGTAATCATGATTAAAGATTCGAATAAAGAACCGAATAATCATTCGGTTAGGTTAGGTTCACCCTAAACACGATTCTTTCCCGTTCGAAGTCGTCGACCAAGTTTCCAAGCTTCGCTTAGATTCGACGATGACCAGCCAGCTATTTCATTAAGGGGCCACCAGCTGCAAAATTATAAGGACGTTGTCGAGGACCCCCCAGGGCCTCGGGCCTAGTCCTTCGTCGTTTGAGAATCGATGCCGCAGACCACCGCCATGTCGGGTTGATTGTGTCGATGGACGATCGCTCGTAGCGGAATCATGGATTAGAGATTCCTACCCGAGGTCAACTAGGATGAACAACGAGCAGGGATAGGTGCTCGCCGACGCACCGCGCCGACTGATCTGACCACGACCAGAACACTGTTCCCAGCTATTTTTAGCGTGGTTTTTATTTTTATTGAAATTTTTCGAAACCACAAAGGGGACCGTCGACCCTGCCCGCCATTAGCGATCGACCGATTGCTGCTGGACCTTGGATTTTTCTGATTTTAATTAGTCTTCTTCGTTGCTGTTCCTTCTGTCTCGGCTCCCAGCTGTTTTTTTTATTCAGCATTATATAAACAATTACTGGAGATCGATGTAAGGATTGTGCAATTTCTAACTAGCGATATACCTTCTATCGTTTGCTGGATACGTTCTCAGTGCTAGATTATTCCATATATTGTAATAATTTACTTAGTTAGATTTTTAATTATATCAATTTGTTCGTATTAAACGGTAGTCTTCCTCTGAAATTAATGAATATTTTAAATTAACGATAGAACAAGAAATTTTCAGTGAATTCAAGTGAGAAATATATTAAATGAGTATTCACAGACATTCTGAACTATTAAGTATGTTCATAAAAGATGAGTACATCTTTTCTAAACAAATATACTATCGATAGAAAGGAATATTTATGTTCATCGCTATTCAAATTTTCCCGCTGTGGCGTCGCCATTGCGATCAAACGTATCGCAACGTATCGTCACAGGTCGAAGTCAAAGTCGATCTAGCCACGTTACTTTCTCTATGGTAAGAACTGTCAAGTGCTCCGCAAGTGCTCGATGCTCGATAGTTTGGTACAGTGGGTATAGTCAGCTGATGGCAAAATGCAATTACAAGCTTTCTGTGATATTTAATGAAAACGCTTGTAATTTTTGTGCGCAACTGTGAAATCCCGTGAGAGGATATCGATTCGCAGCTGGTCTCGCTTCTATTTGAATTTCTTGAGAAGATTTTCCCGAGGTAATACAGTATAACTATATTAATACAAAAAATTCTATGAACAGGCGTATTGATTTACGATAAATTCATGGTTGAGCTAAAGTTAACGACGATTTATTTAATCGTGAATCCTTTCTAAGTAAACGGTACGATTGTTAATCGAAATTAAAATTGAATTTACTTTAATCACTGGATTCTAAAAATTGTCTATTGTAGAGGTTAAGATAATACTCCCGATTCTAATATACTTCATCGAAAGAATGCGTTACAATGTGTTACATTTAAAATACCATACACTTACGATTATTTTTCTGTAACATGTGTGTTACTTTTGTTACAGGTTGAGGCGTAAGAATTTTTATACTCTGTTAAGCGAATTGGAACTGACAGCATCAAGATGCCTTTGAATACAGGTAAATAAAATACACTTGTACCTTGGTACATTGTTAAATATGTTGGTTACATAATTAAAGCGATACCTTCCATCGGAAATTAAATTGCTAGACAAGTTTGCTCATCACGGATTCATATTTCGAATAGTTGATCTTTTTCTCTGTTTAAAATTTCAGATATATCTACGGCACTTCATTTGCTAGAGCATGTGCAAGAAAGAGTGGAAGATTGCGACGATCCTAAGCTACAGATGCATACTACTCAGGACATAAAGTCTTTGATTTCCCTCCTGGAGGATCCAGTATTTCGCAGTATAGTGACCATACAAGACTCTCTCATCGAATTGAATACCCAGTTGGCTCAGCATCCTTCTATCCTACCAGGAGACTTCGATGTCAATATTAGCGGACACCTGGAACTTTCTGTTCCTAGCACGCCGGTGCAACCGCTAGGGCCAAACATGTATCAGGATTTGTATCAAGACAGTAGCGAACTTGAAGATCAAAGAGTTCCTGTTGCTCCATTGGTGCATAGCAGCAGCGAGGATACGAGCGCACAAGTGAGTTATTTTAATTAAAATTAACACTCGATCGAACATTAATTGTACAAGATTGTAACTTTTAAAACTTTTTGTTACAGGTTACAAGTCCGAGCTTGGTTTCGGAAGTTATGGGCATGCCTCCAATTACAACAACTACGTATGTTAAAGAATTCAAGAAAGTTATTGAAGCTGCAGCCAGAGGTCGTCAGATATTCACAGTGCAGGTAATTGGATTGTTTATTTTTGAAAATATGCAATTGAGAGGACAGTCTTTGCGATTTAACGATACCGTTTCCAGTTATACAAACCCGAAGGAACCAGCCTGGGGTTCAGCGTGGTTGGACTTCGCAGTAAGGACAAAGGGGAGCTTGGCATATTCTTGCAAGAGATACAACCGAATGGTATTGCCGGCTGGTAAGTCATTCTGGATTTTATAAAACGTATTTGTGGCAGAAAGTATTAGAGAGTTCGAATGTTCTTATCACGAACGACGTTTAAATATCAACTACATCTTTTCATCTAATTTTAGCTCTTGTTCTCGCCTGTTTGTAGAAAACGTACTTTCAGTAGAATTCGCAATAATGCATGATCGTTTATCTATATACGTACGATAATTTATGCCTCGAAGGTATAATTGCGACACTAATTGGTCGTGTAAGGTCGTTAAGGGACAGTGAAACTATAAGTTCATCTTTTAGATATGTCCAAAAGATTTTTAAATAATTATCGGCTCGGTTGGTTCATATTACATTAAAAGATTCAATGTTTCAACCATTAATCACCCTGGGGGTACCGAAGTTGCGTGAGACTCTCCTCGAGTGGGGGTCGTCGAGCTAACAAAGCGCGGCGATCCCCTCTCAAGGCCAACTCACTAAAACCCCACAGCCATTTTAGCGAAATGGGAGGAGCCTGGATGAGGGTTAAAGTCCGGGGAAGTGGTTAACCTACCCACTGCCTGCTCTAACCGGACCCCGGGCGGAGGGACCCGCGAGACTTAGGTCCCGGACTGTCCCGGGAGGAGTTACAGTTCCCCCAGGGGGCCGGGATCCCCCGGGCCCCTGCGTTCTCCTCCCTCCGCTAGGAAAGGACATTAATTGGCGGAGAGGGGATCACTCTCTCCCCACCATACGGGGCACGAATTAACGTAGGGGACGTACCTCCCGCGTCCTCATCGTCCACACCGCCATCCCTCTCGGGGAGACGGGTTGAGCAACCCTCGCGCTGCTTCAACCCCCACATTGTATCCGTATACAGGGTGTCGAGAAAGTATTTCTACATCGAATAAATTATTTGACGCTCTTTCCAAATCTCCCAGAAACGCTTGAACGACTAAATTAATGATTTTGCATCTCCATGTTACCCTCGTAAGTAATTAAACCAAGAAATCTTCACCATCAAAGTCCACTGATTCAGAGGTACAGATATTCACCCTCTTAATCAGCAACCATCGCCTCAGTATTTAGCTCCCCTCGTCCCTAACGTGACATTGCTCAACGTTCCTCTACATCTCGATAGCATCCCGAGTGTAGGGAGGGTAGCTGGTACAGTTGACTGTTCTAACGAGTTTGCACGGTGACATAATAATCGCGTGACACAATAATTCGATCCTCTTGACGACTGGAGGGTCTAAGGATTGTTGGTACACCCTGTGCACGGCGCATACGAAATCCAATTCAGAGGTGTTGATTCAGACCCTTAATCAGCGACCATCACCTCTGTCTCGGTATACAGCTTTCCGTTCGCCCCTAACGCGACAATACTCCGCGTTGCTGTACAACTCGATAGCAGCCGAAGTAGAGGGGGTAGCTGGTACAGTTGACAGTATTTAAAAAAAGATTGAAATGTTTAAATTAATCTGCGACCCTCGTATTTGCCCTCTAGAGGCTCGGTGTAAATTCACCCCTCTAATCAGCGACCATTATTTCTGGTCGAGCCTGTAGGTAACGTCGCGCGTTGTGCCGAACGCGACATTACCCAACGTTCCTGTACACCTCGATAGCATCTGAAGTGGGGAGGGTTAGCGTCGTACAGTTGACGACGGTGTTCTAGTGATTTTTCACGGTGGAGCATAATAATCGCGCGGTCGCGTGTCCGTTTCGATTTTAGCTGGCAGTCGTGAAGCCAAAAGGTCGAAGGACCTCTTCTCGATGGCAATCGAGCAGCTCTCTGTCGCGCATTTGTTGGCACACCCTGTGCACAGTGCGTTGATCGGCCGGCCCGTGGCACGCATGCCCGGTTACCCGTGTCCGGAAGCCTCACCACCGCCGAGAAAACGATGCTTTCGAAAAAGAGAGCCTCCCACTTTCCGGCGAGAGCAGTCTTCGACGGGTCCTCGGTGCGAAAGGAGGCGCGCTCCGTGCTCCCTCCTGTTCCGGCAACACGTTTCTCTCTGATTATGTTGCCCAGTTGGTGGTCGTCGTCGCCGTTGCCGCGAGAACCAACCCCTGTCGCACTTGTACACGTTGACGGTGCACCAGTTCGCTTGTCGCGACCGATTCTTTCACCCTTCGTACCCGGTTCTCTCGCTACCACCGGAACAGTTCGATGCTCTTTTAGTTAAACGGCCTCGCAGGACGAGCAACGGCCCTCCACACGAGACATGTAGCTCTGCTACTCGTGTCCTACGCTTTTTTTCTTTCTATATTTGTTGCACACGTTGTTACGTTGCGCGTTCCTGCGCTCCGGCAGTTCCACTAGCCCCCGATATGTTTAGTGACCCGGCCGAGTGAACGTGAACCGGACGCTATGCTCGTGTGAAGATTGATCGCGGCAGGAAATCTTCAGGTGGTATGTCCATCCCTTTCCTTCTTTCTTTCGCTTTCGTTTTTCGTATGTATCGCACGATCGCCCCCCCCCCCTATCCTCTTCGATCATCTCTCTCGTTAGCTTGATCGTGTGCAAATAACCTTCGCTACTAACACTTTGCTCGCTCGATGTTATTTGTTGTTTGAAAGTGAATCGACCCGACGGATTTCTAGCTCTTGTTTGCGGGA
The DNA here is from genome assembly GCA_028455595.1 of Lasioglossum vierecki. Lineage (NCBI taxonomy): Eukaryota > Metazoa > Arthropoda > Insecta > Hymenoptera > Halictidae > Lasioglossum > Lasioglossum vierecki. The sequence goes on from CM052342.1 coordinate 12,840,150, forward strand.
AATGTGATCGGACTCTGTTTTATTCGATGCGAAACGCGACACGTTGTAATTCGACGAATTCAATTATCCCTTTGTCGCGTTTTGCCAAAACTGCTCGCGAATGTTTGCCAGCATTCACCAACGGACTTGTAATTTTCGTACGGACATTTTAGATCTTCTGTACATCGGGAGAATGATCACGCGCAGCGTAAAAAGTAGTCGTATACTATTTAAAAGCGAATAGCTTTTTTAAAATTGTACTTAAAGGATTTGAATACACGATTAGCTCACTGGGTAACGTGTAAATAATTTTTGTAGATCCAACAAAGTTATACCTTCTGATATTTAAAAAAGGGTCAAGCTGTTTGGTCGAATTTTTGAAAAAGTTTTTCGTTTTTAAGGGGTGCACGAATACTTTCTATATCTACTGTAATTTTATGTATATACATAGTTCCGTGTGCTTCAAATTCACGTAGTCGCGTTTAGTGCTCGATTCTGGTGTTAATTTGAAATTGCGATCTCTAACGAGGTGTTTATTTTTCAACGAAGCGTAAAAGCAAAAAGCAATTCCAAGGAATAATGTACTGGAATTTGTTTCAATGAAAAACTTGTTTGCGATTATACGACGTGAATGGAACGCTACCAGCCCTCGCAAAATTTATTCAATGGAGAAGTATTTCACGTGCCATAACTCAGTGTTCGGCTTGCGTCGTCTTTTGCAATTCATTCGATGCACGTGAAATTTATGACTTTAAGTGATTTCGAAGTTTTTCAGTTTAGCAGATGAGAAAAATCTTCTGAGCCCGTTAATACATATAATCCTACTTTTGATCCGTATTCCAATAACCGGATAGCCACTTTAAATTTGTTTATAAAACTTCGTTAATATCCTTGTCGACGAATAGAAAAACAATCGTGGATTTTATTACAGGAATGAAATATCACTTGATTTGATCGAGAACTTCGATTTTCAAAATTTCTAACCGAACTCTGCCTTCCGCTGCTAGAATCTTGGCGCGGTCTTTCGAACGGACTTCAAAGGGAACATCCTGATTGCTTTGAACAGACCACTCGAGTCTTCCAATAAATTCACGGTCTTCCTTTTCCTTCTTTTGTTCCGAGTGTCGCGCAAAGATTTCAAATGAACGCCGTCGCGAAAGATTGTCGTTTTCGGTGGGAGCCAAGGCTTCGGGGTAGTTTCTTGATTCTCGAAATCTGATTCTACGATAATAGCGTTTCCGCATTGATCGCTTGAAATCACTTGAAATTTTTTCGAATCACCGCAGAGAGACTCCATGAAATGAAAGTAACGTTCGTAATAATTTTCAAATTTTGGACGTCGCAAACCGGCGTGAAACGCGATTCCGTGACTCAGTTCGAAATGCGTTTCGAGCGAACATTATCATGTTTCAGTGCCAAAGGAAGCGAAAGGCTTATTTTCAAGAATATTTTCAAGAAATCTTCAGTTTGAAAATCTTCAAATTTTCGAAAGTAATTAATTTGAATATACTAGGTTCGTAGCCATAAATATTCCGATTTGTCGATCGTAAGAATTAATAAAAATTAGTTTAAAACAACAAAGCAATTTATCAAATTTTCCTCAACGTTTCGATCCGATTCTGGATCCTTTTCAAAAGAGTTTTGCGTTTGCTATGTGTAAATTATTAACGTATCTCACGATATTGAGAACTAAACTGTTCGTCGGAATTTGCGAATTGTAGACGGTAGAGGTATCCAGCGAATCGTACTGAAATGCGATGTCGCTAATTGCGTCGAAAAGCGTAGAATGGATGGAATATGAGGGCGCAAACGTTCAAATTAGAAACTGTTCTCATTCACGAGCACGGCCGGCAGAAAGTGTCAGATCGATCAGAATTTACGTAAATAGAATTCACCGGCACGCACGCTGAATGGGCTCGAACACGGCCGAAGTTTTCCGAGTAGCGAAACTTCTTTCACGCTCGTTTCGATTTACCATATTACACGCGGGTCCGGTCGAATCGCGATCGATGTTTCAAGTTTTCGACTCTGTTTTGTGTCCTGCCATTCGAGTCGGGCATTCTTGTAGCTTGAGGGATTGTTTAACCGACTTCGAAAACGAAAAAAAGGTTACTCAATTTTTCAGCCGCCTCCGAAAAAAATTTATTGTATTTAATGTTTTATTTTAATCAATTTTATCAACGGTTGGCGTGTGTTCGTACAAATCAAAAGGAAATTAAATTGTATTTAATGCGGTAAGGGTTAGCTTCTTAATTGTGTAATATTTGTTACCTGGTCTCTCGGACACGTGTCGGAGAGTGAACGTATGTTATACGCGAGTCGTGTAATGCATAAAGATAGAGGTACTCCGGTAGAAGATGCAACTTCGTTACTTTAGATTACACATTTCCGTATGTTTTCCTTCAGTCTGTTTACGTTCCAATTTGCTCTTACGTCAGATACTTGAAGCTAACAGACATTTCCATTAAGATATGGAAAAAAACGGAAATACTGATATTCAAATAAAATACCAGATACTTTTTTTTTATTAAAAAATAAATTTATACGATGCATTTTTAGAAGATGACCGTAGAAATGGGGCACGGGATAACTTTGAATAACGGTAATACCAATTTCGGAAAATTCGATCAAAAGTTCCAGTAGATTATCAAATTGCGAATCCATTTACTTGCAAATTCGTTTATACAGAGTCGCCGTCCGATAACGGTTTTTTCTGTATTCGTGCCAGTATATGCAAATACGAGAAGACATAACGAAGCACATGGATATATCGTGACGGATATTAATACCATTTCTATATTACTTTGCAACTCAATTAATCTCGCGATCGATCGAATTCCTCGTTCGCCTAATTTTCTGTCGGGGATATGCGTGTGAAAATCCTTGTATGAAAGATTCGCTGTTAATCGTGTTCCTATAATATGATAGGGTTCATGGTCGCAATCTAATCTTGGTATCAGTTGCACGGCTCATAATAAATTACAGAATGTGTAAATTACTACGATGTCATTCACCTAAGTACACAATTAGCTGCCGGATTGCAGATCTTTATGCAAATGCAAGAAATTCATTTCTCCTGCGAACAGTTTTTTCTTTGTTACGGTAAAAATAAATGTTTTCTCACCTTTAAAAATGCTGCGCGAATATTTAGCAAGTGAAACATCAAATAAACACTATAAAGCAATTTTATAAATTAATTTGAACTTTCAACGTTTCGATCCTTATGTGGATGATTTTCAATGTAAAAATTTCCGAAATCTTTATCAAATCTTCTGCAGATTTGAAGTTACAAATTTTCATAGGACGTTTGGCTCCGAGAAATTCGATAAATAATGTTTTTACGAACCTGTTCTCGCAGACTGAGTCTCCCAGTTGGTATGAAATTCGAATTTCCAGATTTACCGCGTATTGGAAGGGATTTGAACATCGGGAGCCGTACAGATAAGTGAAAAGAGGTGTAAAATCGGTGTTTTTATCGAGCTGCTTCCATTCCGCGGAAAAACTGGCATGTACGCGCCTCGGAGGTGAAACTGGGTTAGATCGTCCGTAGGAGTAGGTGATCGATCTTGGATTCGGATTCAACGTGAAATTATGTATTCCGCTTTCTGGATTATTTATGCCCTGGGGCTTGCTCCTGGCGATTCAATCCTAGCAACGTGGCTCGATCGATGTCTAGACGCTGAGTAGACAATTTATTTTTGTTTCTTTGTCCGTTTTAAACGTTCCAACGCCCAGGAGGACATCTTGTTAACGATATTCCCATCGTTCTCCTCTCGGCTCGTATCCATGATCCTTCATAGTCTCTCTACACCGAGCTTGGTCATTATCGAACAATTTATTCGAAATTGTACAACGCACAGACATCGATCTGGAATTTCATCACGATGAAATATTATTTTGCCCAAAATTATTTCATTTGTTTCGGTGAAAACATATTTGTATCTTTAATCGTTTTAATTATTTAAAATTAACATGGCTCCGCGTGATGTTCCGCTGTGTAGCTTTTCGGAAGCCGGAATAAAAACGTACGTCCAGGTTCGTCGGAAAACGTCCATTCTGTGCCCGTTCAATTAAAAGCGGAATGAAAATTTCGCTGGTCTTTGTTAAAAAAATTTTATTTGTCGCGTTGCAAGCATTTATTCAAATGAATCGCGTTAATTGCGTTCGTCTTCAAACGAAACAGTGGCAGTTTACATTTTTTTTTTCAACAGCTCGCACAGCGAAATTGTTTGACCAGCGCCGCGGCGGAAGCTTCAAAGCATCATTCTTTTTATTCCGTGAAATATAATTCGCGAAAATTGATTTACAAGCGCGGAGGGAGTTTCGCCGGTTCACGAATTTTTCGCTCTCGTTAGAAACAATCAATTACTTAAATTGAATCAATCGTTCCCGCGTTTCACGCGGCCGCGAGCTTCACCGGTCTCGCTCTGTGGAAAATTCTCGTTATTTTGCTAAGAAAAAAATTCTTTCGCCATACGGGGCGGACTCGACTGTCCAGTTCCATTTCGATTTTTGAAATTGAAATGGCGAGTTATGCTTCGGTTCTGGCGCTCACTACCAGAGTTAATTGACCGTCCGTTCGCCGGTAGGAATTTTTTTGTTCAAGCGTTTTTAATCGAACACTGAAATTTCAATCGTTGAATTCAATCGGGAAAACCAGCGTAAGAAATTTCCCGTTTGCCTTCGCCAAGTCAATTATTCGAGAAGTATTTGACGAGCAAGAAATTAAGTAAAAGTTCTATTTATATTCTATTATTGAATAGACTATAACAAATTAATAAATCTTCCCTTATGTCGATCGAAGATTGTTGCTAACAATATTTTTATGCTTCCAGCGTGCTGGTTCGACCGATTATTATTTTCAACACTATTTGCAAATTACCACAATCATTTTTTTCGACGATCTTACTTTAGATCATTTTCGAGAAAAATAGAAGAATTGCGTCTGTAAATTATTGTGTTTAAAATAATAATTGTTCGAACCAGTGCGCCGAAAACATAAAAATATTGTTAGATTAATAAATTCTGTCGAATGGTTATTCTCGAGACGATGGTTACGATGAAGTCGTCGACTCGCGTACCTGTTTTACAATTCGGTTGTTAAAGAGGGTAACAAGTGTTCCCCGCGGACGGTTCAATTCTAGCCGGCAAAGTATACGGCTGCAAGTCTGCTATACATACATGTATAGTTAACAGTTACGTACATACAATAGAGATTGGTATCCGCGATAGCTCGGTCTTTCCGAAGTCAACGCGTTTCTACTTCATTTGTTCGAACCTCGAGGCGACAAATTTGCGAACGCTCTGTAACGAGTGCCAATTCCGCGGCTTTGTCACCAAATACTTGATTTTCTATAGTTCACTGCTAAGGGTTACTATTTTTTATATATAATTAGTAATGTTTTAATTTTTACAGAAGCCATTATATATAAAAAATTTTTCTTGATAATCGTCTTAAACTAGACTGAAACGTTGGAAAAGTTATAGTTATTTAATTTAACTTATTCACAAGTTGTCGATCGAGATAAAGGAAACAGTTGTTACTATTTCAGTTGAGAACCGAGAAACTCTGAACCATTCAACAATTGTTTAAAAAAAGTCTATGCTATTATTCAACATTATTTCTAATTCAACGTCGCAATATTTCATGAAAAAAAGGAGGGCGTTTGATAAAGAGACGCGCAGTGAACAAACTATAACTTGGTGGATTGATGGCGAGGTAAGTGGTGTTAGGACGAAAGTTGGTAGCAAATAAATATCTCGGCCAATTTGCGGTGGCAGACTCGGCCGATCTATTTAGCCAAGAAATACCCAAGAGAAAAATTCCACGGGGTCAGGAGGAGTCAAGCAAGTTCTCCCAAGTAAATTAGCCGAATGAAACTGATTAAAAGGCCGGCCGTGCAATTTATCCAACTTGTCCATCTTTTCCGCCGGTGTTTCGTCCTACTTTATTCCTTTCCGTTCGAGCTATAGGCTAATTGCTTAGGCATGTTCTGCGAATCGTTTTGCTGTCCTCGATATGCAACAAAATAAAAGTTTCGTCGACGCGTCGGTGAACATCGTGTCGTTGCACTAGAGTATACTTGACAACTGCATTCGACGAGACTGGAAAACGATGAATGAAATCCTCTACACGGTTGGGTTCGTTATTGTTGGAACGATTGTTTTTCAGTTAGCTGAAAAATGAATTTTTTATGCCTGCCTGATAAGTACGTTTTTATGTTATATTCCGGATACTTAATATATACAGGCTGTCTCAAAATTCCTTCAACATCCGGAAATTTAAGATTCTTGAGATCATTTGGAAAAATGCGAAAAATTTGGACCAATCAGAACGCGACCTAGACGCGTATTGGAACAATCGTGTTTTTCGTTCATAACTCTTTAACAAAGCCGCGGACGTGATTTTTGCAAAGGAAAATGTTGCTTCAAATGATCTCAAGAACCTCTCATTTTCGGATGTTGAAGGAATTTTGTGAAAGTGAATTTTGACGTGATACCACGTGTGCCGTGCGAATTACTCAAACGAATAAGTGCTGTGTTTCTGACATAGTAGACACACACATACCGCGGTACTACGTCGGAACTCGAAAATTGATTAACCCTCAACTCGTTGCGTACTCCTTCGGCGGTGGTAGATCGATACAGTGTTTCATTCCTTCGGCAAACTGCCGGGGCATTTATTAGGTTATCCCAAAAGTTCTTGTCACGGTTACTCGCTGGATTTTTCTGCGTCCGTTGACATCGTCAAAGACTGTTGCTCTGTATCGGTAAAAAAAAACACAACGGTGCGTCACATTTTTATACAAGCTGTCCTGTGTTTACCTTTACCGTAGAAAATATTTCCTTTATTTTTCACGCGGCAAACGGGAAACACTCTCGGAACGAAACACGCGCACTGTTCGCGACGAAATATTTGATCAGTGATATCGGTCCGTACCGTTTCGAGATTCCAGGATCGTAGAAGGTTCTTTGTTTCTTTTTCATTTGAATATTTTTTTAGAATATCTTTCTGAACAATTTCTTAAATGTTCATTTACTGGTGCAGTTTTCGGATATTAATTAAACCCTGCTGCAATTTCCACCAGGCAAAACTCGCACCACAAAAATTTCGATCGAATTGAATTCCAGATTCGTTTGTTACACGTGTACACGTGGGAATACGAGTCTCCATCGAAACAGAGGCATACAGCGTAGAAATTAGTCTAAAAATCCGCGTTACTCGCGTTACTCGCGGATTTATTACTTATTCCGCAAATAAATGACCTAATATTTGAAGCCTGTAATCGAGGTAAGCACCGCTTAAAATAAAAGCGTTCGATCGGGGTTCGATGAAGGGAAATTCTGCGCGGATAATGAACGTGAAAAATGATGAATTAATTAATCGTTCGGTCGGCGCGAGTAAGTCGATTCTCATTATAATTCACGGACCAGCCCGGAGAGAGTCGGCTTTCAAGTGGCGCGGGCGCACGGTGGCAAAAAATAGCATACATACGAGCCGAGCGATAAAAAAGAAGCGATTTCACGATGCACTGGGGGAGGGAAAAAAGAGATCTGTCCGGTAAGTCCGATCTAGAGCACTGCAAACTTCGCGTCCGTCACATTTCCGGGGATAATCCGGATCGTGGAAATCCGCCGCTTCAAATTCGAGTATTCGTCGACAGTAGAGCTACGATCGAATTCTGCAAAAGTGCTTTAGAAAGACGAACGACAAGCGTGCGAAACGAATTCTACGTTAGATGTACTCGTAGCTACGTCGAAACGTCTTGATTCGACGCGGCAGAATCGCGTTCGCCGTTCGTTCAACCTTGTAAACACGGTAGAGTTGAACGTGTAATTAAAGAAATCTCATATATGCCAAATGGCTGCCTATACTTCATTCGTCAAAAATAAATGACCACGAATAAAATGAAATTATTTTTTTTTATTAAACGTTAAATAAAAAATATAAAAAATACCAGTCAATGAACACTATATTCTAGTAATTATTGGTAATAATTATTATTATTGATAGTTATTAATAATAATTATTGGCCCAAGAGACATTATCGCTAGTATGCCGTGTGGCTTAGAATTCGTTGAAATATACAAAAGCATTCGTGTACTGGTGCCCGTTTATTCACTGGCGCAGTTACCCTACATACATATACCGAAGCAGAGCATTTGATCACTGCCGGACCTGTTCGCCGGATATTTCGTTTCATCGGGAGGAGGAGATAACGCGCGAGACAAGATCCTCAATCGTGAAAGAGACGTTTTTGCGACTGCGAATCTCTGTCGATATTACTGGGAGCCGAGAGACATATCGGTGGCTCTTCTCAAAGGAGAGAAGCATCGATCACAGATAAATTATTTCTTTGGTACGACGGCGAACCAGCAAGAAAATCTCTCGATCAGCTGATAGAAGTTGCGTTAACGCGATAAACCATATGGGTGCTTCCTTTTTTTATTAAAACTTCTCTAAGCGCGCCGTTTACACACAACTGTCTAGCAGCGAATGTCAAACACGCCTTTACGTTCCAATTTATACTATCCTTATTTTCGTCCAAAAAATTTCGTTCATGGCATTAATGATGCTGCTGGCTGACCTAGTTCCTGTGCTCCGCTTCATTCTCCCGTCGTTCGCGTGAACTGTAACGCTGGATTCCCACTGTTCGTTCACGGAGCTCGACGTTAATATTCGTCGTAACGCTATCCGACTATTTAATGAAACGTGGACGGTCTAAACACACGTTGCTTCACCAAACCTGTGAAATTTCTGAAAATATAATCGAGGGGTGAAGAATACAGATGAAACAGGGTGATATCGGACAAAAATCGATCTTTTGCATCGTCCGATTAAAAGATTGCACCCTTTGGTAACAGAGGCGAGATCCGGCCGTGAAAAAAATGCAAAGTCACGGCGGTTGCGGCATCCGGGACAAAAGAAGATTCCCACGGAGGAAAACAACGTTTGTAAGCAATAATCAAGGGTGTCGATTTCACCGAGCGGAAAGTGCGAGGGCGAAGGATCGATTGGTGTCCAGGCCTCTCTCTTGGTCTCGTGGGAGAGAGAGAGTATCGACCGCGTGTTCAAGGGGAACGTGTAACGGCATGGCATGAGCCGTCAACCATCGAGTCACACGATATCGCCGACTTTGTGCCTCGTTAAAGTTGCATTAGCGAAGACAGGACCGGCGACTTACTTCTCGAAATACACACCCTGGAAAATGTATTTCCGGGGGGAAAAATCGCCGATCCGTGGGACACCACCTTCGCGTAAACAACAACCGTTCGCATAAATAACGCTTCGATAATTACATAAAAAAGGTTTGCGTACTCCGATTTTCATGAAATTTTAATATGTTATGCAGCTACACATTCCGAACAACTTTATCCTTTTCCAATATTGGGAGGTCGCTTTTAGTTTTTCCTCTGCAAAAAAGTCGACTCCTTGAATCCCCTCTATTTACGATTCCGAAGGACAGTCTTTTGATTGGTAGTCGCTACGAGTAGTACGAAGGAAGTCGAAATAACCATTAATGACCAGACAATCCACTTAAGTGGGGTTCCATTACATGGAACGAATCGTCAACTTTGACTTTCTCGAAGTTCCCATGAGAAGCAGTAACATTATATCCTTGTAGAACCTCTTCCTAAGTTACGCCGCTAATAACGGACGAACCTTGACGTTCAGAATTACGAAATATGTATATGCAGGAAGAACGAAGCCCTTAAACGAAGTCTAGTGTTTCTCCGAGGGGGTATGGTGGGTGAGAAACGAACCTAAAAAGTTCCTTGAAGCTTCTCCTTCCTCCGTTCTGTACATTTATCGTTGTTATAGGCTCGCGAAGGGATTATTATAGATATGTACGAGGAAATAAGAGTACATATCTCTTACTATACGGAACATGGAACTCGGGGTCACGATTTATTTACCAATTGTTGCTCCGATGTTATCGAATGCTCTGATATTACTTTCGTGTATTTACCTCGTGGTATATGCTTTTTTAAAAAATAAGTTAAAAACATCGACCGAACATGTTTAATATTGTTCGCTGATAAAACTCGCGGAAAGTCGAGCGGTTGTTTTTACCGTTAGACTAGAAGAGCCTCGTTAATTGTGTTCGTCAGACAACTTTTTCTACATTTTACCACAACGTTAAACGAGTCGAACTTCTGGGTCGAGAGCCGAATATAAAATTGTATGTATCAGGCCCGCGGCGCATTCGTCACGATGTAACCCTGCCACTCGAAACTCAATTTTATCGTGCACCAAGCTCCACTTGACTTTTTCGGCCGTTCATTTCGTTAAGACACTCCCACTGGTATTGCGGCTCCCAGCATTTCTCTAACGAGACCTGCAACCCGCCTCGTCGACTATGCACTCGACCGGTTTTCGATCTACAAATGATCCGAAAAATATCTAGAATCATTTGTAGAAAAATTTACGTACGCAAAAGTGTTCGTCATTATTTCCTTTCAAATATGTCTCTTATTTCATTATTTCGTTGCTACGGCGAATATGCACCCGTGTCCGATTCTATTCTAGTCAAAACCGAATAAGATCCAATTGATGCCAATGATCAGGGAAATCCTGACTATCGGATGAGCGGTGAAGAATATTTTTTCACAAGCGGAACTTTCCACGTCGAAGAACGAAAAAGTTGCTCGTTGAGTTTCGACGTTCCCATTCGGACTGAGAATTTTTTTGTTCGCTCAATAAACTTTCGTTTAGCCGAAAAAGCTAGAGAAAAACTAGAGAATAGCAGACGTTGTGCAAGCTCATCGTGCGGGGAAGAATCCGTTGATTTTCTCGGGCGGGAGCACGCATTTCTTTTAATGAAACAACACCGGAATATTCTTTGCTTAAATTTCACGAGCGATGGCCTCGACGGTTGTGCTACAAGGGTGTACGGTACATAACGGTATCTGCGACAAGTACGAGACCAGATGGAGGGTTTTGGTTATTTCTGCGAAAGAAAAAACGGAACCCGCAAGAAACGGGGCTCGAATAACTGGCGAAGGTTTTTCACATTTTAACCCGGAACCCGCTGTTTGTCAAACGCGCGCGACACAAGGGTTGGTTGAAGATAACGCGAGCCAGCAACTCTTTTCTATTAATATTATCAATACTAATAAACCAGAGTACGATGGATTTTTGTTTTAATAACTTCTGGATAATTCGAAATTCTAGAATAATAGTATAATATTATTATATTTATTTTATATTATATTACTAGCATAATTCTGATTTTAAATCATTCAAGTTTATAATATTATTAAAAGAGTTTTATGAAAATCGTATACCTTGATTTATGAAAGTATCCGTTGACAATGGCCGTCCGATTTTAATCCCTTTATTCACGAATTAAATTCGTATTAATATTCGCGTTTTGTGTGTACGCGCGGGCGCTGTTATGTTAATAAATTATATTTCACTCTTCTGACACTTTGTCGATACCTTTCTCGTAAAAACTATTCACCTTCTTACCGAAATAAAAAAAAAGACAAAGCATCGAAAGGATTTTTTATCAACCCTTCGACCGATATCGGTGATTTATACTGACAATCAAAATTAGAGGATGTTTTCGTTGAAGAGCGAGCGAAGAAGCGGGGTGGTCTTTTTTTGAAAGTTTTACGGATTCGTACGTCTCCGCGGTTCATGAAAAATTCTGCTGGCAACTCGGATTATACCAGGAGTTTGCACATTCAAGTCTTTCCTTTACGACGATCTCGTAAAACTTAATGTATCGTTTTTGTTGCCGGTTTATTGCTCTTTGAACGAAAGACATGCCGACTGAAACTGTAACTTGTATACTGCGCGCAGTCCCATGTTCGCGTCATGCTTTGTTCTAAAAAATTTCACAGATTCAATATCACCGATTGCAATTTCTTCTTAGCAACATGTAGCAAACTAATTGTTTTAACTGTTTCCTTTATCTCGATCGACTCCATTGATCTTCCATCTCATTGATAGTCCATTGATCTTGGTCGCATCGCAATCGGTTCGTTTCTTTCGATTTATTGATATACTGCCGCGGTGGTCCGGCAGTGTTCGAACGGTTTTTGCCCGTGTGTGGTGCCATACCGTTGGAAGCCTCTCATTGAAGGAGTCAGGATGAAATACCGGTCACTCTCTCGTTTCATCGCTTTCAACGATATACCCCCGTGATTGTGGATCAGAGCGCCGCTATATTGCCCGGCCGCGATAAGGCGTTATTACCGAAATTGCTGCAATATTGCGATGCGCTTCTACCCATTTTTCGATGTTGCCCCTCGTAACTCGAAGATAGAGTCCGATCGAACTTGAAACTTCTCGTCCACTCACGAGAGAATGCTGTCAAAAGTCACAAAGCGTTCTCTTCAACAAGGCGCGCCGATTTCACAAAGAGTTCTCACCCCTAAAACCTTAGATAATTTTTTTCCAGCCTTAATAATTTGATCACATTTAGATCACACTTAGAATATCATAATTAACAACCGAGAAAAAAAATGATATGGTTAAGGCTATTTATCCTCATATAATCCTTATAAAACCAATGTTTTCCACATAATTTCAATAAACATCCAGGCTGGAGGCGATTCAGCATTCTTAGTCTGCTAGATCCTTTATTGAAATTTCGATAGGACAACGTCTGTCAGGTCAGCTAGTTGTAACATAAAAATACGAGACCGGTGGTTTAGTGTTCCACGAAGAAACGCAAGGAGATAGATCGCAAAAATTCTGCTACGTGCATCGTTCGTCCATCGTAAGAACCTTATCCGAAAAATGCAAAATTCAAGGGTGGCTCGTATCCTTCGGCATGTTTTCCTTCAATGAAATTTCATGTCCGATTTTCTCGTAGCTCTATCCGCAGAGAGAATGCAACAAATGCAACATATCGCGCGGGCATACGTAACGCGAATATGAAATTCAGTCAATGCATAATTTGAATACAAATAGCTTTTGCCGAAGTTCCGGTTGGACGGTAGCGGGGCGGTCGTAGAAAATCGGTATCGATTTCGAGGTGAAAATATTTGGTGGCGAGAGAAAAAGGGCTGTTCGAAAACGGTTCCGGTTGTTATTAATAGTTCACGTAGGAACGCGGTTTCGCTGGAAACGATATTTCATACCTGCATCTGGCCCGCATCCGTGTAAATCGTTTTTCGGTAAGATCGATTCCTGAATCATCGTTTGAGCGTGATGGACGCGAGCGCTCGCGGCTCCCGCCTCGTAAATCCAGTCACTCGTCAGGATATTTACTATTCTCGCGTTTCGCTGTTATAAGACTCGAGGAATGCGAAATTGCGGCAACGATGAGATATTCGAGTCGTTTTGCCGGTCGATGAATTTATGGCCGACGTGTTTTCGTTTTCGATCGATGCGCGCGTCCGGACGCGAACTGTGGCGGACTGTTTTCGGGGAAATTCTTAAACCACAACATCGAGGCAATGCGTTTCTTGTTGACGTTCTTCGCGACCCTTTGCGTCGTTGATCGTTTGCCAAATGCTTCTTCAATTTCTAACTGAGACGGATGAAATCGTTGAAGAAAAATGTTTCGTTTTCGTCGATGAGTCGGGGTTTGTGTTTCTCAGGAAATAGCTGTAGACGAGACGGTGGTGTGTCCCGTTGATATCTTAGAAAATTAATGCTGATGGTCGATAAACACGGCCGCGTTTACCCGTGTATGTAGAAGGCTTTCTTCCTGGCAACGTGACGCGTCGGGTACGTGGGATAGAGCGAACAAAGGCACGCAATCAGTCGTGAAACACACGGCCCGACGCGTCCCACCGCACTGTACCCTGGCCCGCCCCCGAATCCCGCTAATTCGTTTCTCACGCGGAAGTTACTCCGTTCGAACCCGCTGTTGTCCGCACGAAATTGCCGGCAAATCTGCCGTAACTTGTGGTAGAACCGAAATATTTTGTTTTGAGGAAAGAAACGATCGATGACGTTCGGAGCCAGACGCCACGCCGGGAATAAATACCGCGCACTCGATAAATTCGATGATCCTCGGCTTCCCCGAAACGATCTCGCGATCTAACGCCTCCGATCGATCATGTTTCCGGCGAGAATAAATTATTTAGTCTGCCCATTTCTCGCAGAGCTTTGAACGAGCTCCCGAAGTTGAAATTCGCGAAAAAAAATTTGCAGCCGTGTTCGAATAAGAAAAATAAAAGGAAAAGACGTCTGAGCTGCTCGCTGATTCAGTGTTCCCGTTGGTCCAACCGTACTTAATCCAATCACAAGGCCAATAATTCGCAACAGGTTAATTAAAATCTGTGGCCCGGATCCCAAGGTGTTACGGACCGACATCAAGTTTCGCGCTTTCCTTTCCATCGCAGCGAGTAAGCGACCACCCCGCTCGAGAAGAAAAGCCGACCGAGAAATAAATTCGTTAAAGGCACTGCATTAGCGGTTGATTTCCCACGGGCACACTAATTGCAGAGGACCGCCTGTGGGAGGAATCGCGGAATAAGTTGTTAAAGGAGCCTACGACTCCCAAGTATCGTCGACTCTACTCAAGTTTTGGTTAACAGTGTAATTCCGCAAGAAATCCCGCGAGAGGAATGAAGCAACTTCCGAGACCTAAGCGTTCCATCCTCTCCCTATTAATATATTATTCGACCCTAATTGTAGTCGCTAATAATTCACCGCCGGAAAATAACCCGGAATCGAGCAGACAGCCGTTTTGTCCCGTAGCTTCGTCAGGTTTCCATGAAATTGAATGTACGAGATGAGAAACTCCGGAAAAGTTGCTCGGAAAAATGGGAGAATTCGGGAAAAAATGAAAGTGCTGTTTTCTATGGGATTTTTGTATCAATTTAAGACCATAACTCGAGATTCGAACGATGGATATGCGCAATTCATTTTTTTTTGTTTCGGACAAACTGCAAAAACCATAATTTTTCTACTCCTCCTTAAATTCAATATCCATGGGCAAAATTGTTAATAAATACAATAATCACTCAGAGATACATTTTTTACCTCACTTTTAATTTGTTTAAACATTTTCAACAGCTTTTCACAAATTCACAAACAAATTTATTGAAACACGGACAGGTCAACGTCGGTCGGGTCAGCTGGTAATTTTATAAAAATACCGGGAACGCGTCTGTCCATATTTTTTAACCATGTTAAAAACCCGTTGTTATCATTCGTTGGATAAATCCTCATGGGTGCATCTTTACAATCTAAATAATTCTGAATTATAAATAGTTATTTTGCCGCGTATCCCCGTTTAGTGCACAAACACGACCCTTTAACTTGTATTATTATTGATAATAATAATACGGGTTTCGGTTGCTATTGTTTCTGTTTATCTATATCATGATTCTATGATAACGTCAAACATAATATTGGCCAGCTTTGATTATTATCCTAGATTAGCTCTTATACACTTTCCATGATTTGTCCAATTATTTGGATAATTTGGAAACTATCCAATACATACCCCAATCGTTTTCGCAGACACATTTATCATTACTACACTTCCCACGATTCGTACAATTGTTTAGGTTAGTTCTTACATCAGAATGGAAACTAAAAGAGCAAAACGAGATATGTAATGCAGAAAATCGAAGTAATGAGCGGACGACCTCGATGTTCCGCAAGATTGCTGATGGCTGCCTGGAGCACAACGTCCACATATCAAAATGTAAATACCGGGGTAAACCGAGTATGTAAGCACGGTGTCGAACAAACCCTCGTACAAATTAAAACATTCATTTTTCTCGCCAAGTCGCAAAGGGACAGGAGACACGCTGTTCGTTCATCTGGTCGCGTCCACAATGGACACGCGGTGTGGTATTTCGCTCGTATTGCCATGCGAGAAAGGAGCACAGGGGAAAAACACGAAGAAAGGAGAGAGACAGAAGCAAAGAAGAGAAAACGAAGTAGACGAAGGAGGAGAAAAAGGAAGCAAAAATGAAGTCCAGGGAACAAAGACGTTTCTGTTCGGGAGATAAAAGAATTGTGTGATGGGGGCCTGGAACGAGAATAAACGAAAACTCCCGCGGGGCTGGGTTGGTTTCAGAGCATTAAAGAGTTATATGACCCGGGAGCGAGAAAAGCTGGTGGGCTGCGTCTGCTCTCTCGCTCGGCGATACTGACAAATTTACAGCGACATAAGCCACTGTTTGCAACGGCCGATTTTAACGGGGACGAAAGGTTAAGGGGGTGGACCAGCTTTTTTCTTAAAAGAACCTATTCTCAATTTTCTTTTTGTTTGCGCTGTAGAAGTTTCGAGATCCGAATTGTTTACCGTGCGGATACGTTCCAGGTGTAGGTAGTTTGGTCTGAAACGATCTGTACGCAACATGATTATATAGTATCGAATAAATAATAATGATTCGTTGTTCCAGTTATTAAGGATTTAGGATAGCACCAGTCACCTCTAGGAGTAGATGTCTCAAAAGATTGCAAAACGTTTTCCCAGCGAAACCAGAATTTTTCGCTGATTAATCATCCTTGAAAAAAATGTCTGACTACAGTCTATTTTTAGATAGTCAAGGTGGTCCACTGTTAAGGTGACGCAGGCCCAAAGGAAGGCCCCGCGTTGTCCGGCCGTTCGAATAACGAACCCCGAAGTGTAGAACAGTGTAGGACATTGTAGGTGAAGTGTACGCGTATATGGCTAACTATCTGGTATTATCCTCTCTTTACGCTTATCCCCGGCAATTTATTTGTTACCATGACGCGCACATCGTTCGCTCCGAGGGGCTCCGGCGAAATGAAACGCTGGTTTACCACTTTTACGCCGCGTCGGCCTCTCCATTAACAATTTGTAGACCGATCGCTTGACGCGTTTATTGTGCGCGTGATTGCGCTGAAACGAGATAAAATACGACCGGAGAATGGGAACCATTCATACCGGAACATTATACCAGGGTTATTCAATATTTAGAGGAACAAAGAGCCCGCGGTTCGAAACGGAAAGGCCACTGCAGAAACGGGCCAGGTTTTCTTTTTATTTGGACATTCACCGGGGCTACCGAAATGCGCTCACCACATTTTTCGAATTAACGCCCCGGACGATCCATTTCGTTTCCTCCGGAGTAATAGAATTCAATTGGGGCATTAATCTTTTCATGAAAGATGCACCATTGACAGTGCCAATCAATTTCTTCGACAGGCTGTTCGAAAAATGTATCCCAGGCATTCCTTCAAAGGGTTTGAAACCTGAGATGATACGAAATAACTTTTTCTTTTGCGAAAATCATCTTCGTGGCTCCGTCAAGGAAAGTTATTAGCGAAAAATCTGCGGGCGGATTCCGACTCCTGCCACTATGAAAAAGATGTACGTTTGTGCACGTGTACTTTGATTAACTTTCCTGTTTTATTATCTATCGATTTATCGAGCTATAGTCTAGTTACGGTTAGGCCGTTATCGAGTAACGTCTATAGACGCGGTATAGTATGTCAAGAAGATGTCAATAACCTCTGCAGCGAATTTATCAATAACATAGAAGTTCAGAAAAAAAAGTAACACGGACAGGGAATTCTTCGGAGACCCTTATTTTTCAATAAACTTTCCGATAGTATAAAAAAATGCTCGAAATCCAATTAACGGAGCCCCTGTTGTTATTTCTGTGTGCCGAAACACAACAGGCACAAGAGCCTCACAGCTTTGTCAATAAGAAACACGTGGAATTCGTGGAACTGGGATTGTGAGACACGTGGTCTTGTATTCAAGCGAAAACTGATTATCACGGGCCTGGCCCATAGTATATCGATCGGGCCAAATGTAAATATTACGTTTCGGACCCAGGTGTTGTAACGTGAATCGTAGGTTAAGAGGTTAACGAGCACAGTTCTCCTTAGAGCTGGGTCGGGCCGATACGAAACTTGCCGGGTCCACTTAGGCGATTCAAATTGTCCGTTACACACCACGGATAATAACTTTTCGCGGTCCATTCATAATTAAGCGCTTCGCGAAGGGAAACGAAGAACTTTTTACCAGTTCGCCGAGTTATCGCAAGGTCCTTTGTCCTCCGGACTCGGCTCGCCGAAACAGAAAAACCTGTTGATTAACCGAACCAATTATCGAAAGTTTCTCCATCATCGTGCTAAATTGCGTTCCGAAAAATTGAATTTTACGTTTCCATTATCCCCCGTCGATCGAGTTCCCTCCACCGCGCAACAGACCGTTTTTCTTTCTCGCTGTCCTCCGACTATCTTTCTCCCCTCCCTCTCTCGAACCCTAAACTCTCTTTCCGAGGGTGGCTCCCCGCTTTCTCTCTTCGCTTTCTGCGACTCTGCAGCGTTGTTCTTCTCATCTTCGGGCCGCGCGGAGTCACTGAAATAGAAACAGAAACAGAAACAGTTGGAACGAGGTTGTATGGCACAGGTACAGGCAGAAGGAAAAGAAGGAGGGACTGGCGGCCGGAAAAGGGGGTGACGGGGAGGAAGGAGGCGAAAGAGGGTGAGAGCGAGAGAGTGAGAGAGAGAGAGATTCGTTATTGATTCGAACTCGACACAGCTTGGGGCACAGTCGTAGCAGACCGTAACGTCGATGCACGCGCACACACGCGATTCGAACTGACACAAACGTGCGGGCGAAAACGTGCCTTCCGAACGAATGACGGATGATCGCGGCTCGTATCGGCAAACAATCTTTGGAAAATCCCGTTATAGTACTCGATGCAACAGTTCCACCTGGAAAAGCCCCGACTGGTGCGCGGTGGGCGAGCACGGCCGCCGGTTTCGGATCGGAGCCGCTGGCACACTGGATATTTATTGGCTAGCGATAAAATTAAAAAAAAACGAACCTATGGATCCTGTAATCGATTAGGAACCCGACTAGAAATTCAATTTGAGAGACCATTAGGTGCGCATTAGGCTGCCGAATTTGGCTGTTAGCTAATGCGGTGTGCAAACGTGGAATATCAACGACTGCCTAATTGGGAAAGCCGTATGAGGCCCCCATAAGGAAAAGACTTTTGTTTTCAATACCCACAAATAAAAGACTACCATTTTCTTTCCATTTTTACTTTAAAAAGAGCAGTTACTTGTCCCAGTTTGCTGAATCACCCGATTATTATTATACAGAGTGCCTCGCCAGATGTTGCCACCCCCATTTACCTAGCAATATTTAAATTGAAATTTCTCTTCAAGTAATCATTTTCCGCCATACACGGGTTAGTTCAGTCTTTTATCTTTTCTATATAAATAAAAATTAATTGCTGTTCTTCTGCATTTTACAAATTTCAACCTGAAGGGATGAAAAGGGTTTACAACGTTTATACGAGGAATATTTGATTTGTGGTCAGATTTGCTTGAAACTTGATCTTCATGCCCTTTGATATAATTAATCAAACACCTATTTCGGTATTCAAAATTCATCCAGTAGGGGGGTGAAAAGGGATTGCAACGTTTGTATGAGGAATATATTATTCGTGGGCAGATTTACATCATACTTGGTCTTAATGCCCTTTGGGCGACGCAGAAAATATTTATTTCTCAAATCCGTGGTACACTAATTAGAATGTACGACCTACGCGGCAACCATTACACCCAACATCGTTAAGAATCCGATGCCAGAGCGTCCGAGAAGCCGTCATTAAACGCTGAAAGGTTCTCGCAGAGCGTGGTGGTTGGTACGATTCGGTGTCGAAGTAATTATTCAACGGAGTAATGACGCCGCGGCGTGGCTAATTACTTTCGCCGATCGGTTGATCGTTGATCATTTCCGGGCGTCCCGCGTAATCAAATCAAGCGTGGTGTTAAATAACGCTGACCTCTCGCGGCGTCTCCCGCCCTAATCGTTACCGGGCGCAATTAATTCGCACAGACGCGGTAGCGGGACGAGAGAGCAATTCCGGGAACGGTTTTCGGTCTGGCCGGTTCTCGGTTTGAAACATTCAGACAATGGAAGTTTCGCGAGGAAAGCAGTCGGGTTCCAACGTTGTTCCACGACGTCTGCATTTTTCATCCTCCGTTCCCGAGCCTGCTAAAAGAAGAACCGTGCTCGGAGGAACGCGGAAATCGCGAAGGAACGGAACGGCCCGGGGACTATCGAAAAAGTAATTTTCCCGTTGTTCGCGAGGGAAACGGAGGCTGCGCCGCGTCCGTGCATTATCGAAAAACGGTATTTCCTTGTTTCGAGTTAATTATTCATTCGGTACGGGGAGCATCCGCTTACGGTGAGAAACGAGGGCCACGGCGAACCGATTAATAATTCGACCAGGCAAGAAGCAACGAGCCTGCCCCGTCGCGAAAAGCTTCGCGACAAGAAGATGGTGTCCCACCGTCTCCCGTAAAACGGATACGAGCTTGTTCAAGTATTCGATTAATTTTCTCGAGAGGTAGTCTTTTCTTGCCGGCTCGTTTGAAAATAACTCAACTTCTGACACAGAGCCGCCGAGAGCACCGGAGAACTTTCCTTCCGTCCCCGCCTCTTCGACGAAAATTTTTCTCGTGCCCCGGTCGGCTCTCCTTTTCTCGTCTACTCGGCGGCGCTTGAAAAATTAGCTTCGCGGAGCTTCCTCAGATTTTCCATTTAGATAATGTGTCCCTGGAAAATGCGGATAAATGAACAGCTTTTATAACCGTTTTGCTCGGCATTGTGCTCTTTTAAACGCTTCAGCACTGTGAAGGCTTGACCACTGGAACTACCGAGCACTTAACGCGGCTACATTTCTTTATAACAACAACGATAATAATAATAAAAGAATTGAATTCGTTTGGTAAAACCATTCTGAGTCCTCCGGTAGTTCCAGATCAAACGTTTCTTTCTTAGATAATTGTTTAGAGAAAAATTTTTTCCTTTTTTTAAGGAAATGGGTTAGCAACATCTTGATGTTGTGTTTTTATATACTATTTCCTGATAAAAAGTTACAAACTGATATGGTTATACAACGTTTTGTATTGTCATGTCTAGCGGGACCTTGCCAGCTGGCACCCGGACTGAATATAATGGGTATGTACAAAATAGGACATTTTTATGTGTTATTTTCTCGATCCATTGTTCATTCTTTTTTTCCCAAAAGAATTTTGCATGATACAGCAGGTGACGAATCGAGGACACACAGATGCGTAAAAACATTTGGAAAGATGTGTCGTAACTGAAAGCACCGTAGATTTTTAAGGTGAAACAGGGTGACTGAAAATTCCAATCATTCGGCGTGCCTTGATGCCTTATATTGTTTCAATTCTCGCTCGAGGGACGTACGAGGATTAAATTATTCGGTTGCATCGTACAACGAAGTTGATAGTTAGAAAAGATGAACAGGTAATGTTATTCTCTGGTGAAACTGACCCCAGCAGCGAAAATTTGAGCGTTTCGCGTTAAATCGTGAACGGTATAGCGAGGGGGATTTACTGCAGCTGGCGATGTGTCTCGTCAACGTCGTCGGGTAGACAATATCTCTTCCGCAACGTTCAAGCGGCGACGTCAGCCTGCAGATATCTCGTTCGTCGACGCGAAGGCGTTAATACACACTTTCGTGTCACGACTCGCTATTAATTTCCCGTTCAGGCCCGAACGAGTACAATCTCGTTAAGCACACTCGAAAAACACTCTGTTATATATATATAAATATATAATACCAGGAATTACAAAGAAAATAATAAACATGATTGTTTACCATGTGTAAGTTTACTGTACTGTAAGTTTACCATGGGGATAGTTTTCCATGTGTCGTTTATTACGGCGTCTTAGAGTGTCTCAGAGTATTGTCGCGGTGCGTATTGTCTGGCAACAAGTTATCGGTGCAAGCTTCTCCCTACGCGGCGGAATCGAAACGTAGCCTCCTCCTGGAGGATGACATCTTAGCGACCCGGGACCTCGTAAGTTCCCCGCGAAACTTTCGAAGGATGCGCAGAATTCAGGAGTTGTGCACGACGGGAGCCAACCCCATTTAAGTTCTGTGCTTCCGTTTCGTGTGATCGCGTTCACGGTTGAATGACACTGTGCTCTCCACGGTATAGGTGAACCCTCGTGAAAAGTCGCGATTTTATCGTCCGTGAGATCGTGTTCAGGGGACACCAGAGAGAGAAGTCGCACAGCAACGAAGACTTAAGGAGAGGCTTTCGGCGGGGCATATTTAAAACGGGGCTTGAATACGGATGAAAAGACTGCTGCTCGGGGATATGCGAATGAAAAAAAATTGTGTACGGAGCGTTTATTCCATGGTCCCCGGGTAGCTTTTCCATGTATAACGACGATAAACGAAAATTTATTTGCTTGGCTCCCGCTGGTCATTGTGACCTGTGCCGTCGTGCTGCGCTGGATGATCAGTCTTCGCTTATTCTACTTACACGGTTCCCGCGAACCAATATTTTAGACACGTTTTCGGATTTTATCGATGCGAACAGCATTTCATATTTATTTATATAGAAGAAAGATAATGTTGATAAGAAGTATGACGAATGGAGTATAAAAGGCGCTGGTATAACAAAACGCTGCATCCAGACGCGCAAAGGAGATCCCACCTCAGTGTGTCTAGATCGAACAATCTTTGACACTGCTTGCTATAATGTCGAGATTGAATCAACGTCTGTCAATGATCCCGGTGGCAATGGTTCAGTTGCCGAGCGATCGATGGCAATCGCGTTCGAAAATCTATCGACAGTTTAGCGAACCCGGTAACTAAGTTCTGTCGTCCAGTTTCGGAAAATGTCGGTGACAAAGAGAATGTCAAACAGTGTCAGCCGAACCAACCGACGCGATGCGAGACGCGACGGAGGAAATTTATGATGGAATGATATTCGCAGGAGGACACGTTGCACGGGGAAAGATTAAGTACGATCGGGTTCACCGTTTGATATCACCGTAAGCGGGACATTATGTAGTCCTATTAAATTATGAAGGATGATGGATCGCTGTGACGGCGATATTGAACGGCGCGGCGTCGCTTTTAGGGCGCGTAATTTCGGTTTTACGTCTTGACCGGGGAGACATTATATTCTCCCGTGGACGTATTCGCGATGGAAATTCCAGTTTGTCGAAATGGAGGAATTTTTCTGACGTCCCGACACGTATCTCCTTTATGAAGATGTACTTCACCTCCTTTCGCGAACTCTATCTCTCTCTCGTGATTGATTCGACCTGTTCAAACTTCAAATGCAGAGCATTTCGTTAATGCTCGATCTTTCGGGAAAATCGAGCCAAGAAGAAATAGAAGGGCTCGAGATCGAGCACCCTTTGGAACATTTTTGAAAAGTGTCCTTACTCAACAGATGACTTAGCAGTTTTTAAAGGAACTTAAAATAATCGTTACCCTTAGGAATAACTTTAAACTACGTATTTTCAGAATTAATTGTTTCTGTGAATAAAAGCACTATTTAAAGTATAGAAATCCGAACGCGCGGTTTGAACAACACTGTTCACAATTAATAATAACCAGTCACGCCTCCCTTTGTTTGGCCACAATTAATTAGCGATTTTATCGAAAATAATTGCACCGCCTAGGGCCTAAATGGCGTCGGGCATTAGTTATTTATGGCACAAAGTTCATTTAACCACTAAGTAGCATCTCACCCTTAACATCGATAGAGGAGTATATATGCCTATGTATAATTATGACTATGTTAACTATTCAGCCCCCAAAGCTAATTTAAACGCGAATACGGGGCTATCGGTTTCCCATATTAACGAAGTTTACCGCTACATCGGCCTAGTTTTCAACGAAATTTCACCAAAAGTCCACGCGGACTAGACATTGGAAAATAGTAAATTGATTGGAAAACAATTGGAGAAAATAATTCTCCTGTCTCCAGCGTCATTAGCAAAATGCAACAGGATCTGTCCAATTTGTAAAACGCGATGCAATTTCAGCGCCGCGTTTCACGATCGACGGTCTCGTCGTCCGGACACGGAATTTCTCGTTTTCTTTTTTCAGCAGTCGAGATAAGCGTGCCCCGATTTAATATGCCGCTAAAACTCATGAAATATGTGTACGATGAAAAGTAGGGTCACTCACAAAGATGCTTTTAAGAAGCCTTTTGTTTCTTGCGAAACAGTTGAGAAGAAAGTTTTTCAAGTTACGACGACGCAGCGTCCTGTCGCCCTGAATAATTAACGCGAACTTCTTAAAATTGAGCAGAGACTAATTACATTAAGGATGTTTACGCTTGGACACGGTCAGAACGTTTCGCGCAATCACATGATCGATAAAAAATCTTAGAACAATGTTCCGATAATATTTTTTGAAAGAAATTTTGAAAATTTGTAAGTGGGCTCACCAATAGAGGAAACGATAAAATTATAAAAATGTTCCGATACGATATTCGAATACGAAAGAATATTTGTTCAATCGATGATCCGATACCTACAACATTATAAAATAAAATTTTTAGATGAACCCTTTCGTACGAGTATTGTCGCATTAACGGAGATGGAACCTGGCATCGTTGTTACGAAAAAAAGTCAAAGCCGCATTTGAATACCGTCGGTAACACTGTTTCACAAAGTTCTCGGGATTTCTAGAACAGTGGCGCGTGCACGATGCTGCACGGGAAAGTTGAAGGATTTGAAACCGCAACTTCTGCGCCGCATTTGCCAGACTTCTACAACTTTGTACGGATTTTCCGAGCAACAACGAGGTTGTTAGCAGAGAGAAAAGAATTCTATTCTGCTCGCTAATTCACTCGGAAAATCTGGCACACCGCTTGCACCTTACGCGAACGGGCCTGTATAATGTCCCTTCTCCAGATGGAACTATTACTTATACATTAGATTTTTCAATTCCGCCCGAATCTCCAATGCAAAGCTAATAAATCCGCAGCTACTCGGATGTTGCGGAGTGACTCGGAAGCTCTCGTTCGCGAGCGACACGAGAGGGGAAAAAATTCAGATGCGAGTTAGAAAATTCATGAAACATTCCTTTCGAAGCGAAACGTTTCAATGTACGACGACGAATTGATTTGTTTATGCATAACCGTGCTCATCTGTATTCAGGTTGAAAACAGCGGGGAAAAACAGTAACCGTTGATTGCACCGCTAAATAACGCGTCTGCGCTTTATCATGGAAATAACCGTACTGGAAAGGGAACCGGAAGTTAAAGTTTCGAGTCACGTGTATGCCTGTGTGTGCCTGTATATGTACACGGAATTAAACCCTCGAACTGGATTATATCGATCGAGTTTATAGTATATTTTCTTGCGATGCCGTGGAAAGATTAGAAACGAGACTTTGAATAAATATGACACAGACGATAAATACGTTCGAGTCGTTAACGAGGATTGTCCAGAAACTTCCGTGGCGAGGGTTAAACGCTGGGGTTGGTTTAGGGTAGTTGGGAAAATTCCGTTCCGACGCACAAAAAGCTGGCCGAAATATTTTATAGTAGAACACAATATAGATATAATATATATAATATAAAATAAATATAATATAATACATAAATATAGTTATAGATCCATTGAGCGAATCATGTATGTTTTACCATAGATAGAATATGCTTCAAATCTTTTCGTTGTTCTTGGTTGATGATAAATTGTAGAAAATTGAATTTTGGCCAGTTTTTTGGTTAAAAAGCCCCAGTGTGCGACGTTTCGACTCATCCACCGGCTATCTTCATCGGCATACGTCTAGCGGCGTTTCATCCGTTAGCGGGACTCGTTTCTCCCCGTTGAAAGCACTTCGCGAACCTCCGAGACCTATCTCGCAATATTCCTGGCATTCATAATTTACGAGTCGCCGTGAAAGAACCGAGGCAGACATCAGTTTCCCCGCACGCGCGATATCTTCGCAATTATGCTCCTAGGATTCTGTCCCGCGATAGCAAACGCTCGGTTTCCACTGAAAGACGTCCAGGCGCTTTAATAGTTTTACGACGTAATGAAATATTTCCTTCTCGTCTCTACCCTTTAACTAATTACCGGTGTCCATAAACGTACAGATTTTATTTAACACTCGTAGCTGGTCAAGTACTCGCTTTTAATTACTCTCCTTACTTTTCTCTGTTTATGGCGAAACAGATATTTCAAATGCTATTTAATATTTTAGACTTTACTTTGCTGTATTTTATTTGCTGATTGTACAGACGCTTTGAAATAAATAGGATTATTTATTGTTTACTATTTAAAATACTATTTTCCCCAGCTCTAATAAGAAAAACTGTGCAATTCGTGTTCATCGAGAATTCCGGCGTGTTGTAGGAGAAATTCGGAAAGTAGGAGAATCGGAGAAAATTGAGCGGGGGGTAGAAATCGATATTTTTTGGCCCCGAAAACGAGAACAGGCCAGTCAAGTGCACGAACACATTTGTAGAGGGCAGCGTTGGCTATAGTTCGTCTTTGGTCACCGAACGTATCACGGTTGGAGATTAGCATCGTTCCCGGCGACCCGAATGGACCTAAATGGTCCGTCAATCGACGATCGCTGTGAGAGCGCAGTAGGTGAAAATGGGTCGGCAATGGGTGATTGTGGGTCGTGTGCGGCACGAGAACGCGTGAATTTCCGGCGCGGGGTCTGGCTGCAGCAGGCGTGTATTTCTGAGGGTGCAATCTGGCACGGCGCATCAACAGGAATAATGTCAGGGTTTGTCGTGCCTTTGATCCAGGAAAATTCGGCGCATAGATTACCTCGGCTCGCGGCTCGGTATCGCCTGCCGGGGGAGCGGAAACCAGCGAAATTCCCTTTGCCGGAAATTAGGTAACGTAACCGCTATCGGACCACTAAATACCCCCTTTCGCCTGGCTGGAGCTTTCACCCTTCGCGGAACGCTTAAACCCTGTGACCGATAAATAGGCGCGGAACCATTTTCGGGAACGAGTTTCTCAAAAAATACCACGAACAATGCGGTTATATACATTTTATAGATATACAGTATCTTATCCATAAATGTCCCAAAGGTCTGACCTGTAAATGTCCTAGATCTATCCCCACTACTGCGGGGTGTACCCCCTTTCCAACTTCTCTATTTTCCATTATTTTATTATGGGACTTCGATGACCATATTTCTGGCACTTTTCTAATAAAAATCATACCATATATAATGAAATATTCAATGAAAATGCATGCAGAAAAAAGGTATTGTTTGCAAATCATCGAAGGTGATCTATTAAAACCTGAGGACACCGGCGAACCGTGAAATACGACTGTCAGAGAGAGGCTGCTGTAATCTGTCAAAAGTTCAGGAAGCTGGAGCACAGAAACCAGCTCGACAAGACGTGAATCCTATTTTTGAATCTGTTCCAACTATCCGTTTGTTCGCACAGGTGGCTCGTTATTAACGGACTATCGGTTTCACAGGACATCCTCGTCATATTTGAATGTCGAATGAATTCTTAACGAGGTGAAATTGGTAATGGTCGTTACATTTTTCGAGCACGAAATTTCAAGTTCCATTGAAGCAACAGGATCGTATCGGATTCATCGCAATTCATTATCCACCAGGGAGAACGGCACGGCTACGATTTTCTGTTCACGTTCCCGTCGATACGTCATTTAAATCTTTTACTCTACTCGATTTTCCCATAAAAATCTTTTCCAGAAAATCCGAAAGAAATGGAGGAAACGAAACATATTTATTAGAATAAATGCTAGATGCAAAGGCTATCTCTGCCGATTAGAAAATGAAATACCTTAATGCGGTACTCGATGCGTAACGTAAATTCGATTTGGCAAAATCAGGGTCATCCTGTATAAAAGCTCGAACCGTTCAGCTCCCATCTTCCTGGCTAAAAACGTCGGATCGATCGGTAGTCGAGTAGGTGATCAAGTACTTTCGAACGGTAATGCACTTACCAAATCACTGGTTTCTCAAATCACACGGTTGGAGAATCGCCAATAGAGTATTAGCAAAACCCGTAGAATCAGCGAGTCGGACAAAGCGCGTAAAGAGAGCATCGAACGCGTTCGAAATCGGTGACAATTCCATTTCATGACTGATTCAATTCCACTTTATAATGTTGGAACAAGTGGCTTTTATGGAGAAAATTAGAATGGTCCGATGATCAAACATGATTCTGTGCCAGCTTAATTAAACAATCTCTCTCTCCCTGAATTCAATAAAAATCGTTTCGAAAGAAAGGCAGTTAAATCGGCATTGTTACTTTTTCGAGCATGCTACTATTATTCGAGTGTATGTTCAGAAATTCTTAGAGAAATCTAATTAACAAATAAATTGATAGAACGTATTATTGTATATAGAGTTGAGCTTCAACTACGGTAATTCATAATTATTTGTGGATTGCAATTGTTCAGAATATTCTAGCTGAAGTGGATTTCGTAACCGTTTACACTTGAATTGTTAATTCGGACACGGTACCGGTTCTGGAATCTAACGTCCGTGTTTCATCAATTTACAATCAATTTGCATCGAGGCTCGACGGAAATGGTATGTAAATGCGAGATGTTTAATCGTGACTATCCCCAATTATCGCGGTTAATAGATTCTAATGGCCGTGGGACTGGATCGGTTCGATTGGACTTCGTTTAACAGAAATCTGGTTCGAGTTTACTGTAAACGAGTGGATCGAATTCTCCATTCGTCGTTGAACGATGACCCTTTCTCACGGAGCCTCGATGTTTTTATCGGTATTCGAGTTATAACATAAGAAGGTGTGCGAATGTGAATGTTTAAACCTTGACTGTTGGAAATTTAATTATCTTAATAATCAACCAGGATTTGTAATTGCACATGTGATTCATTATTCGTTTTGATTCTTCTTTTTAAAGTCAGAAGTTGATTTGAACCGAATAAAGTACGTCCGATTTTTTCTCATTAAATTTTCTACGGTTGTGTGTTTCAGTGACGGCCGATTGGTAGAAGGAGATCAGATATTGGCAATAGATGGACAGCCGCTAGACTCGAATATCTCTCATGAGCAGGCAATCTCGATTCTTCAGAAGGCACGTGGTCTGGTTGAGTTGGTCGTAGCAAGAAGCGCCCAAGGTAATTTAAATTCTGTCTGTATACCACGCGAATTCATCATCCTTATCTTTCCGCCTATACTCGCTCTAGGAAATGACTCTGCATTACCATCCTGATTTACAAAGTAAAATATCTCAGAGTAACACGACTTTCAACTTTGGATATTACTTGATCTTTCATATCCTCCTACAATATGAACTTCTGTTTCCCGGAATCTCATCGGAAATCAAGAGACTCGAAAAAAGATGACAGAAGTTTCCAACAAAGGAAACATCGGACTGACGCGACGGCCGCAGGATCGACGAACATAAACTCCGGGGCTGACAGAAGTTTCAAATAACTCTGCTCGGCCCAGGAGTATCACACGCGACGAGTGGAAAACGAGATTAGTTTTAACGCAGGTGCAAATAAATTGCAAATTTCCATAAGTAGACTGGAGAGCATGGGAATCAACTCCATTAAATTAAACTTCGATTCCCGGCCAATATAATTGGCATACCGCTGCTATTCGGAAATAAGCCAGCGTGGAAAAGACAGCACACGTGTTTAATTCCGGGAATCCAGTTTACCAGGATCAAAGGATATCCTCGAAACATTTCAATTCGACATGGCGCTCCTCTAAATTTTATTTGTTCGTTCGAGATCATTCCTTGTTAGCTTCGAGCGTGTTCGCTAGACGGACGGTAGCCGTTGATAGCAAAGAGGTAGATAGCTGCAGCGTACGTGTCTTGGCGAAACGTCGGGCGACGCACCAATCTCAAAGTTTTCTTCAAAGAGAAAATTGCTTGGCGGTGCTCGTCGATAGCGGGCGTCGCGGGGGAAGTCTATGAACAGGCTTCCCAGTTGTAAGAGTGTTAATTAACCAGGAACAATCCTCTAAGTCCCGGTGCTTGTGGCTGGCGCGCGCCACCCTTGTCTCCGAGCACAGAGAGCCAGGGCTACCTACTCAAACATTATCCAATAGAGATTCCCATTCAGCCCTCCCATTGAAAAGACAGCCGGGTAGGGGGCAAGGATGATTACAGTCTTCTTTCTTATTCCGGCCGGCAGACATTGGGGGTTCTTTGCCGACGGATGAATTGTCCGGTGGTTCGAGTTCGACAGCGGCCGCGGGAGCAGGTGTGTCCATCGTCGGCGGCGTTGTCGGCACGGCGATCAGTCAGGCCAGCTCCGACAAGGATCAATTGGTCTCCTCATCGTCTGTTGTTACTCCAGCACCGACCCCGAAGTCCAGCCAACCAGCCAGCACCACATCCGCGGCTACACCGACACCGACACCCACGCCGACACCCACACCGACCTCGACACCGGTACCCGGAGGCCTGGTTGTCGAAAGGAGTCCCTCCGCCGTCAGCGACGCCTCCAAGAGTGGCTCTGACATGGTGGTAAGTGCCACGATGCTATACTACCTACCTACCTACCGCTCTTTTTTATTTTATTTTTCGTCAGGGGAATCCATTACGGATACCACCCCGCCACCGCCTACGGTTATATGGGACTTCCCCTACGGCTACACTCGCGACAACCCACTCTAGATTTTAGTGGGGGAGTACCGAGAACTCGCGTCTACCTCAGAGCATCTTACATTGTACAATAGTATTATGTGCATTACATGTATACACAGTGGCGCAACCAGGATTTAATCTTGGGGGAGGGGTTGAACAAAAGCTGTTATATATACAGGGTGTTCAGGCTATTACTAGCCAGCAGTTTTTTGTAAATAGTAAATATTAGAATGCATTTTTTTATTTACATTATTTTAAGGTCATGCAAGGTTAGATATGGAAGAAATGGAAGAAACAATTTGAATATTCATCCAAAACCACTGTTTGAATTGTCCACAGCCCACAATGGTCGCGTTCGATCCTACAGTAAATAATAGTACCATCGATTTTTCTTTTATCGCCACCGGGATCGATAACGACTCAATTTCGCCTGTCCAGCACGCAATAAGTTTCGTTTCCTGAAATATCGATGTAATGGATTAATGGAAATTATGTCGCATTCAGGTGCAGCAATTACGTTGAATTTCGTCTACTCCGTTATTCGGTAACAATCGGTTACAACAACGGTCACGTATTATTAGATTCTATGCAGCCAGCAATGGCTACGCGGATTATAGGATGCAACGTTGTAATTTCGAACCCGTGTTCCGTTTTTCGCATTCGGACAACGTAATCAGATTTTCATTTCAACGAAATGCGTTCTCGCTTCGCGAATATGAAACGTTCTTTTATTGGTTCTTTTATTAGAAACATTTCTTCCTCGCAAACGAATCGTATCTTTTTCGCTTTAGTGCACGAATTTTTCCTTCCCGGTTTCAACGGATCTTCGTCCATTTCTCAAATTACACTTTTTATCTCACGCGATGCTGTCTAATCGTGTATTTTTTATATTTCTTTTAGATTTGTCATCGTTCTATTTTATCTATTTTTTTTTTGTAAATTTTCACTGTTTTCGAATCCAAAGACCTTCGCGTAAATCAATCGTTCGTCGTTCTAAGAATAGGAGCAAGCGTTCCGATCACCGAACAGAATTAGGATGGATACGTACTTGGTATACTGTGTCATGAATCAGAGAACCTGTGTTCTCTCGAGGCGACTGCAGCTTTCAGCGATCGAAACAGACATCCCTCTGATTCACGTCGGCAGATACCTGATAATCACTTAATAGCATTACGATTAGGTAGCTTTTGAGCGTGTTTGCCATCGCATCTACATAATCGCGTCGTTCTCGAGTGCCTGTGCATGGTCGAACAATAAATTGTTCCCATAGAAAATTGTTTGTCGCGTTTGCGGTGATATATTAAACGATCCCGTCGCTTGTAGCCAGAACTCGTAAATCAATTAACAGCCCTCGAATCACTTATCTATTTTCATTAGCGGTCCGTATTAATCAGGTGACGGATAGAGGGTTCGCGAGTTGATCGGCGCGATGTAGATAAATGTAATTAAATTATGATTTCCACCGCTGTTAATTAATTTATGCGTGCCTCGGGTTAATAGAGAGAAAGAGAGAAGATTACAATGTCAACGTTTCCGAGGTAAAAAAAGCTATCGGGTGAAAGGGGTGAAAAAAATAGAAGCACAGGGTTGAAACTCTCGCTGTAACCCTTTAAAATCACGGAAATATAATTTGATTTTTAAGAGATATAAG
Source organism: Lasioglossum vierecki (assembly GCA_028455595.1). Classification (NCBI taxonomy): domain Eukaryota; kingdom Metazoa; phylum Arthropoda; class Insecta; order Hymenoptera; family Halictidae; genus Lasioglossum; species Lasioglossum vierecki. Next base: position 12,872,071 of record CM052342.1, read on the forward strand.
TAATGCAACAGATTGTACTCGCAATAATCGTTTCCTCTTAAAGAATATTTTAAAACTGCAGTCATCCTGTATCAACGTTCAGGAACATCGTTTACATCGAAATCACCGATGCATTCCGATAGAAATATTTCGTCGCGATAGGAGTAATGCAGTGAATGATCACAGCGAACGGAAGCAGCCGAATAACGTTTGAAACGAATAAGCAGAGCCGTGCGGTGGACCATCACGTGTGCCCGACAGCCATTTAATTTCAATTATCGAAGAACAAAACCCCCGCGTAAGATCGTTTCATCTCACATTTTGCTTTTACGCTCGGCCGAGCAAACATCTTTTCGATTACACAATATTTCGATATCTGTAATAGCCACGCGGCGATATCCCCGATGCATTTCCGAGGCATCCATTCCCGGTTAAAGTAGAAATAAACAGGATTCTCAGATCGATAGACGACAAATAACCTACTGGCGACGATCATTCTAGCAAGTAGAACTAGCATACACTGGTCAGACGCTTCGTAAAGATCTGAGAAAAATATTTTCAACAAACGTTAAAATTTTAATAATTTTCTAAATAATTTTTTTTAGTGATTGTTTGGATCCCAACATATTTGACAACGTAAATAATATTAAATTGTTTTTTTTCATTGCAATATATAGCCAATCGAAAACTGCGCAACGTTTGTTGAAAATATTTCTCTCAGATTATCGCAACAACTTATAGCCCTCTATTAAAGTCGAATTTCGAGACACTTTTAGCGTTCGTCGAAATTACATTTCCTTGTTGGTTCGGTTTCCGATCGAGTTGTATCGATGATATCTTTAATACCCGCTAATGCACCTCTGAGTCATCCTATTGCGGTTAAAATCGAAATGCGACGGTGTTTGGCCGATGGAAGGAAGAGAAATGGGAAGAAAGTCTCTCCCGCTAATGATACCTTGATCGCCCAGTGCTATCGACGACGGAGACGCGCCGGTTTGGCAAACACGGTCTTGTAATGTTCCATCTATCTCGGGTTTCGTCGGTGAAAGGTTGCCTCTCGACATCGAAGAGGCATCGTTCGACACAGCTCCTTTGTACCTCCTTTGTACCTCCTTTGTGTCCCCTTCAAAATCAGAGGTGCTCTCTCTCTTCACTCTGGAGAAGCAAGAAAGATTTGCGGTGTGTCCCGTTTCAGCAGTGTCGCTCCGCGCCGATAGAATCTCGATCGATCGTTGTTATAATTGCCCCCATTTGGATACACCTTGCCCCGTGTTTTTCACTACCGATCTCCTCTCTTCCCACGGTGCAGCGTTTCCCATTCTTGCTCCCCTCGATCCTCCCTCGAACCATCGTTCTAAAAACTACGACCGCGACGCAAATAGAGTTATCGGCGAGAAATTATCGACGTTCACCAGCGATCCCTCAAATCCTCTTCACTACTTCTATGTACACTATTCGGAAAATAATTAACGTGGTGTAAGTTGCAATCTCTGGTTTTTATTCGGTTGCGTTGATGTTGCCAGTCGTGTTCCAAAACCATCTACATATTTTACACTTTTATTATATTATATATATTTTAACCATTCTTGAAATAATATAGTATGTGCCCAAAAAATAAGATAACACCTTATATCTATTTAACAGATTAATCTTCTTGTATTAGTATTGCAACTGACGCGACATCATGCGTCATACCCGGTGATCGTGTAATGATTTCAACTCGAGCTCTCTGTTTCTGACCAGGGGCTCGAGGATCATGAATAATGACAGTGGTGTACTCTATAGGCCATATATATTCACTTGTCTGCTCAGAGAATATGGTATCTCGCTTCGCTTACTTGAATCCATCTCCTCTGTGTCTTCGTCCGATCATGTGCGGGCCTCTTTCACTATTTCAGCTGGAAAAGACATTCAACGTTAATACATCCGATTCCAAAGAACTGTCTATTATTTCCACCCTTTTCGTTCTACACTTTATACATTATTAAGGACGTTCTACTCGTCTGACTAAACGCCACTACCGCGAATATTTATTATTAATTTACTTGTTGGTTTATCGGACAACCTTGTTCTACTTTATCGAATAAACATGACATCTTATATCGTGATGCCTGTTCGTGTAGACCGTTTTTTCCACCTGTCTGGTTGCAGACTATGTTATACCACATCTAACCGATTTACACGATGTAGAATATGCTTATTCCACTTGTCCGATCGTGGAACATCCGAAACTTCACTCGTTTCAAATTTACAAATAATTAACTAGATTAATTGTCGGGTAATTGTTGTAAATGTTTTAACGAATTGCATATAGTATAGTGAGAATAATTTTTACTTCTTTCTGGAGCATCCATAACGTTGTACCTCGCTTATATTAATTTTTGTTAGAAACGCATGAAACGTGCCGTGTATTGTTCCCTGTACAGGTTTGCACTGACTACAAGCTGCCCTTATCTCCTTGTCCTAATTCCTATTTCTAAAATCGTGCCGGGTTACGAGGCAGACTCTTTCCACTTAGTCTGAAAATACATTGTCCTTCTCCACTCGAGCTTCGCCTACATTTTATATTTTGTATTTGCATGCTTTGCCGTCTACATTTTCGAATGAACACCGTATCCTTTCAGATGTTGTTGCCTGTTAAGAACAGGCTTTGTTTCGCTTGTCCACCTAAAGGTTGCCTTTTTTCCACTTGTCTGGTTAGAAATACCTGTATACCACTTTGTAGAACGTACGTGAACCCACAATCTATTTACATGAAGTACATATTATTCTCCTTGTTTTTGGAGGAAATACTTGAATTATAAGAATGAACCTGTTAAGGATGTTCTGAAGGTAGAATAGGAGACAAAAGTATAAGAAATTCGAATTTAAAAAGCTTTCATTTAATTATTGAATTTCATGTTATATTTGTTTTTTAGTCAAATTGTCAATTAACAAAATTAACAAAAATATTAACAAAAAAATAACTTCAGCCTTTATATATTTATTAGAGAATCTTTAACCGAATGATTTCTCAATTCGAAAAGTTAATAAGAAAAGTTATGCCTGTTTAAAGTTCAGCGACTTTGAGAGGTATTGGGCCACGTTGGTATTGTAACGAGAGCGGAGTGTGTTTGTTTATTCGTGTTGCAAAGTTGAACGCGAAGTGCGCACACAGTTGCGTACGCGAGCAAGTAAAATTGACCGCTCGGTTTGCACATTTCTCGAGCACATTTACGGATAATTTGCTGAGATTTACACTTGAAACACAATTACCGGGAACTACCTTATTATCCCACCTATGCACCCGCCTCCATCGGAAACAGTATTGTTAGCGCAGTAATCACGTGACTGAGAAACTTCCAACTTTTGGCGTAGCCACGTTCGCCGTCACGCCACGAATTTACTGTTCCGCGGGACGCGTTTTGCCAGCTCGGTAACGTTTTCTTCGGGCGAAACAAGCACGAATAAATTCGTTGGAAAGTTGCTCTTCCGTCGGGCAACTTGCGATCGAATTATACCCACCGAAGCGAGTTTAATCGCATCAAATTTTTCCGTTGCTTATTTTACCGAGGTCCTGTTTACCGAACAGGGGTGTACGACGCTTCAAATGGAAATCGTACGTAGAGTATACGGGAAATCTTACTATGAAAACTTCGTTTAACCTCGAACCCAGCTCGAGGGCCGCGAAACGTTCTAGAAAGAACAAATTTGGTTTTGTTCATGCAAACTAAATAATCCAATGTTATTCTTTAATCGTGATTTTTAAACCAATGCCCATGAAAGGTGTTAGGTAGCGGACAAGTTTGAACGATTTAGCCGTCTATATAGCTCATTAAAAATTAAATAGCGTTCTTTTAATCTAATTTTTACAAACGCTTTTTACAGCCATCGAGAAGTTGGCTCCTGTTTACAGGATATTTTTCTTGGGATATACAATATATCGATAAAATAGCGTCAATGCGAAGAATGTCGAGACCCAGCGAATGTAACGATTAAAGTTGAAAAATGGGTGGATGGGTTGGATCGAGCAGAATTTTCGAGAGCCATCGCGCAGGCTTTTGTTATCGCGTAAAATTCTGGCACGGTAACAGCCAGGAACGAGCTGTCGAATATTCGGAATTATTTAACGTGCAAACAGGGTAATCCATTATTGTCGGAGATTCTCTATTTGCTGGAGGTCCTTAACCACGGAAATCAGGACGTTTTAACGGGTCTCTCTCTCTCGTCGTAATCAAACGTTCTTCGGGCCGATACCTCGGATCCTCGGAGCGTGGAGAAATCGATGGAAGGAATTTATCCCGGCGATCACCGAATGGGAATAGGGGAGAGAAAGCAATAAGCCGGCCGGATCTTTCACCTTCTTCTTTTTTTTTCTCCTTCGCCGATAATGAGAACACGAATGGCCCTGGCGCGGCGCCGCAGCTGCATAAGAAATCGAGTTGCCGATAGAGAGGTCCGTCCCGCGTTTTCGTGTTTGCCACGATTATTCGATCCACGTCCGCCATTGTCATTTCGTTAACGATTCGGGTGACGGTCGATTATTAACGAGACCAACGTGACGCAGCACGAATCCTCCACGATTTTAACGATGTACGCGAAATTGTTCATTCCCGTCAATCGAACGGCGAGCGCCAGCCCGTGTGTTCCATTCCGCTGTTACGGAATCGCGAATCCTGCGGTTTCATCCTAAACAATTCATCGTGTTGATTTCTACTTTGTCCCGCGCTGTTTCGATCGACTGCTGTCAAACTCACGACCCGGAATTAGGTGTATCTCTCCCTGGCCTTTTGGATTGTCATTCGACCTCTAAATAGAATCTACTTTTTCCATTTAACCCCGACCTACAATTTTTATCGAATTTTCCTACGTTACAATGTTTTTCTGTACTTTCGAGAAAATCTTGTGTCTAGAATTTTCATGAATTACTTGGCCACCGTTTTTCACCATTATGAGTACCTCCTATTTGCTATAATAAAGATACCCACCTTGGTATGAATTTCCTTTTTATCGTCGATGAAATTTGTTTTTTTTTCATTGAAATCGGAGTAGCGTTCGCTTCAGATACTTCGATCGGTTGTTTAAATAATCCGTCGGTCTGATAAAGGAACGTGCTCAAGATTGCCTCGAGCCAAGATTTTCAATAATTGGTTCGATCGGTGAAGTAGGTTAAAGCTCGTCTTCCGTCTCTATGTTTGCTAATAATAGTTTGTTGTTTAGTACCGAGCGAATTCGATGAAAATAAACATCTGCTTTTTGCAAAATACGAACATCGTGATCGGCGAGCTGTCCTGTTAATTAGCGAACACGTTAAAATTAATTTCATTCGCCGCGTGTTCGCACGCTTGTTGAGTTTCGCTCGCGAGACGTATATTTCACGAAAATTTTCGCGACTCCATTGTATATCGCGAATGTTAACAACATAGAGTAACCGTACAAGCGAATCGAGAGTCAAGAACAAAGAGCTTCCTTCCAACCGACTGGTTCAGCAAACATTCTTACCGTGTGTAACGTAACGAAGTAAACCACAGCGTGACATGATTCCTTCCACGCTTTGCTCTCGTCCTTTTTTCCCCGCTTTTCTTCCGTACGTTTTAACGAGAACTATTGACCCATATCTCTCTTTCTCTCTCTCTTTCACCGTCCTCTTTCTCTCTCTACATTTCTGCAGCCGCAATCGTCCAAGTTCTTACCACTTCACGAGCCCCGACCGATAATTAAAAAACTTTCCACAGTCAATTACGATGTTTACACGGTAGCGAGATATTTTATCGGGAATAGAGTGGAACGGCGGATTCTTTCGGCAAATATTCTCCGTTGCGACTCTTTAGGAAGTCAAGCCCGTGCGGATAGCGCACCAGAAGCGATCCCGGAAACTGGAACGAGCACTGTCTTTCATTTCCAACTGGAATTGGCGAGAATCGACGGGGGCGGAGTAGTTAAGTTACGCCGCGTGAATTCTGTAACGTGAAATACATGGGATCCTGTTTCCGAGATTCATTCCGACGAAACGTTTCTCCTCCATTCGTTTCCTTTTGTATAATTTTATTTGCTTCGGACACTTTTGTTGGAAGAAAAACTCACCGTCCGAGACATCTCAGGGTACAATGGAAAAGCGGAATAAATGTTATGGAAATTAGTATTGATAATTGAATAACACGAGAATGTTCGTATACGATTTCTTTATCCAAAAACGAGAATAGAACCCTTTCAGTTATCCTTATCAATTCAACTTATTTTTGAAGCCAGATATTAAAAAAAAATTAAAAGAAAATTTATCCATAAATTTGTTAGAGGCGAAATATTGTAATAAACGTTCTGGTCCTATTCGTTGCAGCTGAACACGGAATGGGCTCAAGTTGAAGTTATAAACCTGATCAACGATGGCAGCGGTCTTGGATTCGGAATTGTCGGCGGACGCAGCACCGGTGTCGTCGTCAAGACAATTCTTCCCGGCGGCGTCGCAGACCGGGTAAGTTTTCTGCCAGTGAATACAACAATGAAGAATTTACTCGTTCGCGAAATGTCCTTTCTACTAAATTGTTGTACATATACATATAATAGAAACTGCAGGATCTCGCAGGGAGTGTTCGTCCGGAGGATTGAAGTTTATTCGATTTAACTTGAAAGGTCTTTTAAGAACTAGATGGAAATGGAGTTCCTCGTCGTCGTATTTTGTCGACTATGTAACTAGCTATCTTCGACCGGGTCTGTCGATGCTGCCGCGTACAAGCGTCGCTATCAATTAAGCGTGCACTCTTTAAAACAGAAAGAAAATTGTAGGTATTTATTTAAATATTTAAATGTGTTGTTGCCGATCGATCTGCCATTAACCCCTGATAACATTGATTAGCGAGAATGTAAAGAAACTGTCGAGTAATAAATAACTATTTAAATAAACCTCCTATAAATGTGATTTAAAAATAGTTATTTATTTACTCGACCGATATTCGTCTGTTAGATAGCGAGAATGTAAAACATACTGTCGAGTAATAAATAACTATTTAAATGAACCTCCTATAAATGATTTAAATAGTTATTTATTACTGGACAGTTAGGTTCGACCGCGCCGGAGTCAATTCGCGGAATTAAATCTGGTCCGTTTGCAATGCGAATCGCAGGATAATCGGCTGCAGAGCGGGGACCATATATTGCAAATCGGCGATGTCAATCTGCGGGGAATGGGAAGTGAACAGGTTGCCGCGGTGCTGCGACAATCCGGCACACACGTGCGCCTCGTTGTCGCGCGTCCCGTGGAACCGACGTCACCCGATTATCAGGTACGTGCATCCATTACTTTTTCATTTATTTTTTACAGTTGCGAACCCGGCCCCATTTACACCGACACTCGATTGTAATCGATGCTTGGCCCTGTATTATTAGCTCAGCCAGCGCGAAAGTAGCCGAGCGTTTAACCTTTCGCGTAGCGTGTCTCCTTACTTATTTTACGATCTCGCCAATAACTTAGCCGTTGACGCGAGACTGAAACTACAAAGAAGAAACGAACTTGAGCGTTCAGTTTTTTTATGGTTTATTCGAACAAATGGTTTTCACGTTGTTTCGTACTGGGTTGAACGTGCTAAAAGAACTTGGGTGATTATATGGAAAAGTTCTGCGTACTCCGATTTTTATAAAATTTTAATATGTTATGCGGCAACACATTCTGAACAACTTTTACCTTTTCCAATATAGGGGGTTCGAAAACAAAAATCGGAATACGCAGACCTTTTCTGTATAATTACCAGAACTTCTTGACCAACGAGAGAGCATCGGAACTCGGACGATACTTGTCGACATTGTGTCTAGACTCGCGTTATAGCTAAATGCCGGGTATAAGCGAGGCGAACAGGCAACGCGCAGCAACAGCAGCCTAGCGAAGTGCGGTAGCTTACTTACCTGAAATAGGGCGCACGCGACATTTAACATCTCATTACGACGTCAATTTGCAAGACACTGTTCCGAATCAAAGCTGACTTTCTAGGTGAAAGTTCAAGGATCACTACCCTTACGTTCCTCCGAATTCTTAAACAGAAAAACTCGAAATGAATTTCACCTACCGTGAAATTAGTTTTTCAAAACAGATGTTTTTCGTATGCGAAATATTCTGTCGAACGTAATTTGTAATTTCGTTTAAGAGTCAAAGAAACCCTATAACAGGGAAGTAAAATGTGATTTTGAGGTGGTACGTCTCGGTTTCGAATAATTAGTTTGTATACTGGGTGTCTCTAACTGAAATCTATTAATTTATTCGTGACGCAAAATGGTAAATAATATTTACCGCGTGTCCCTTCTTTTTTTTTATTGTTCTTCGATTTCAGAAATATCCCGTTCGGCGTTTTAGACTTGAGCGTTTAAACTGTTCAACACTCTGTACGTAATCCACGAATTAACATTCTTACCGGAAGCATTAAACTCCGCGAGGATTTCGAGTTAACGAGCAAGGACGTATACAACCCCTAAACTGACTGTACCGTAGGATTACCGAGGTTGCGCAAAGACCAAGAACATTCTCCGATGACTTTAAGAGCATTTTAGACAAGCAATTGCCAACTAGAACGCATATCACATTGTTTATCATTCTCGAAATTGTTCGCTGAAAAAAAGCATTTTGGTGTTTGAAAACGTTCGTCGCTGATATTCCGTGAAGAAGCTCTTTCGAGAATTTTGTTTGCACGAATCAAAGAATAGCAGAGGCGTCTACCAAGAGAGTAAATTGATTAATATGCTTAGCGAAGAGGTGATCGAATTATGCGTGACCCAAATATTTTTCAAAAACCAACCGAATTTGTTGGTCGAAGGGGCTGGGGTCCACGCGGTGATCAATTATAACGAATTTACTGCACAAACAGAACCTTTCCCGATAATTTAATGAAAGCGCCCTACTGCAATTTAATTAAAGCGAAATTCGATTAACCTATTTCATTAGCACATTCAACGATGAAAAATCGGGGTAACTAATAATTAAGAAGGGAAAGTCTTGGCCGTATACCTTTCTCGGTGCAGCAATTTTTCGTGGAAGTAAGTTAAAAAAAAAGCATCTCTTTGATCTCGCTTCCACGGACACAGAAAGTTCGAAGCAATTTAAATAAATGAAGTAACCAATGAAGTAACCAATGAACCATAATTTAATTTAATTTTGTCAATGTAAAAAGTAGGCAACTTCTGTTATTTTTTTGCAAAAAAAATTCTTTGAAGTAAGGAATTGTAAGTCAGCTAGTTCTTACATTCAGGCGTCGATATGATGAAATAAAATGAATCGAGCAGTGTGCGACGTGTTGCGGGAATGGCTGAGAACCGAATGGCGTATCCCGAGGGACGAACGCTCGTGGAAACGGGTAGAAAAAAAAACGGTCGAGTGCCGAATACTACGGATATCAATTGAACGGGTGCGTTCCAGGCGCTCGGCAGCCACGCTCCGATCGTACCAACGAAGATTCTGGGTGACCCCGATGAGTTGGATCGCCACCTGGTGCACAGCGTGCCGGAGACGTATAACATACGTCACGTGCAGGGCGATACCGGTTACGACAACGGCTACATGTATTCCCAGGAATCCGACGTTGAAATGCACGTGAGTGTTCGGAACATTTCGCTGTGTGGACGCGCACCACGAATATTTCAGGTGGGATCTCCTCCGGCATATTTATCGATTCCCGCCGCATCACTCCTATTTTCTATAGACCTTCCCATCTACTTCTGCGGCAACGGCGATTCTACATCGTTGTATGCACAGGGTGGCTGCTCCTCTAACTCTGCCACCCTACACTTCGATCTCTTTCGGCCTGGTTCCATCGACGTGGTTGCTTGGTCAAACTTTTAATTTATTTAACAGAAACACTCTACGCTCCCGAATGTTCTAATTGCATCCCTAGTAGCACAAAATAAGGATAATCCCTAGAAAAACAAAAATATTCGATAAATATCTTTTCCAAACTTTTCATTTATTTAACAGAACCACTCTGCATTTTGATCGATCAGATACCTTCAACCCTTGATACATATTGTTGAGGACAGTCGTTTATGATTGAGACACTTACCAATGAGATACTCCGAGATAATTAAAAATATTATCCTACATTGCTATATTTGTTTGCGCGTTAGTGGCAACTAATAATCTTCCATTCTTTGATTTTTAGACTAAAATGTATTTTCTATAATCTTAAAATTCTAAAGTCTTCAGAGTTTCGTAAAATTGGCAGGTTTATTAATTATTTAAGACACGATCGTTTATCAAACGTGTGAAAAGTTTTGGAAAAGTTTCGACGAAAATTTCCGAGCCAAGCAAACTTTATTATTCCACGACGGAACCAGCTTGCTACCTCGCTTCTAACTTACGGCAAATTCTGAAGCTCGCGTGTTCTCCTCCGATCCCTATTAGTCCTCTGCATTTGTTCTAATTCTATTAGCGCTATCCATTCCATAAACTGAAGGAGACCACACAACTTTCGAAGAAACTTCCAAAGAAAGTTTCCCCACCGTGGGCCACGTTAGCATCTTCGCATTTTCAACGACACTTCCCTCCACTTTGGTTTTAGCTGGATCGGTGCATCCTCTGTTCTGTAGTCTTCGAAATTTTTCTCGTCGACGAAACCATCGTAGATCGAAGCCCTCTCCTTGCGACGATACCTTACAAAATTGATGTACGATTTTTCTGTTCGCTCTTTTTATCGAGCTTCAAATGAAAGATGTGCCGCCGGCTTTACAGTAGCATTACACCACGAGGGCTTTACACGAGACCGAACCGTGTTCATCAATTTTGTTCCGCAACATAGTGAAAAGAAATCATACGTCAATTTTTAAGGAAAGAAAGGAAAGAAAGATCTGGAAGTTTAATTTACGAGAAAAATTTTTCGAAGTTTCTGCAGAGTGTCTGAAAACTCTTATTTAATTTATTTAATTTCTGCTACTAACTTTGAACACTGGACTGTAACAGACCTAGAAAAAGACCTCTCGGTTGTGTGTGCGTTCGATTTTTTCGTGCTTATATTAATAATATTTGCACGTATACGAGAGAGCTCTTTTGCTAAGACTTGCAATTCTATAGGCAAGACCAGGCCTCATCATGGACGTAGTACGCAATCCTATGCCAATTGGAGCGATGCCAGTGATACCGACTGTTCCGGTGCAAATCCCGGAGCTACCGGTCCTCACCATGGACACCATCGACGTTAACTCACTGCCAGAAATGGAACGCTTCACTGTCGAGCTTAAGAAAGACATTTATGGCCTTGGGATCACCATCGCTGGATACGTCTGCGAGAAGGGTAATCTTGGAAAATCTCATCAAACTTCCTCTATCTTATTGCAAAAGATTAATGAGCCACTCTTTGATCTTCTACTCTATAAATCTTACAATTCTACCTGCGACTATACCCTTACTTGGCGGACCTTACATTTTATAATAATTTTTATAATTAAATGTTCCGAAGGGTTTAAAAAAAAAATTAAAATCCGTTCCCTTTGGATTTTGTTTTGCAGAGGAACTGTCCGGCATTTTCGTGAAAAGCATCAGCGAGGGAAGCGCTGCCGACTTGAGCAACAAGATCCAAATAAACGATCGCATAGTCGAGGTGGACGGCCATTCTTTACAGGGTTATTCGAATCACGAGGCTGTCGAAGTTTTAAGGCGTACCGGGCAAACGGTTGTTCTATGCCTTGAGAGATACTTACGTGGACCAAAGTACGAGCAGCTTCAGCAGGCGATCGCGGCCAGTGAGCTAAGACTGCCTCAGCCGAGCTCCCCGTCTATAACGAGTCTACCCAGCTTCCCTATTAGTGCTGTGAGTTTCATTTACTTCAGGCATAATCGATACGTTCATTCGAATTCAGGCGACGTCGGTGGCGTCGGCTACGGCCATTGTTTTCAACTACACTGCCGCGCGACCGACCCGCCTGAATTTCCCCTCCGAGTCAACTTGCGAAAGATTCAACAGTTTACAGAAGCTGCTCGCGAAAAGAGTGACCGAGAAATATGAATTTTTCGCCCGTTTCGACTCCCTCGAATTTACTTCTGATTTTTCTGCTAAATGTTTATGTCGCGGCTCAGATAACACACGGACGTCCTATGAAAGTCCGTGCAGGATATTCTATCCGCCCCAGGGACATCCAGATAACGTCCATATATCCCATATACTTTCCAGATAGTTTCCACAAAGGTCCCAGTTAGAAAATCACGACGGTCCATTTGAAAACCAGTTAGAAAACGACGAAACATTTGAAAACTTTTTAATCGACGCAGAAACAGAAAACGGACGAATTTAATGAAGCTAAAAATAGAAAGCTTTCGTAGCTGCCCATTAACAAAGAAGAAAAATATCTTTTCGTGTCCAGAGGATTGTGACCTACATATGTGTGAGTGGGAGAGTAGAGTGAGAAAGTCCGTTGGACGATATTTAATATTTGATAGGTGTCTGAGAATCGAAGGAGAATCTGCCGATACATGAAATGATTTATTTAGGGTGAAAGGAGGGTTCGGATAGAGTCTAGACGTAGATGTATAAGTGGAAATGATACAAGTTTGATCGAATATCACGTAGGAAATTTTGTTCTGTGACAGGACGGTGAAACCACTACCGAAATAGAACCGGAAGGTGAGTCGCATACAACGGTGGACAGTGCTGTGCTTCATGAAGGGGATCGCGAGAGGATGTCTGAAGAGCTGGACGATGCCGCGAACGTGGAAGCTTTATTGAGCGATCCATCGAGCGAGCTTACGCCACAGATCAGGGCCGCCATTAAGTCGAAGTGGCAGAAAATCGTCGGTCCAGATACCGAGATCGTGGTACGTATACGAAATTCCTCTACACCCCTCGCTCCCTCCCTACACCCGAAGCGAAACAAAATCAATGCATGTCTTTTTTATTATTGTAAACACTTATGTAAAAGCGCTTCGGTCAGTCTATAATAAATAGCAATAATAAACTGGCTGCGACCAGTAAATAATGATCGATGTTCGATAATCTATTGTGCTAAATCGTATGTAAGGTACACATAGCTTTCGAAACAATTCGAGTAATGCCCGACACAGTGTACATGTACATAGAATAGCGTAAACTGGTTGGATACATAGGGCTGTTAATGTTTGCCATTTGGAGCATGGGTTTTCGCGGACAATGGAATTAGAATGGTTTAATAACCGGTTGACGAACTTCGCTATACGCTCTCGAGGTAGAGTTTCACGAATTACAGGTGTTTCTATCTCGATATTTCCGCAGGTGGCACAACTGAAAAAGTTCGCGGAGGGCAGCGGTCTTGGAATAAGCTTGGAAGGGACAGTGGATGTTGAGAACGGGCAGGAAGTCAGACCCCATCACTATATACGATCGATTTTGCCGGAAGGACCTGTGGGACAAAATGGCACTCTCCGTTCGGGCGACGAATTGCTGGAGGTAACGTTAGAACAGTGTTTGCGAAGTTCCAGTATGTTGTCTCGCGTTTAATGTAATTCGAATTAACGCCTCCGGGAAGCTGATACCAGCCTGAACTTCGTCGGGTTATATTCGACTAACAAGAAATTTAGACGCGGCCTGCTTCGCATCGCCCTGTAAATAAAAAATTCACTTCTCTCTTCGGGAGGGATGAATTCAGAAATTTATTTACCTTGAAAATGTTGTCAAGGTCAGTTGTTCAGAATGATGACCTTGACAACATATTTCAACATCATCAAAATAATAATAACCAGTTTCTCTGTTCAACCCTTTCAGCATATGTTTTTCTTTTTTGTTTGCAAGGTGAACGGATATCGTTTGCTCGGTATCAACCACATGGAAGTAGTTAGCGTGTTAAAAGAATTACCTATCCACGTTCGAATGGTTTGTGGAAGGAACATCGCGTCGCAGGATCCTCTCTGTCCGATCGACACTGCTCAACATCAGGCCGCGTTCCAGACCAGGGTAAGATGCTGAATATTCATCAATTATTTAAATGAAGCTTACGATAGTCTCTCTCGACCTCCGTACGCTCGGCTCAGTTTCTCCTAAAGTCGGAATCTTAATATTTAAATGCGTCGTGTGTCGTAGAAGTTTCTCAATTAACCCTGACGTACCGTTCGAACAATATACCTTACGTTAACATTTTCTGCATTAAACTCGATCAAAAGTTAACATTCATTTTGAGGACGTATCGCCGGAAGACTACGGATCTCTATGCATAATCAGAATTTGCCTCTTTAAAGATTATCTTAACGAATTATGATATCAGTCAAGTCTTACGTGTACATATTTTTATTTTATTTTTTATTTTATACACTATCGTTATTCGATGATATTTACCTTTTTACATTTTTATATATTTCTACTATATTTAGTTAGACTTGGAAAACATTAAACTACTGAGAAATGTAATATATATATATTCTGACCGTTGTGTAACAATATTGTAATAGCGTCTTCATTGAAAGGCATTACACTGTATCTTCCCCGGGTAAATATTGTAAACCCGAAGGAACATGTTCTGGAACCAATAAACGCCTTTCTATACAAATTCGTAGTAGTGTTAAATCAATTTATATAGTTTATAAAAAACTATTACTGAAACCAATACGAATTTTTTTCTGTTGTATCGACCCGAACGTTACACTAGGGTCAAACGTATTTTCTACAGTTTCATTTCACTTTCTTACTAAATTCGTTTTAAATTAATAATATAATATACAGAATGTTCGGCAATGGATGGAAAGAAAAATTAATTGGGATCGTTAACGAAGTAGGTTTACGAAGCACTGAAACTGACAATTTTAGATTACTTTATGAAAAGAACAAAGAAATAAATTTGTTAAATAATTTCTCATCGTTACGATCTCAATAATCGTAAATTAAAAATATACTAACCCGTAATTTTAGTGTATCACAATTATAATAAGCAAAAAAAGAAAACCGGGAGCGAAATGTTTATCGTAATATAAAATCACTTGTTTCTTGCATCTATTGCCGAACATGTCTACTCTATAACACAAAGTGTTCTCTAAATGTTGTGTCATTGAACGATGTCCTACTTGTTTCACGCAGAGCATTCTGGGCGGATCGTTACAAAACTTGTTGCCCACGATGGATCGGCTTGTTAAAGCGAAGTCTGATGGCTCGTTAGCTTCAACAACGACCACTGCTACCGTGACCGATGCCAGCTTGAACAAGATGAAGTCGCGTTCCCTGGAACCGCTGACAGGTCTTGCGATGTGGAGCTCCGAACCGCAAATCATCGAATTGGTAAAGGGAGAGCGGGGCCTTGGGTTCTCCATTTTGGATTATCAGGTAACATCCTAGAATGATTCAACCATTCCTTCTGTCGCGCATCGGAATCTGAATAAAACATAGAAACCGTTCATGCTTTCTCTAGTGGTTTGTCATGCAGTTAAATAACAATACTTTTTACTATGTCGCCGATTGAAACTTACTATGCACGATCGCTATAGGCACCGTCAATATTTATTACCACCTTGTTACAATTGTTACAACGTATACGCGTAAGAATGCATTTATCGAGGAAGCGACTGATCCAACGAGTATCCTGCCTGCCGTTTCCAGGATCCAATGAACCCCAACGAGACTGTGATAGTAATAAGATCGCTCGTTCCTGGAGGCGTAGCCCAGGTGGACGGTCAACTGATTCCGGGCGACCGGCTTCTGTTCGTGAACGACATCGCCCTGGAGAACGCGACCTTGGACCAGGCGGTGCAGGCGTTGAAAGGCGCGCCGAAGGGCACCGTTCGCATCGGCGTGGCCAAGCCGTTGCCCATCCCAGACAGTATTGTCCAGGTGAGCGATCAGGACGATCGGATCGAACCGAGCAGAGATAGGGAAAACGAGACGACCACCTGCTCGATTCTGGATAGCCACAAACAGAGGCGAGAATATTTCCGGGAGCGCAAAGTGAACGTAATCGAGCCACCTCATCATATGGATTTGATCGAGGGAGTAAAGCACCAGCACAATCTCGTCAAATCCGAGAGTTTCTGAGCGCCCGCTCGAGGCTAACGTGTCACTGCTCGAACTTCTTTAAGATGGAACAACCATCGGCGACTAGCTTCAGCACCGAGGACTCCACGAACGACGTCTTTATCCAAAGCTAGGACCTGGATTAGCACCTACTCGATCCATTTTCATAAATCCTTCACGATCATCTCGTACAGAAGATCAATGATCCGTTATAAACAATACTCCTAACCTACCCTAACTATCCGAAGCTACCTGGTCCAGGTCCACCGCTGAAGAAGATGGTAAAGAGGTCGGACAGCGGTCCCCGAGTTCTCAGGAAGTCGCCATGCTTGTTCCATCATTGGTATCGCGATTATTCGGCCTCTGTTGGACCAATGATACTGCTTTCGCGACTCGTGTGTCTTCGAGACGATCGTACGGTAGCCAAACTCACCATGATCGATCGATTCTTCTGATCGAATGGATCAGAGAATACTTGTTTTTATGTTTTTCTAGAGCCCCGAGAGTACCTAGAGTGTTCTTTAAGACGATCCTAGACTATCCGTCCGTCAGATTTTTTCAGATAACGCTTTTCGTCGGTTTTGCCGGTTGGTACCGTTGCTACACGTTTTGCACCGCTACGACAATCGTTCGCGCGACAATGCTCAAATAGTTTTTATCGAACACCGTGAAGGTATATATTTGGAGAAGAAAATCGGCGAATCTTCTACAATTTTTATACAGTACGCGATGCGATGTGTTCAGATGCTGCGTAAAATCTGCTTCTCGAAGTTTCTCTTGTTTCGACACCGTGTTTCCATTTTGTAACACGCTTTTTCGTTTGTCTTATTACAATTATCGTGGAGTTTACGATCGCGGAGCATGGAATTAGTATTTTGTTTTATCTTTCTTTTTGTTTTAATTCGACGAGAACATATATAAGACTGCATATTATCGACCAGCGTAGATTATTACGTGGTTCATTAGCGAATAGACAAATCTCGAATTACGTTTGGATCTAGCTTAACGCCTACACGTCGACTAAACGTTTTAGAGTATGGTACTTATATATGGTATAACGAACGGGGAAGAATTCTATTTTTTTTCCTCGTGCAAAGTGAATAAACGTTCCGCGGCGTGTATGAGTTGTTGATAATAAAATAGGGTGCCGTACACGTTATTTTATTTTATTTTATTTAACGTTCTCCACGATACCCCTGTTCTCCCGTCCTTCTTTCTTTTATGTTGCCTTGGCTAATGTGTTTTCTGTGTGTTGTCTCGCGCTTTTCGTTTGTTCGTTGCATTTCTCGTTTGTTTTTGCGTTTCCTGTGTTCACCTTGTGACAACCTGAGTTCCGATCTGTACCGTTCAGATTGTCTCTCGCGCGATCTTATCGAACGATCCGGTTTGGATAATAAAACAGAAAGACGAGCGATAGAGTTAATTAGTTACGTAATTGTACATGTGTTGGTTCTTTCAACGAAGCGAGCCGGAGGTATTTCCGGAGTCAGTATCTGCCTGACTCCATCGTTCAGAATTCGATGAAACGTAAAATTCTCTTCTGTTTGCGCCACGGTTTCCAAAGACACTCTGTACATCGTCAGTGCGACTGGTAATTGTCGCATGCGGCAATCCGAATCGATTTTTCCCTTGCCAACGTAATTCACTGCTATGTAAGCAAATAGACAGTGACCAAACACCCGTGGCTGTGTGTTCATTAACACCGTGCTTTTGTTCTGCCGATGAAATATTTGGACTTGGAATTTTCATTCACGCCGCTCGAGATTAACTGACAATTCGAGCGCGAGGAAAATCAAAATGGAAATAACCAAAGTGTAAATATTTCGATAGATTTTCGTTTGTGCGAATGGAGTTTCAATCGTGACAATTAATACCGAATGCATTGACTTTTCAAGGTCCATATTAAAAAACGTGGTAAAAACTGGCATCGAACGGCTGATTACTGATACAATTACTCAATAAGTTTCTAATTAAGTAATTCATTGATTTCGAGTGTCTTAATAATTTGCCTTCGCTGTACAATTTAAGAGATTTATTGTTTCATCGTGCTATGCATATTCGGAACGCTATCAATACAAGGAACTCGCGAACCACTAATGAGTCCCGAGGCTAAATATACTGTCGTCGTGACTGACACGTGACAGAAAACTTCTGTGCCGTGTGTTGCACACGAATACACACGAGAGACACGAGCCAGCCGTTTATCGAACACCATGCCCTGGTATAGCACTGTGCCGCGATAGCGGGGCTGCCGGCTCAGTGACCTTGAAGAGTCAAATACATTCAGGTCGAAGCATCAATCCATTCGGTCTGCAACTTTCAATTGTATCGGGAACCAATATCGATGACTCCGGCTCGATTCGAAGTTCCAGCTTGCATTCTCGCGTTTCGATCAAACTTTTATCAGGTTAGCAATTGTGTGTGCGTGTGTGTGTGTGTGTGAGAGAGAGAGAGAAAGAGAGAAGCTACTTGGATCGTGGCATAGTGTGACGCGTCGCCGAATCAACTGGACAAAATTAGAGGCTTGTAACTCCGACCTGGAGGCAGATGGAGAGATGTAATTTCGCACACTTGTTAAATGCCATCATGTCTCAATGTTGACAAAATATTAATTATCATTATAGACAAAATGACTTTTGTCCAGGT
Source organism: Lasioglossum vierecki (assembly GCA_028455595.1). Taxonomy (NCBI): domain Eukaryota; kingdom Metazoa; phylum Arthropoda; class Insecta; order Hymenoptera; family Halictidae; genus Lasioglossum; species Lasioglossum vierecki. The sequence goes on from CM052342.1 coordinate 12,890,607, forward strand.
AGATAGGTGACCCGTCCGCGCACTGTGTCTTCGGTTCCAGCGATGATCGATGGAGCCTAAGCGTTAGGCTCGTTCCAACAAACGCGAGTGCTCGAACTTCGGAGAATCGTACTTTTTCGCTAAAAGAAAAAGATGGTCGGGAGAAGAAGCAGTGAGAAACGATACGAAAAGAAAACGTGACCACGAGAGTGCGCGAATCCTCCGACCAGGGCTGCTGAACGTTTTCAAGAGAGAAAGATAGCGTGAGAATGGTAGAGAGAAAGCGAAAGAGAGAGAGAGAGAGAGAGAGAGAGAGAGAGTGAGAGAGAAAACGAGCCGCGAACACGTAAAACGAAATTGTTAAAAAAAACGGTTCGATTCGTGCGCGACTCGTGCGAGAAAAATGGGTACATACGATATCGCAAAAATGCCGACCACCGACTAAGTAAGTACTGAATAAAACGATTGTAATAGTGAATGAAAGTTGCCTGGTAGAGTAGCTGAACAGAACGATCGCATTTCGGTATTTTGCATTCGACTCGATGACTCTGTTCTCACCGTTCCTTCGTTTAGAATCCGAAGCTCGTGTGCAGCGTGAGGCTTCTCGATTCCCGGCCGGTGTTAGAGACCACCGGCACACGGAACACCACTCGAAACGGAAGTTAAATACAGTTCCAGAGAGGAACCGTTCGATGCTTTGATCAGCAATTTCTCTCTGTCGAGAGGCCGGTCTCGTTTGCACAGTCAACGCGAAACTGGCAATTATGGGGAACAGCGAACTCCATTGTCAGTTCGTTTCGCGCGCTCGCTTCTGTAATTAAATTATCCTCTCTTATTTATTACCATTCACGACCGTATACGTATATTTATTATTATTATTATTATTATTATTATTATTATTATTATTATTTATTATAAACAGACTGAAGCCCTATTTTACATATGAGAAAGATACAGAGTACTCTAACAAAGTATAATAACAAAGAAGGGACATGCACAGAAATGAATACGGAATGTAATTCCTATAAAATTAATAAGGAATTAGATTAAAGGAAAATTGATCAAAGCATCGGATCTTCTTCCAGATATATTATAAAACTTTCGCTCGACCCGATGTTCTGATAACGACCGATACCGACGAGGAATCGAAGGAAGCCGCTTCATCCTGTACACTCGCACGCACAAAGCAACCATTGACACGGACACACACATACACAAAAAACCAAACGTGACCGTATTAGAGATATCTTTGTTTTAGCGAGTTGCATTCGCTCGAGTAATTTTTTCTTTCTTTGTACATAAAACATACGCATTTATATCCGTCGTGTTCATCTTTTTGCAGTATAACGGGTGGGCTGAGGAATGGGAGAGGAGGGGGAGGAGGATGAGATTGAAAAAGAGAGAGAAGGAGATAGAGAGCGTGTGTTTCGATGAAATTAATTATTAATCGTCCGATGCTCGGTGAAACGAACTTTTCCGTTGAAAAGATGCGAAAAAGATGGTTCCGAGCTTTGTTAACTGGAAGAGTTGTAAACGAATTTGTTAATTCGACGGAGATTATACTTTAATGAAATTTTTACACGTCATTTAGGGGTATAGTCGTTTCAGGGACCTTCCCCCGCTCCTGCGTTCGAGTCCACTCGACTTTTCCTCGCTCGCAAACAGTCGGACTTCACCCACACATGCCTAATTGCATATCGCGTGGTAGGGAAGGGGATGGGTGGCGTGCTACGGTCGTGTAAAACAGAAAAACGAATTTTTGTGATTAGTCAACGTGATCGTTCAAGACTATAAATTTTCGAGGAGTGCTTAGTTGCCGAGGGAGAGAGAAAAACCAACGGGTGTCGAGATAGAACGAAAGAGAAAGAGGGAATGCGATTGCATTTAACGAGAGAGAAAGGGAAAACACGGTTACAAAGAGGCAAGTAGAACAACAGATATTTTTTTTTTCGTTCGTAACTATTTGTCATCTCTTTTTCTGTCTCTCTTCGCCACTAACCCTCCACCCTCAACATCCTTAGTACATTCCTCCTACACTGTCACTAATCATTCTCTATTCTTCGTAACACCGCCACTCAACAATTTCGAGTGACTCCTCCGTAGACTTATTTCGTGGAACGCGAGGTACGGAAACTATTGGGTTTATAACTTAGAAATGTTGTAACTTCCGGTGGACAATACTTTGAATAACAGAATTATACAAGATTTTCTTTAATAAACGCTCAAATTTCCTAAAGAAATTCCGGTTTTTAAGTTATAGACCCAATAGAATAAAAAAAAAAGAAACAGAAAATGGGAGGGTGGTCGATTCGATCTCGGGATGGTCCCTAGTCCCTGAAAAGCAGCGCTCGAAGGTTTTTCAGTGCGCGGTGATCGCCGTTTCGCCTGTCCGTTTCTGTTCGTGTCTCTCTAACGAATCTAACGATCGCATCAGCTCGTATGCGAACCTTTCCACCATTTTGTAGAGGTCTACTACCATTCCATTTACTGTCTACTACTCACTGGCACCTTTCTTCACTATTATTCAAGAGGCTCTCGTGTCCGGGGATCGATACGTGTGTGTGCTGTTTACTATTGCTTAACACGGGGGACACGTTCAGTTACCTGAAAGCTACTCCCCTCTCGACTACCCGACTCGACCCCCGAATACTCGAAACAGGGCAAACCGATGGTAGAAAACCTTTTCTCGATGCTAGCTGTTGGATATCTGCCCGCAACTTACATAATACAAATCGATTCTCCTGCAGGCTTCCTCTTTCTCTCTCTCTCTATCTATCTATCTCTCTCTTCTTCTCGTGCGTCTTTCTCGGATAATTGTACAGAAAAAGAGTACACCTCATCGATTTTGATATCACTGCCCAAAGAAATTTAACTTTTTTTTTTATGTAGCATATAACTGTTGGCTGGATCTTATAGAGTTTTTTTTTTGCGTGTAGGAAACAAAATTAAGTCCAGATTAAAGCTCTATAAGATCCATCTAACAGTTATTTTTACTGTTGGACAGTGTATTCGAGTTTTCTCAAAATCAGTGAACTGTATAATTTTTTCCGTATAATTAACCCTTTCTTGTTTTCGCCATATTCTTGTTTTCCGTTCTTCTGTTCCTTTTGCGTTTCCTTTCATTCACCTCGAACACGCGTACTGTTCGACTCTGTACACGTGTACGCACAACCACGACCGAGCAACGTGTCTCTCTCTGTGTGTGTCCACGTGGTGTATACACGTAGAAAAGTAGACGCGGTGTAACTTTGAAACGGGAGTCTCGAAGGCACGCGATGATCACTTGTCGTTTATGCTCACCATCGTCCATCGTCCATCTTCATTGTTGTTCTTATCGATGGCTCTCCGATAGGCTACACGACTCGTGGCAGAAACTATTCAGATCGTTTTTCATCGGTGAAAGCAGACCAGAGCTCGAAACGTTTCAATCTCTACACCGCCTTATCACCGTGATTTTAACCATTTAGCAAAGGGTTGGCCAGCGACGACTAGGTTGCTTCATATATTATACAAGGTGGTCTGTAACCAGCGGCTACGACTATTAATTAGAATAAGATCATATTTAGGGTGATGAAATTTAATATTATACAGTTTAAGGGGGTAATGATATTTTATATATTAATTTTAATTATTACTAAAAAAGCTCAAATATCATATTCTCTGCTTGATTACCTGCTGCTATAACAACCATTTTGAATTCGAATGTTTCAACCACTTTTACGGGGGTTCGTATAAGGATTACGCTTGCTGCAGTTTACCCCCACCTTTGTATTCTGCTGGCGACCTCGCTCACTTGATTTTGGCTCGGTTCCTGACCGAGTCGAAGCTTCCGAAAATCCCAGTCTCACCGGTCTGGTCCTCACGGTCGTGTTTGCTTCTCATCCGTAGGCCTGTCACACTCTTTATTACACTCAGATTGAAATTAATTGTCCGCTCAAGGCCACCGACCCTGCGCTCCTTGTTAGTAAGTATTGGGAATATATGTACTACCAAATTCAAGGTTCCCTTAAACGCGACGCGGCCTAACGGAATAATATTCTGTTTTTCCATTTAAAGATATTGAGTTTTCGCATTTTTTAACACGATGGTTTTTTTAAATTTAAGTGTTGAAGAATACGCTCGCCGCAGAGGAATTGTTTGAATTCCGTTGAACGTAGTTTTTCAAGTGTGAAATTCTAAAGTGTTAAATGTTCGTTCTAAAATTTTAAATAAAACTTATAAATTTAGTATTTTATTATAAAATTTAACGAGTTGAAATATTTTGTCGACAAATTACAGATCATCGAGGTGAACCGTTAAACGCTAAATAGCAAAGGCTTGAATTTCATATTCGTTGAAACTATTCCCTCGTTTCTGCTACGATCTGCTATGATTCGCGAATTTGGCGACCACGTGCCAATTGGACCATCGATACGAACAATAATGGTGTTCGCAATGCGTTTTGAAAATGCCTCGCCGACAGGAAACGCGAGTTCAAGATGGCCACGAAATCGGAACCATATGTACAAAGAAAGTTTCAGATTTCCTCGAGATCTCTCTTCATTCATTGCAAATCTATCGCGGGGTGTAGCTGTTCCTCTCGCGTACCAGTGTAATCCAGTATTCTCGATGGCTGCGCGAACATCTACAGGGTGTCCTCTGCTGGAAACGAAAATTAAAGAAAATTTTTCTTCTGTCTTCTCAGTGTTATCGGTATTTTATTACCGCGTTTTTATTAGCTCGCTTTTTTCGTTTGAAATCTTACAAGTATTTTCATAGCAATTCAAAAGTCACAATCACAAATTTTTACCACTGTCTGTACGAGGTTAGGAATCGGTATGCGACTAAGGAAAATTATTTTATACTTTTCAGTCCGTTTTTAAGGACGTGGTATTTTTTAAAAATATATTTTTTATTTCGCAATGACTTTGAGAACAATGAGCCGACAAGAAAAAATTGCGTTTCAGGATATCCTTCGAATCCATCAGACCGTGTGTTAAAAAAAGATTACTTCGGCTGGACTCTTTCTAGAATGAGACACCCTGTATTTTGTTTGGAAATTGATCAAAGCTTCTTTGAAGGACGGGACACGAGCGCGGGAGTAAATTGGAAAACTTGAAACTTTTCTTCGTCGGTTTTATCCTCGAACGGGGGCGAGGCAAACTTTCGGATCTAGTTTCCATCCTAATGGAAGAAATTGCGATATACCTCGTTTTCTGATAATGCCGCGGCGTAAACAATTTGCATACCATTCTCAGAAGTAATTGTTTGCCTGGCCCCGCGATACCGCCACTTTATGCTCTCGCTGCAACATCTACTTACACGAGCATGAATCATTTATCGGAAAGGGGGAATAAAACCGGTCGCTCATCAACCCTTATGAATTTTCGATTGGTCAAACTACGAGGATAATGGCAATTTTCCTTTTTCTTTTTTTTATGTAATATCGTCGTGACCCTTCGCGAGATATTGACTCAAATTTTAAAGAAACTTTTGATCGCCGTACTTGCTCTAGAAATTTCTTCAAAATTATTTTCTACTTGGACCAAGGAAATCAATTTTTATAGTTCTCCAAAGAACTAAGTATAAAAATTTTATTATTCAATCCAATAACTATTAATTCTACTGAAGAAAAAATCAAAACTTTAAATTTATTTTCAATTTTTTATCCTTAAAATGATTAGTAATATTCATCCCATTATTATTATTCAATAATTTCTGGATTATATAGAATCTAATGAGGAATATGGACAAGGATAATATAATTTACACTCGACGACAAAGTTTATTCCCTGTTTCTGCTAAACGATTCGCGTCAGACACGAAAGCATCTCTAGCGTTCGAACTAGGGATATGCGGGGGCGTGCAATCGGGGTGGCCAGATAGAAGAAATCGAAAGGGAAATAGAGTTTTTCCGTCTCTGTCGTTACCGGATTAGTCACGTGGGAGATGAAACGCGTCCCGTGACCGATCCGCCACCTCCAGGCCGGAGGAATTCGGGCAGGGCACGGTCCAGTGTCCTACGGACGCGTGTAGGTATGTGATTCCTCGGGTTAATACACTATTTTATATTCCATGGGAGCCAATTTCGTGTACCCGCTTATCCCCGGTGCTTATCCCCGGCGCTTATCCCTAGTTCGAACACGTTAGCGCGCTTCTGTTTTCTAGTAGAAAGAGAAAACTTTTAAACAATTTTAGAGGGAATGCTCCGCGATGGAATGCGGTACGGCCGATCACGATTCCGTAGGCGTTGTTCCTTGTCTGTGTATTTTTTTTCAAATTTTTTTTTCTTTCATGTCTCTTACATATCGTCGGCGCGCACCACGCGTGTTCCCGCTAACTAATTCGGCAATGTTATTTTCGTTTTTCAGGGCAATGCTTAAATCGTCCAGATCCGGGACCGTTTGCGAAGCAAGTTCTATCAATTTGCCGCAGTTTATCGACCAAAGAAAAAACGAACGAAAAAAAAAGAATAATGATATTCGATTAAGAAATAATAATATACACGCAACAACACACACAAATGTGCTCGTCGTATGACTGTTTTAATAATAACAATGATATTCATATCCGAAAGCAATGACCAATCATGATGTAATATTATACATGAGTGTTTTTCTTTTGCCTAAACGTGTTTCTTCGTATAAAACCCTCTCTCACCGTTCCCTGCCGTTTTTTACGTTCTCGACATTTCGCGGATCATCGAGGACTTCTTGTTATTAATTATTCTAAATAATTTGCAACCGAACGGACACGGATTACAACGTTTAATAGTGTTTCTTCTCGTATTGGAAAAATGTGTGAAGGTACCTTTAACAAAGCACCTTTGCGAGTACCTTTCACGAGCACTACGATTCACGGAAAAGTATTTACAATAATTAATAACGAAAATGGTCGGTATCCTACGACAAAATTGTTGCCTCGATCCAAAGCCGAATATTTTTTCGGTCACACCGTGTGTGGCTGTTTCTTTGTCAAACTATTGGTGGTAACGTTTTTTTCCGGTAAATTTTTACATCGAAGGATGTATTCGATTAATAGGTAAGTTTTCAAGTTCGCTCGGAGACTTTTATTGCGGGGATCTCCGAGGGTGTTAAAGAAGAAGGAATACCGCGACTTCTTGCTTTTCTTTTCAACGTTCTGTATGATATTTAGCGGTCGTGCAAAATTATGCAGAATTACTTTGAAAGGCGCTCCCTTTGATGTGCAGCCTCTCTCTCGAGTTTTTGGTGACCGATAAAGCTTTTTTTTTTAATAATTCAGTTTACTTTAATGCGAGACCGGCGATCGAGCCGTTAGATCGACGATTTCTCATTCGTCACCGAGTATACTAGATGTGTAGAGATTGAACAGGAAGCATTCGGAAAGAGGAAAGGTGAGGATGCACAATTAAGACATGTACGAATCGTGGAACGCTTGTACTTGTTGTCCTATGAAAATAACGCTTACTTATTTTCTATACACGAACTATATATTCGGTAGCCATCACGACAAAGGTATTTCTACGATCAAAAACCGTATAATCGTAGACGAAACGCCATTGAACGTTTCGTTAGAGTACCTTCGCAGTAGATCACATGTATTTGCCAGTCCTTTTTTTCATTCCCCCAATTTCTCAGGTTTGTCGAATTTCTGTGTTCTGAAATTTATTCGATTTACAAACATTTCAACTTCCAAGCTTTTCTCTAAGATACAAACTTTTCAATGTTTATATTTTTTCGATGTTCGCCTCTTTCAGTGTTTACAAGATATGTTGTACAGGCTTTCGAATTTTTCAATTTTCTACCATTTTTCTCGATATATTTAGTTTCGTCGTTAAGGTGTTCATCTTTCCCAGTATTTATCAGATTTCAAACGATTTTCATATTCCGCGAATTATTGAAATTTTTTCGAAAACACCCAACAATCGAGAGAAACATTTTCACAGGAATTACACGGGCAAGGTTTGTCGTTAGGTAGACATTAGCAGTATCTCTGTCTTCGAATCCGTCACTTCGCAAGAAAAAGTTATGCTTCGAGTAAAAAATAAATAAAGTAGCACACTTTGAGACCGCTTCTATTTCCCGCGTAAATCGCCTCTACCTTTCTCCACTGCCACAGAGACGGTGTCGCTTGACGATGAGATTAATTGCCTGATTTCTCTCGATTTTGTTTGTATGTCCCGATGGCCGATCACACGGTAGAGGGTGCCGCCGATTTGTCCCGTAAGACGCAGCAAAAGCTTCCCGAACGAAAGCGAAACGACCGATCACGCAGCGGAGCTCGAGGACTTCCTCTCTTCCAGATCAGGTACCATCCGAAATTCTGATCGATTCCTTCAAATCAGCCAGATATACAATAATCAATAAAACTTTTCAAATGAAAACGCTTCTGGAACAAACGAACTTTCGAGTCACTGTATTCCGATTTTGATGTAAAATTAAGATTGCTAGAATTGATTCGATCACTCTAACGATTTTCAATGCGTCGATCTTCAGGTGTGACAGAGCTGTCCATGGACAAACCGGAATCAGACGACGAGGATGAGGACAACTGGAAGGACGCGTCTCCCATAACGCCAACCATAAGTCCCACGGAGCAACGTCGAGTGCTTCCTCCAGACCAAAAGCCATTGAAAACGGTAGAAGTCGACGTGCACGAGTTCTACCAGGCTAGCAGCGGTTCGTTAGACGACGTGATCATCGCGGACATAAGTCCAACGTCCCTGGACATGAAGATAGCGGCTAGATACACGCACGACGCGACAACAGGGGTGGAGAAGGTAGCTCCGAAGGTGAAATTAAAGAGAGAACCATCGGACGACAAACTATCGCCGGAGAAGCATCCGGAACCAGCGGTTCAAAAGCCGCTTCATCACGAAAGAAGACGAGAGTTCAGGCGCATGGCGTCGGTCGAGAGGATATCTACGTCGAAGGAGTCGTTGAAGCAAGAGGATTCGGAGAAATTTGTAAAGAAGATCGTCAAAAGACAGAGCACGGATTCCGACGACAGAACCGCGACGATGAAGATCGACGAACTTGAGGAAGCCGACCAAGCATCCGGAAGGGTGTTGGATACGCCGGAAGATTCGAAGAGGAAGAGTCCAGATGACGCGGCCAGGTCAAAAGAACATAGAAAGATGCAGAAAGAGCAAGAGTGTATCGAAAGGGTGACGGAGTTCCTGACGAGGCACAACACTTTGACCTACCCAGACCACTATAATCAAGATGTGGTCGTGCTGGAGCAACGGGCACGTCCATCGAGCTTGAACGAGTTAGAGAAAGCGCGTCCAGCCGAAGGGGTCGAGGACAGAAGCAGCGAACGAGTGGATGACCGGAAGAGTACCCCCGAAGAGTCGACGAGGACGCCATCCACGGTGGTGTCCGAGAGGCTTCCGACCATGGAGCGAGTTTCGTTGACCGTTGTCGAGCCGAAGAGCATTTTGACTCCCGAGACAGAGTCGGCACCGAAGCGTAGAAGTTCGATGAGGAAGAGAACGTTCTCCAGGGAGTCCTCCAGGGAGTCTCTTCTGGACGAGACGAAGAAAGAGGTGAGGATACAGGAGAACGTCGAAGAGATTTTCTTCGACGAGCCTAGCGAGATATCCAGCGCGTTACCGGAGGTACAGCTGGTCAAGGCTAGGATCATTACTGCTGAAGAAGCAGCCGCTAGCAGAGTCGAAGAAGCCGTGGCCAGGGTAGAGGTGCACTCGCCGCCGAAGGTGGTGGTCCTCTTGGACTCCATCAGGGTGAGGAGCGGAAGAGTCCCTTCGCCGGAGACCGTGGACACGTCGCATTTACAGTTGGTCAACCTGGCCAAGTCCACCTCGGAGAACACGCTGGTGGACACCGGCGAGGAGGAGAACAAGGTGTCCGAGAGGAACATTAAAGCGGAGATTTTGCTGGATTTGTCGAAGGTCCAGGATGTCAAGGATGATATTGGCACACCGTCGGAGACGGAGAGGAAAGAGAGAAAACTGAGCAGGACTGGCAGCGAGGGCTCGAAGAAGGGAGGATCGAGGAGTCAGGCCAGGTCCAAGGAACGAGATGGATTTAAGATTGGGAGTCTGGCGCAACCGGATCAGCCGGAACTCACGATTCTGATCGAAAGCGGCGTCACGGAGAAGAAGAGGCCGCCTCACGAGCAGAGGGACGACAGGCTTCTCGAGGATGCCGCGGAGAGGATCCCTGCCAGGTGAGCGAGAACACCAGGTTAGGAAAAAAATGTTTTGAGATTTTGTTCAGATTTTTTTGTTGCAAACTGTGCTCATAAAAAATGAAAAACCTTTAAAGGCAGGTTTCACCATCTTATTCGGCTAGGCCCTTTAACGTAAGTTTTGATTTCGAGATAAATCTCATAGGTCGACGACCGAACGTGTCGAGTTGGCTGCGAACTCTGCCACGCGCGTGTTATCAAATTCGTTAATTATTGTCGGTGGCTGGGAACGACACGTGTCATAAAATGTCGAAGTGGAAAGCCTGTATTTCGGTGAAACTAGACGCGCAATCAATGGCCGGGGAATATACATACACATGTATCGTTAAAAATAACGGAGGCGCGCGCGGCTGTTTTGCACGGACTGTACAAGCGGTCGATACAGATCCGAATTCCCATGTTGCTCATAACTCGATCTAAATTATCCTGGGAGGGGCTTCAAATGCCGATTAATGAACAACGTTATTTTCTGTGCATCCGCCCGCGGCCACACCCCCGCGCCCACCCCCGCCCGCGGCCGGCTGGCTGGATTACACGAGTGCCCGTAGAAACCCCGCGAAATGCGCACAATTCGTTGGAAATCTAGGTCGCCTGGAATATCAGAGAGTGTTTCGCGACCCGAAAATTCTATAGCCGCAGCGCGCGCGGCCCTTTCTCTTTTTTCTCGCGTTGCCCGATCATTCAAACGAAAATAGGCTCCCGGCAATCAATTATTATTTTTCCTTCCGCCCTCGGACGTCTCGAGGCTCGTTCACTTCAGCTCCGCTTCGCTGCCGAACGATAAGTTCGCGAGCGTTCTTGTTCACCGTGGGTCACCGTCTTCGCTTTTACGCCGATGAAACACGAGGCCAGACTATTCCGACACGTTCGCCTCATTGCTGTCAAATGTACGCTACTTCGCCGCCAGCACGACCATAATCATCGTGGAACAATAAACCGGACGAATACGACCTGCAAAGTGAATATCAGACGTTCACACTTCAACATTTTCTTTATTCGTTCGTTAACACGATTTAGTTTGTGTATTCCATTCGTATCGTTCGTTTTATCTATGTATTTATTCATTTGTTGTATTGTTTGTCTTACCTGTATAATAAAGTAAAACCCTTTTTTTTCGTTAGTATATTTGTTTCATCCGATTTATCCACGAAAAGAAGGGTTTTATATTATTATACAGATAAGTATTTGCTTCTTTTTTTACTCGTGTTCAAATATTGTTTTTTCATTCGTTTTCTATTGCTGTTACATATTTATTTAATTTACCATAATACCTTCTTCGATTACTCCGTTCATTTTGTTTGGTACACTTGTTGTAACATTGTCTAATCTTTTATTTACTTATTTCTTGATCTCGATACTCGGCCGTGTCGCGTTCCGACACCGTAGCAGATCTTTATTGGTTCACAGCACTCGAAACGGCGATCGTTAACGTTTTAAAGCCAGGACGTTATAATTTTATTGCTCGACCGCCGCGCCATTCCGGCTTCATGCCAATTTTAGTTTAGTGCTCTTCGCGGAGGTTTACGCGTTCACGTGGTTACACAGGGTTGCTAAAAATTAATAAAAGTCAAACTTTGATAATATATTGTTAACTATGCTTTCGATTCGATGAAATCAGTTTTGGATCTTTTCGATTAAGAAAGTAGCAATTTTGCAATTATTTAAATCTTCATCTCAACGTTTTGATCCCTATATGGATCATTTTCAAGAACAGCCACATAATGTCCGCAGTTCTAGCGATTAGCGACCAAGCTCCGGACTCGAGAAGTCGTTTAAAAAAAATCTGTAAGGAATCTCTACGGTTTCATACTGGTTGGAAGAAGTCTTCGAAATTCTGTGCGAAGTTACGTAAATATTTCTCACACTTTGCATATTGTTTCGTAACTGATGTAATTTCGAAGCGTAGTCGCAGCTTTGAACTATGGTCGACCTATCGTTGCATACGGCGCGTATGGCTTCTTCGGGTTCATCGCACAGTTCAACGATGCTGATCAATTTTTTTGGTTGACAAACGAATTAGAAATATTCGAACACTTTCTCCATTTTATAAAATATATATTCAACGTACCACGATTTTTTCGGAGGTGGCGGCGGAAAGAAGCTAGTTTTTAAAGCATTCTTGAAGAAGTCGATATTCCGTCGATGTTCCGTCGATGTTCCGTCGGTTGGAAGCATCGATCTGCTATCATCCTCCTTTTCTCCCCTTCGTTTTATCGTGCACAGTCAAGCTTCAAAAATACACGAAGCCGTACCGCGGGTTCGCAAGATGTCCACAGAAACGATTCACAATCCTCAGTGGCCGACCTTTCGTAAATGACTGTAAATGTTCCAAGAGTTCGCCCGGTGATTTATGTAACAACGAGAATCCCTTTGAAATTTTCTATCGCAGCTTTTACTGAATTTCTACTGGGAAAAATTATTTATTTTCGAAGAGAGTAGGTGAAATACTTGCATAAATTCATTACGCGTCCAATGGAAGTTCATTTCCGGGTTGAATCAACCCGAACGGTGCACTAGAATCGAGAAAGAAGATGGCCGAGACGTGTTAAGTGTACTAATAAAAATACACTACTTTCTCTATCGAGTTTATCGTACCGACATATGTCACCGCTCATAAGTGGGGCACCTGTGAATAATTGAACAGCCATTCCAAAAAAAGAAATCCTTTTTAAGCCGTTTAAAAAATATTCTACAACGTTTCAGCTTTCTTTTTAAAAAAAATTAATTCTTCCGTTCTGTACACAGTGCTGTAAGACCATTCGACCAAAAGCGGTCCCACAGCCCTCGATTCCCCGCTAGCGTTTAACTCGGGCGAAAAAAAAATCGAAATTCGCGTGCCAATTGCAGCGCACAGTTCACGAAGCATCGGGTCGGGTATAGTAAGCGGGGAACGTTTATTGCCACTCCGTGAGAGACACGCGAGACCGAACAATCTTTCGCCGGCGCCTATCAAGCAAGAATAAACCGAATTACCTTCCCAATCCATTGGTTCTCCAGTGTGCCCCTCGTTCCGCCTCCGGGGGAAGGAGGGGGAGAGACTCTTCCCAGAGTCAGGTAGTAACCCCCGAGCGGAAGCCTTTGGACCGTATGCAGGGAGCAACGGAAACAGGAAGGGAAGCAGAGCTCGGGGCGGATGTCGTCGAGTGCAGGTGAAGACGATGCGCGTTGGAGCGGGTGTCGGAAAGTGGGTTAAAGGAAACGGGGGAAATTCGAGCGAGCTGGAGAGACAGAGAGAGAAGAAATCCGAAACAGAAATATCGGGAGAGAGGAACGGGTTAGAAGTAAGGAAGGAGGCCGTCAGCATGCCGGAAGCTGAACACGAATATAAATATAGAAAAGTGCAGCGGCCTGTAGACGGATAGAAGATAAAGAGGAAGATGAAAGATAAGAACGATCGGTTGAGAGAGTTCGAAGAAAGAAGAGCGGGACGCGATGAATCTGATACGGAATAGATGGAGAAACGGATAGATATCGAGAAGTAGAGTGTAAGAGAGAAAGAAAAGGAGGGAGACGAAGAAAAAGAAGGAAAGCATAAACCGGCGACAGAGAACGAAGAGAGAGACGCGTGCCAGCGAAGGTAGTCGAGAGAGAAGAGGACGGCGCTAGGTGGCAAGAAAGGAATAGAGACGGAAAGCTTTGCCGCAACGAAGCTCGCTCAGTACTTACTCCCACACAGGGACACACAGACAGTCGCACAGCCTTCGTAACGACTCTTATTCGCGTGGATTCGCGTCACGGTTCTGTATGTACGTGTGTATATCTATTCTGTTGACGCGCGCGCGTGTGCACGTGTCCGTGTGTCTGTTTCGCGAGCGTGTTTGCACCCGCAGGAGAATACTCCAGGAGGTGGTCGGTCTCGCGATTAGTCGTGATTCGGAGCCGGCATCGGCGGCGTTACTCTGGCCAGTGATAAAGGGAAAAGATACATCGACTCTGTGTCGTTTACTCTGTCCGCGTGTGAATGTTTCTACTTCTCTCTCTCGCCCTTTCTCGTTCTCTGTCTTTCTCTGTCGCGGCCGGGTGCACGCGAACGCACGAGCGCCACGTTTTCGTGTACACGCGGACCGGAGTGTGTTGTTTATTAGATCAGAGTAAGCCAGTTTGCAGTGACGCACGGTCGCCCAGAGACACGCCAGTGAACACCTTGGCTTCGTAGCGGAACGTGGAGGTACCTGTCCCTGTTTTTCCTCTCTTTTTCTATGTTGTCCCCCTTTTTAATTCTCTTCACACTTTCGACCCATTCTTTCTTCCTCGGCTCGCTTCTTAACGTGCCCGAGCCGCGACGATCGAGATCTTCGCGAGTCACGGGACACGAGATCGATCCCCGCTCGAGTCCCTTCGCGATCGACGCCTGTGTGGATCTTGGTTTTTTTTCTTTTGGTTTATCGTCACCTGTGAATCTTCGTTCCGAGCTTACCAGCGATCATCGTGGAAGATCAGCGAAGAAAGACAACAGGGTGTTTTTCTTTCTGTTCTCTTTTTTTTTCGTTGAACATGGAGTGCGGTTCGAGCGAATGAGTTTGTTCCAACTTTTTAGCTCGGGTTTCGTGTTGTTGTTCTCGGATAACCAGTGTGTGTTTCGATTCTTCCGAATTTATCTTTGTGTTAATCTTTGTTACGGTATTAACAGCTGTATAAAAGTAAGATTCTTCTCGATCGAAAATTAAATATATAATAAATTCTATATGGATCATTCTCGAGAGAGACATTTTTGCGTCTGAAAAATTAATACGTTTATAATAAACTAGAAACAAAAAGAGAATTTGCGACAGAGCTGTGGACTTTTCGTGGACTGTTCATCTCGTTCCGAGATACTCCTTTTATCTCCTCAACTTGATATGTGTCCTTTATCTTGTTTCTATGTTTTTCGTTTCCTGGTAGAACGAACATTTGCATAGAGAGAGTTTTGATATAGTATCGGAAAATGGGATCGATGCGAATGCGGATTGGATAACGGAGAGCCACAGAAGAACCTTCGCGAGAAGTTCTTCCGGTTCTCGGATGTGCTTTGCGGTTGTCGCTCGGTTTCATGGATTATGACACGTCGAGATTGCGCGTCTCTGCGTCACTTTGTTCGCAATCTACTTAGATTCGTCAACATCCGAGACTAAAAATCAGATTGTTAGAACATAACTTTCAACCGAAAGATTGTTGATTGGTGGAAGTCGTGTTGTCTCGTTGCGCGGCGTCAATAAATTCCTCGACGCGTCCAAGCGGCCGTTCCATCCAATTCCGTGTCTGTTAAAGTCGCGCACGAACTCACGGAACCATAACGTCCCCGCAATTAATGGGTCACCGCGGAAGACCTTTCCATTCGCCGCTTTAGCGGATTCAGTTCTAAACGTTCCCCGGGACTAAGAAGCCCTCGGTGCCGCTCATTAAGTCCGAACCGACTTCGTTTCATTAAAACCCTTCTCCCTTCGCGCGCCAGATGGGGTTGGGTCGGACGTCGTGATTTTTTCTTCGTTACATTTTCTAACCAACCGCCCACGGGTTCGCCCGTTTCTGTTCCATGAAGCCCGGAGGAGAAGCCAGGAGAAATTGTGGTCCTTCGGCAACCGGACAAGAAGGTCGAGGAGGTCGAGCATCCTTCTAGGTGGATCCTTGAGCCTGTGGAGAAGCAGAGACCTGACGACAACGGCGACTCCGTAGGACGACTCGAGTCCCAGGATTATGACAGAACCCTCTGGCAGCAGAAGCGACCGCTGCTGGAGGAAGTCGCGGCGAAATCGGAGGAGGACACTCTAATCAGCAAGGAGCACTCTCTCGAGTACCAGAGTCAGACTTTAGAGAGCCAAGCGGATCATCTGTTGCACGGACCTCTCTCGACCTCGTTCGAGGACCTCCTGCAAACAGCGCCGCCGGCTGAAAGCTGGTCGTTGCCGAGCAAAGGCATCGAAGAAGTCGAGCTCAGCTTCAAGGAGACCCAGTACTCGCCGAAGGAGAAGCAAGACGCTGCGACACAGACCGAGCAGGAGACCAAGAGTACCCAGTGCAGTCCCGAGCAGAGCGTCAGTCCATCGGAGATCTCCAAGGACAGTCCTCTACGCAGGTACTACTACCAGAGTCCTAGAAGAGAGGTCGAGACACAGACCCAGGGCGAGAACAAGAGCGTCCAGTGCTGCTTGGACGATCTAGGAAGCTTGTCGAGGACCCCTGATCTAGAAGACAGCTTCGACAGCCCGTCCAGGTCGGAGAAGAGTCAGGTGAAGGAGTCCAAGAGCGTACAGTGCATCCCCGAGGATATCGAGACTAGTCCTGCAAAGCCTCTGGAGAAAGAGTCACCTAGCCGGGACAAGTCGTCCAAGAGTCCCAGAAGAGAGGTCGAGGTACAGACTTATCAGGAATCGAAAGCGGTTCAGTGCAGCGACGATGAGATTCTAGAGGCAGAGTACGTGGGTGGTGGATATAGGACAAGATTCCAAAGCAGACCGTCCAGCTACGTGTCGCAAAAGTCCGAAAGCTCGGCGTCATCAGGATCGTTCACCAAGGTTCCGACGGTCGCGTTCGTCGACGAACCGGTCGACATGACGGTCACGCAACGGGACCACGACGGAAACGTCGGCTGGTCCAAACACTGGGGACCGGAGAGGCTGGTCGAGATCTACAGAGAACCGAAAACCAGTTTGGGGCTGAGCATCGTCGGCGGAAAGGTGCGTAACGCGACACCCGCAACAACAAGTACCTCGAACTAGGAGTCGCGCTTCGCCAACCGTGTCTTTTTCGGTGTGCTAGCTTCGCCGCTACAACGCTTACGTTGCTTTTCTTTCATTTCGTTGCTATAATTTCATAACGTTCCATTAGTCCGTTTTGAAAAACGTGATATTTTTAAAGAATTTCTTTTTATTTGCATAATATTATTTTTTTCATTTTCCTAGAAAGTTCGAAAACAGTGGCGCTCCCAGGATTTAATCTTGGAGTGGGGGCAGGGACGAATTGAACGAAATGACCCTTTTTTTTTATTTTAGCAAAAATATTTGTTAACAGTAGCCACACAGTGTTTCGTTTTCTTTTTCTTGAGGAGTGTGCTTTTTCTTGGGTGCGTCACTGTTCGAAAAATGCGCTTCCACGTCGAGCTCTGAACTGCTAATGGTTCAACGTTGATGGCATTGGTTGATAATTTCAGTCGAGCTATGTGTACGCTATATACGTGACGTGCAAAGTTGGTATAACTGCATTAATGTGCCGAATGGCTTCAAGACACGGAAGACGAGCGTGTAACTCTCCGCAGCGTAACGGAATTTAACGGAATTGTCGTTGGTTAATTTTTCCGCTTCGACGACGCTTCGAAAAATTCTATTTGACGCGCGACAACGTGTTCATTTCCATCTCGGTGATCATGTAACAGGTCTCATTGTTTAACACCAATTGTTTTCTTATTCAGCTGGCGCGCAGACCTTCTCGGTAAAAATACTTGGCTCCTGACTAAAAATAATTTCTTTGAAATTAATATTTCCAATTAAAGAAATACATATAATTTTCACATAAATATTAAATATTATTATTATTTTTATTAAATTATGTAGTAAAATATTCGAACGTCTTCAGCGGTTTAATCGATCCCATCGTAGAATTACACGATCTAAGAAACAGCACGGACCCGTGGTTTTCTTAGATCAAGACTTTTACCGTACTCCGTAATTCCGATGTAGTCGCGCGAGCCAAGTTTCACGAATTTTCTGTATGCCGAATGAAAATGGTCAAAGATCACCTTGCTTATTCCTAGATGTGCCAGAGACTCTTTCATATGTGCCATGTCCGTTACACGAGATTGAAATCTGTGTTCCAGGTCGATCTGCACAATGGCAGTTCTAGTAAATCTCAGAATATATCTGGGATCTTCATAAAGAACGTTTTACCAAACAGTCCGGCTGGGAGAACCGGCGAGTTGAAGGTAACCCATTGTTTCCTTTTTCCTCTTTCCTCTCGCGTTCAATGATATTAGGTAACCAAGAAAGTTCGCGACGTTCCGATCGATAGAGATAATAGACGCGGTCGGCTTTTATTACCTCTTATTCCAACGATTAAACGTTTACACTTCGTTTTCACATTCGGGAATGTTCAAGATTGTTTTCTCTTTTTTTCGACTGTCCCAGCATTTTTACCACGTTTTTATTAGCTCGCTTTCTTGTTTGTTTGTCTGTCTGTTCGGTGGCAAATTTTGCAATTGATTTTAAACTAACTTCCTGGTGAGTTAGAGAGACTTGAAATTGGATACATGGCTCAGAACCGGCCTTAAATAATAAAAACACCGAGGTGGAGGAACGTTTCTTAGAGTATCGCACGCGTGTCTCTCTGTTCGTGCATTTGCTTTCAGGTCGGAGACCGGATAATCGAGGTTGATGGCGTGGACCTGCGACACAGCACGCACGAGCGGGCGGTCGAGGTGATACAAGCCTCCGGAAATCCCGTTTGTCTTCTCGTCCAATCTCTGGTGCACCTGGTGAGACCTCGCCACAACCAGGAATATCAATGTGCTATCCCGTCACTCTCCCAACCATCATTTTTTTAACATTTCCATCGTATTGTTGCTGAACAACTCGCACATTCGCTGACCCGCACTGATCGATAGTCTGCAATATTTTAGTAAACCATTATTTCGGACGATATTCACGCGACAAGTACTCGAGGTTACTCGAGATTGCAATTCAAATAAATATTATTTTCATGAATTATCATAGATATATTTAAAACGGTTAAAACAACAAGAAAATGAAGTGTAAGCTTGATGAGATGTTAAATTATTGAAATTAACCCTTTGCGCTCGAGGGGTGACTCTCATTCATTCACTAAACATTTAAATATTATAAAAGGTATTATATCAATTGCATGCTCGTAAAATGAAAAAAAAATCATATAGAATGAAATTGTTAAGTTGGGAAAAAATGTTCAATTTTCGAGTTAAAATAACTCCGAGTGCCAATCAATTACTAAACATTTAAATATTATAAGAGCTATTATATAAATTCCATACCCGTATATTTTCGAGTTAAAATAGCTCCGAGTGCAAAGGGTTAATAAATTAATTTAAATCAAATGGTATGAAATTTTCGTTTAAAAAATTTTTATAATTCTTAAACGATGTATCGCAATAACGTCAGCTTGTGAAATTCTTTTTGTTCCGTGTTTTTTCCACAGTTTCTGAAATAATCGATCGTATACACTCGCGCAAGGTACCTCGTATAACTTTATTTATGTCTGCTTTACGAGTTTCCGGTGACTTCCGGTTTATGGGAACACAGTTTTCCCTTTTCTATCGGGCTCGTTACGTGTCCCATTGTGTCAGGTTTTCTTTCTAAAGCACCTGCTTGTTTACTATCTACCTCCTCTCGCCTTATTTCTCCCTTTTACGCGTTTATACGATCTTCGAAACCTTTTCTCACATTTTTATTTGCTCGCATGTGCCGTCCGTTTCTGCTCTGAATATACTTGTAAAACCGGAAGTTTAGCTAGAGAATTTATACTTGGTTGGTCGGAAAGAGTATGGAAACGTTCAGGTTGAATTTGATTTATTTTTAGTTTTTCTTCGAGCAACACCCCGATGTTTATTTCTAGTGATATTTTTATCTGTATTTTTTTAGTGATATTTTTAACTTCCCGATTTTGTAGGGAAGTTACTGTAATTTTTTGTTGGAATTACGTTCTACAATAAATGGTTGTTACAAAGCAGTGACAGGACAACATCAACAAAAAACGTTGCGAAGATGCAAGGATCGACTTATTGCAGGACGATGCAATTAACTTTAGGATAAAATTCTATGTACAGCAGATGTACAATCATCATTTCTGAATAGTACTCGAAAGAAAAACCATTTCCAAACGTCTGGAATGGATCGGACATATCGATAAACGATACAATTAATTTAAAAACGTTCGAAGCAGAAGCGAATCAAGTTAATGGGAGTATAATTGAAGCTTCGAATCTTGAAACAGTTACAACAATGGCAGAGACGAGTAAAGTTTGAAGTTGAAACAATTCACAGAGGAATCGGGGCCGGACAATGGAATTTCGAGGTTCTCGAAAAACTCGAAGAAACAAATCGAAAACTGTGCAGAGCATATTTTCGAGAAACAAGTACAATACGAAATTACACAACTGAACGCAGCAAAACTCGATTACAATGAAAAGTTCAAAGTGGAAACGATTAAAACCGGAGAATTGGGTCTCGATAAAACGTATTGCAACACAGCAGCGAGAGAGCGTTCGACATTTCTATCAAATCCAATATTTACTTTTGTTGACAACACTCCGTGTTATTTTTTATTGAGCAGAAAAGCGGAAAGATGCCATTGCATTTCAATTTTATTCAAAACCGAGTGTGGTGACTGGAGTTATCTCTGAATGTAAAAGTTCATCTGAAAGTAAAATGTCGAACAAGTATCGTTACGAGCAAAAATCGATCTCGTTACACCGCGCGTGGAAAATACAATGGTTGATTATACAGGAACGATTAATATCATTCGAACACAATTAGTCTTCGTATAGAACGTTTTATTTATTTTAATGGATTCGTAGGTGAATACAAAATTCGACCTGAGAATTCTGAACATTAAAATTAGTCCAGTTACCAGGTACTTTTACTTGTATTACAAGTATAACAAGTAACAGTGATAATTACTTAAACGTAATAGTGTCCAGGTAAAAGTACCTGTCGACTGGACTATTGAATAAAAAAAGAAAAAATAAGAATGCTAGTGATAGAAGAATGCAAAGTTACGCCGAGGAATCGAGGAGTGGTGGTTCGTCGGATGCTCGAAGATAATTAAACGAGAACGATTAATTCGTTTGATCGGGACAATTAGCTTTGGAACACCGCGTCGCGAGTTCTCTCGATTACAAATCGATTGGGCCGGGGATACGGCAACGATCGTATATGAAATTAAATAGACCAAACGACAGAGGACGCCGGACTGGTGTAGAGAGAAAGCGAAAATATGCAAAGGAGGGTGGCGAACGGGATGGATGAAAAAACGAATGGTAGGGAATGAGAGAGAGAGAGAGAGAGAGAGAGAGAGAGAGAGGGAGGGAGGGAGAGAGGGAACGGAAAATGGAGGAGGAGGAAGAGAGAAAAAAATAGTATGTATATACATATACATGTTGAGAGAGAGAGAGAGGGACACGTAGACAGCCATTATCGGCGAACATCCCTTATATATGTATGTAGGATGCATCGAGGTCGAACTTTCCAATAAACCTGCTGACGAGGGGGTGACAGGAGGGAAACAGTGTGAAAGGCAGAAACAGAATGAGAATCGTGCAAATCAGAACAAACGGTATTGCAGATAGTGTGCGTCGTGAACGGAGCGCGATCGTAGGGAAGATATCTTTGTCCCGGCAAGTTTGATAAACCGTGAAACGCGAAAATTCGGTAGCTCGTTCGCGACCAAATCGGATGAATATTTTGCGGGGTAAACTGCGCTGGAGAGCCTGCTTCCCTGGATCGAGAGAATACCCTAATAGCACAAAATATTGTATACGCATTCATATAATATTAAAAAGAGATTTTGAATCTTTTTTAATATTCAAATATACATACAATATTTATTCCTAACACACACGTAATCCTTATTCTCGTGCATGTATACAATCTTCAGATACAGTATTTGTCTCATATGAAAAAATGTGGCTTAAAAAATATTTTTCCAATATTTGAAAAAAATATTTATCTAATATTTTTGTAGTACTAGGGTATTCCTCTTTTTTATTCTCGTTCCCCTTGGAGTCTCTCGCGGAAAGCCTGAAAAAATTGACTATCCTTTCGTTTCACCCTTGATTTCTTCGCGATTGATTACTCGTCGCAGAGCGTCGGTGGAAGTGAGCGACACGTGATGAAATCAATTTGTGTTGGTAACGTTGTTAATTACACGTATAGAGATGTATCTCGTGCTTTGAACGGTTCGCGAGAAATTACCGCTAATGTAAGTACAATCGGAGATTCGGCTGGCTGAAATGTGTTCCGTTTTAGCTTTGACAGAAATTGGTTACACGGTGTGTGTGTGTGTGTAAGTCATTCGGAGATGTTATTCAATTACGTTAATTAAGTCCACTCGAACCATTAAGCGGATTCGGTCGAAAGCATTAATTCTTGATAATAGGATTTATACTGGTCTGGTAAATTAATTTCACATGCACACGGTTCGCTAAGCTGCGAAAGAGGGGCGAGAGGAAAACTAAGAGAGGGCAACGGTTCCCACGTGTCACTCTTCTATCGAGAATTTCGACTAATCGCCAACGAAGAAGTTGGAAAATTTCTTGATCGATTTTCGACGAAAACAGCATTACCCTTTCCAACCAAAAATAACCTGTACCTATTCGTCTCGAATTAAAAAACAATCTCGTGTCATATACAATTAATTGTATAAAAATGTTTTCAATAAAAGTTGAATACAAATACATCGTTGAAAAGGATTCAAACTAGAAAGGAAACGTCGATGATTATTCGATAATCTGCAAAATTCATGTTTGATTTATTCGAACTGTAACTTCGAGAACATTCAACATTTATTATTACGACCAAGCGTAGAAATAATTTCGAACAGTTCGCACGACGAAGCATAATGTTGCCGACATCATTTCCGGGCCGCTTATTTTTCATAAGCAACGAACGATTTAAAAGCTCCCTGGAATTACTACATTTTACGTAGTTCGTGCGTGATATCCCATCGATTCGATAAAATCTACAATTTGATCTGTCCCTATAATACGATAAAACCATCCATTAGCTTCCTGCACCGTCGTCGAAAATATTTTCCTCGTCGAACCGTACGAACACAGCCGCGACGGACGGTTGATTTGTTCGATCGAACAGTTTTTTTGTTCCTCCTGCCAGGGACGTGTCTATAATTGCCCTGAGTGTGAAGAACGCGTAAAAATCTGCAGTCTCGTTATCAGCTGCCTCGATTCCGAAATAAAACGCGACCACCGGGCCGGGATCAATTCCAATCCAATTTGCCTTCCGGTAAGTGTTCCGGCAAAGAGTCTATGAAAACAGAGGGGCTGGCAAAGCGAGAGAAAGAGAGAGATAGAGAGAGAGAAAGCGGGGGAAAAAATTGAACCGAGAGGTGAACATAAAAAAAGAAGAAAATTCGAGATAGGAAAAACGAGGAGAAAAAAACACGTGGTGTTCCGAGGATGTCCGATTGACAATCGGTCGGGAACTCGGTGTGGTTTGACAGAAAGTGTGGTGGATTACGTCGTTGCAACGGAGCGTCCATCACCGACCCCATGGACCACCCCTTCCACCTGGCTTCAGCCCCCCTCTGATCAACACCATCCACCTTCTCTCTCTCCCTTCTGATATATCGACACCCGCAGTTTCATACACGAAACCGACTGGTAGACGTTAGAGCTATCTCGGCTGCCTCAAGAGTATCGGCGATGCACCGCCTCTTCGGACGCAAATCCGTCTCGTTTCTAGTACGTTGCACAACCACACGCACAATCGTCCAAGATTGTGTGCAGAAAATGCACCTTCGAAGAACCGCCGCCGCCGCTTCCGGTTTCCGTCGCGTCCGCAGGATTCCTTATCTGCTGTAATCGTGATTCTCATGGTCCACAAAAATTCCGGATCGTCTCTTCAGAATTATCGCACGTGATTCGCGTCAGTGGACACTAGTGTTTCGGCGACGACAGTGCTGTACGATCCTTTGACATCTGATATCTCTGTCTTTCGAGCCGGACGGATCAATTGATATTTAACTATTGTCTATTATTATTTATAAATAATAGAAATATTAATTGATCAATAATAATTTCTGTTTGTTGCTACCAAACACCAGTGACACTCAGTGTTTACAGTGTGTTTCGAGCAAAACCTCTTCTTCTTCAGGATTTTCTTCGACGGAGTTTATAGCAATTTTATTGTGCTGGAGTGCTCCTCGTTGATCTCTGAAAAAATACTTAAAAGTGCTTCAAACTAAACCTTCAGAATTTTGTGTATTCTTCGATGAGGCCTGAAGAGATGCCCCAAGAGATGCCTGAAGATCACAGTAACTTTTCGTCTGACGTTGTCAATTTTTCTACACCTTTTTTCTCTAGTTAGTCTTCGTTGGTCTCTGAACATTTAAGCTCGATCCTCCGAGACCAGTCTAAATAAACAGAACACCGCGCGCGCACCTGTTAACTAAACTTGCACTCTATCGCAATCCAGTGACACTTGTTTACCTTTACCGGGTCGCCTCGTTGGGCGATGTTTCGCCCAATACCTTGGAATTCTTCCTCGCTCAAACTTGAAGAGTAGAAAACAGTGATTTTTCATACGGTATAACGTATAACGTTTTTGACTATTTGTTTGGGTTTCAGAACTGACGTCGAGACGTCATTAGTTTCTTCTTCGTTGTAATTCCTCTAGATCTTTCGCGTTACTATTTTCTTTTTATCTCGCATAACTTTGAACATGGGAGACTTTATACTAAAACTACACTCTGTCGCCTCTCGTATCGCTGCTTCTTCGTTTCAAGCATCGACTAATTCTCCGAGATGCCTCTTCGTTGGATCCCGAAGACTGTATCAGGGACACTCGCGGATAATCCAATATTTTAACTATAATTTCTTCGGTGACGTTCGAAGTTCACACGGCCATTGAACCGTTAACAATGTCCGACGGCTTTGTGAGGGCGAGGTGTGTTCGATCGATAAAGCAAATTGATCGGAATGCTCGAAATCATTTCTATAATCGTTCCCTTTTAGTTAGAGTGAAACCGTTCCACTTTCGATCGTAGCTGACAGCTGCGTGTCAGATTTAACTTGTTTAACGCGATCGTAAAAGACTGCGGATTTTATGTGAAAATAATAGTAACGATATCAACAGAATCAGGAAAATCTTTTCATCCGATTAGACCCTTTTTAAATGGCTTGCTGCGAGAGATACAGCTATGTTTATTTCACAAAAAGATCCGCAGTCTGGTAATCAGATTTCTGCCGGTTCGAATGAAGCAAATATTCTCTGTGTTGCTCTCTTTCGAAACCGACGAGAAATTGCAGCACGAATATCGGATACACAGCGATCCAATAAGGACGAAAAGCGTTAGGGAAGCGACCCTGCAGGGTTGAGAAATGTCAAAGCCTAGGTTTATCGAAGCTTCCTTCGATCGAAGGTTCAAGTTTCTGCGCCGACAGCCCTCGGAACGAACAATAACAGCACCATTATTCTTCCAAAATCCTTGAGCCAAGTCTGTGGAACATGTTAGCCAGTCTCGTGCGAGCCTGAATCCAACTATAAACACGTGTTAATCGCATTCCTAAGAACAGCGCACAGAGCGCAGCGGCGCGGCGTGCCATGGCGCGGTGGGAAAAACTCACTGTTATAGCCGATGGCCGCGGAATCGGACGCGTCACGCCGCTAAATTACTGTTATTCTGGCAACGATTCAACCAGTTCCTTGCCGGCGAATTCATCCGCGACACGCGAGAAAGGTTTGCGTCGTCGGCCATCGCGAACGACACGTCCATTTTCCTCCACGCGATTTTCCTTCGCGCGCGACAGTTTCGAATCGGTGGTGACAGTGAGTTTTCCCCGGTTCCGCCACGAGTTCCCTCGAGTTAGGCTATCACGGAAAATATTGCACAGCCTTTAATCGTTCCCTAATTAATTTATCGAGTCGCCGAGAAAGCTGGTAATAGTTTTTCGCAATTATCTCGAAAAAGTTGTTCAGGATGGTTTACCATATTAATTTTCTAACGTGGGGTACCTTGAGGACATCGTTGTCAACGTTGCCAAAAAGTGTACAGCATTTTAAGGGTTGAAACCAAGTAAACGAAAGCGAATAAAAAATTTGAAATTGCATGTACAGTTGTTGGTAAGCGTAACGCAAAAAATGGTGGAAGTATTACGCCGGGATGAACGGGCGCGCCTATTTCGGGCGTGCGTGCGAGGGTTAAGGATGGGTAAACAAGCGAAAACATTCGAGACGTGCAATATTTTCCGGGACGGCGTGATTCGAAGCCGTGATTCGATCGTCGATTTGGAGCGGAATGTTAGAGGCGGCGATAAAACTTTTGGACAATTTCCAGAACGAGAACGAAGGCGGTCAGAGCGGTGCAAGTGGCAGACCAGGGAGAAGACAGAGCACCAGGAGTCAACCCTCTAGCGGAGGAGCTCCCGGTACGCCTACCTATCGTCAGACCACGTCTCCCGTCACGTCAGTCAGGTCCACCA
Organism: Lasioglossum vierecki; assembly: GCA_028455595.1. NCBI lineage: Eukaryota > Metazoa > Arthropoda > Insecta > Hymenoptera > Halictidae > Lasioglossum > Lasioglossum vierecki. The sequence goes on from CM052342.1 coordinate 12,916,915, forward strand.
CGCCGGAAGCGATACAGGTGGGTCGTTTCCCCTGGTTTTCCGTGCTGCTTTACTATCGCCCCGTTCGTTGCTCGTTCAGTGGCTCCTTTCTACCTGTCACTCCTCTCAGATTCTTTGTTTAGAAGGTGGCTGCCGTTCGCATTGCAAATTCCTGTGTTTTTGTGCTCGCTGTGATTAAATTTCCTATCAAAATCAAAGTCGCCGCGTTTCCATAAAATTTCCTATCAAAATCAAAGAATTTTCATGGATTTTGCCGAAACTTGCAGTATTTGAAGATGTCTTCTCGAAATCTGAAAAAATAAAATAAAAATCCCATGAACCGTGGCTTCCCCTTGTCAGACACTCCGGTTTACGAAAAGATCGAGTAGCTGGCCGCAAATGTGCGGTAACATCTCTTATCAAAGATCGTTCGGTCGAGGCGTCGGAAGCCGGTCAATTGAATTATAATTAGCTAATGGATTGAATTCTCACGGCGATCGTGACGAGAAGCGGACAGAAAAGACCTTGCTCGTAAAATCGACGGAAAAGAGAGCGTGGAAGGGAGGCGGGGCGGCCGTTCGATTGTGTTCGATGTAAATTAATTCGGCTGGGATGGGATCGATTGTTATGGCTCCCGCGGTTACGCCGGGAGTGCGGGAAAACCCTTTAAGAACACACCGCGGCTATCGTCAGTCTATTTCGTCGCGCACTCGAGATCCAAGACTGGGCTTCTCGATCTATCTCGATCCGTTAAAATTTACGATTTAAACAGTGGCGCGTGCGAGAACGCGCTACCCCCCGCCGCACCCCCTCAGCGAGTTTTAAATAATCTTCTCTCCGTCTGTGTTCAATTCTGTTTCTCCTTCTATACTCGGATTCGTGGAATTGATACGTACACAATCGGGATTCGATATACTCCAGCCGACCGTGATTACTCGATAGACAACGAATCCGCTGTAGGCATTGTCTGAGCCGGCCGATCAGAAGGATGAGCACGTTGCTCGTCGGCGGTTCAGTTTCGCGGAGATCCAACATGGAACAGACGCTCCACAAAGTTTACGCGAAGATCGTCCAATGGGACACTATCGGCGCCACGTATTGCCACGGATTCAAAAACGTACATTTCTGCAATCTTTTTACCCTATTGTTTTGCATTTTTTTTTTAACTGCTTAACAATTTCGTCTTTGAAAACTTCTTTTTTTCCTGGTGGATTAAACGGCTTCTAGGGAAACTCCAGTGAGAACAAGTGGTTTTTGAAGAATTTTTAGTTCATCTTCAAGATAATTAATAATCGCGTCTGTGCTTATCGTGGTGATAAAAACCAACAAAAGTGAAAGTTTTCTTAAAGTTAGATGTACTTACCGTATACTTGGATTCAACATTTATTACGTAATTTTCGATTTGCAACGTTATTGTTCCTGCTGAACGCGATTGTTTGTCGAACAACTAAATATAGAAGCGAAGGAAAATGAATATTTACGTTCTTCTAATGTGCTTATTGTTTTCTATTCTACGAGTGTGAATCATTTAGATTTTACGTTACCACTGAAAAAACCTGCATTCTGAGGCTCTACTATAAATTGCTCTACCATTATTCATAATATTGTTTAGATGATTAAATATGTTAGGAGCTAATCAATTATTATACATTTAAGTATTGTATGAGGAATTATATCAATTTAATATTCAGACAAAGAATAAAATTAACATAGAATGAAATTATTCTATGTCGGAAGAAATGTTTAATTTTCGAGTTAAAATATCTCCGAGAGTAATTATTGTCGGAATCGCGTTCCCGTACAATCAATATAGGGTTTGTTTGCCGACGATTTTCATTCGAGGACATTCATATTGCAGGGAGGAGCCGAAGACGAGGAAAAACAGAGTAGCTCGAGATCGGATTTCCGTAGGCAAAGTACAAGAGCATCAGATGGCGCGGGATCCAGCGCGCGAAGGTAAAAGATTGGTTTAACGTGCATAGTTTGTTAGCGGCAAAAGAGCGTCGACGAGACGAGAGAGTTGGCTTTCGCAGATCCTCCATGAAAAAGTCAATTCGGAAAAAGGCGCCGTCACCGCCTTCTAATCCGGGAATACTGCGCGAGGTGAGCGAGGAGAAGGAAGACAATGCCTCGAAGCCGGAAGACAAGACACCGAGGCGGAAGTATTCGTCGGATGAGAGCTCCGAGGAGGAGGACACCAGAGAGCTCGAGGGAAATATATATACGAAGGCTGGCATGGAGGTGGGTAATCGAAAAACGGCTCCCATGGAAATCATCGACACAGTTTTCACCGACACAGTTTTCACAGACTTCAGATTTCACCGACAACAAACATGACCGCCAACGAATCTAAAATCGTTATTGGTCAAATTCGTGTCGATCAACATAGTTGTCGATCAAATCCGCTGTCGATCGACTCGAGTCGGTCAAATCTGTAGTCGGTGATTTCCATGGGACCCTCGAAAAACTCAGTAAATCATTTTTCGAAGAAATTGCTCTGAATTACTATTTTTCAAGCGAGACTAAAAGCTCAAGGCTTTCACTCAAGATACTCGATTGTTTTCCAGATTTCGAGAAAAAGCGCGGGGAACGTGAAACGCTCGAGACAGGAGATCGAGGCCGACCCTGAGCAGGAGGATGAGTTCGGCTACACGAATAGTAAGTTTGAAATTACCTTGCCAACATAGTTTCCACCCTTCTAACGTTTTCTTATATTTTTTTATTCTTTGCAACTTCGGTAAACCGTGTAATTTAAAAGTACGGCTGGGCCACGTGTACACTACGCTCGGTGATTTTTCTTTGCAGTGAAAGTTCAAAAGAAGTACCATGGACTGAAGAACAAAGTGCTGTTAGTCAAAGTGGACAAGGATAGGCGTGGTTTGGGTATCTCTCTCGCTGGTCACAGAGACAGAAATCGAATGGCGGTGTTCATTTGTGGCCTTAATCCAAAGGGTTCGGCTCTTAAAGGTGGCGAGCTGGTGGTCGGCGATGAGATACTAGAGGTACGAGACCCCGCCATTTGCCCTAACTTTTCTCCCGTTTCGGCATGGTAATCGATAGCGGTGACATTCGCGTCCGTGCGACGAAAGTACTATACTAATTGGGTGCGAGACCACATCCACTCCTCGATATTGATTCGAGAACTCTCTCAGGCTGTTGAAATTATTCATGAACTTCGTCTTCGTCCGCCTGACCTTATAAACTGTATATCGGCCACGTCTCTTACCCTTCGTTATATTTAATCGCTTATTGTATTTCTGTAGTTTGATTGCATCGAACAGTTTCGATGATACCCTCGTACCCAATTAATAACGTCGTCGGGAGAGAATAATACAATAGTTTGTACAAGGTGTTAAGAAATGTTTGGTCTCGGCAAGCATAGGCGTATTCAAAATTTCACGGTTAAATTTGTTTATTGTTTTTTGTATTCTACGTATCATGAGGATAATTTTTTTTATTGTATTGTATTCTATGCATCTTTTTCGAGAAACAATTGGGTGTAATCTGAAGCATCCGTATTTTTAGGTAAACGGATGTGTTCTCCAAGGAAGATGTCACTTGAACGCATCCGCTTTGATCAAGGGAATGGCTGGTACTTGTTTCAAGATTGTTGTTTCACGGTAAAATATACACTTAGGATTATCGCTTTTTTGTTTTCTTTACAGACAATCGAGATTTATTTAATCGCATGCAATGATGTGCTTGCAGGAGAGCGACGGCCATTGACGACATCGCTGTGAAACCGATCACCCAGTTCCCTCCTACCCTGGATGACGTGAGTGTTAATTAACCGATTTTTTACTTACATGCTTTCCATTATTTTCCGTGTTCCCTGATCGTTTGCACAACATCATGGCATTCAGTCGACACAGCAATTCTGAAATTTTTTTTAAGTCTTCTCTTCGTCATTGATGATTTCCTGATCGGACAGAGTTGATTTGCGATCGAGTAATAAATTGTAAATTGCGGTTGGTTACAGTCGGAGATGTTCAGCGCGTACAAAGGAGTGCGCAACATGCCCGTGAAGAAGGCAAGTATCATTGAAGTAACAATAAACTTTTCTACTTTACATTTTCTACTTTAAACAATATAATCCCACGCGCTGTCTGTCATTATTACACGGCAAGTTCTTCTCCGTTTCAGGGTCAATACGGGCTGGGTATAATGATCATAGAAGGAAAGCACGCGGAAGTCGGTCAAGGTATATTCATCTCCGACATACAAGAAGGCAGTGCCGCGGAACAGGTAATTGTCTCGTCGACAACACAATTGTCCCCGCGTGACCCGAGTACTAATTAAATACAAACACACAATGCGCGTATTTTCTAAACGCGTAATCGCCTTTGTTTGCATTTTCATAGGCCGGCTTGCAAGTGGGCGACTTGATCCTGGCTGTTAATTTGGACTGCCTGTTGGGCTCGACGTACGACGAGGTATATTAAACGATTACTTTAGTATCATCTTTTGTAAACATATCAAACCAAGAAAAATGAAAAAGTTAGGGAATGGGGACTCACATTTATTAGCTGTAAAATGTTACATAAATGTTACTATCTAAAAATGGACGGTATCCACAGGCTACAAGCTTATTGAAGAAAGCAGAAGGTGTGGTGACGCTTACGGTGTGCAATCCAAATCAAAGTAAAGTAGCAAAGGAAGAAGAGGACAGAGCAAAAGGCATAATTCCTGTAGCTGAAGCAGGTATACATAGTACATATAAATTTCAACAAAACAGAAAATTAAAAGTACAAAACTTTTTCTTTTTCCTCATCGAAACCTTACTCTGGATCATCAATATCATAATTCACGTTTCAGAGAAACCAAAGGAACCGGAGAAACCGAAAGAACCGGAACCGCCGCAAGATCCGAAGGACTGCAAGATCGCAGAAGGAAGAGATACAACGATAGAATTTCAGAAAGAAAAAGATAAAGGCATTGGCTTCACCATAGCCGGTGGCTCGGACACTCCATGTGTAAGACTAGATAACGTTTTCAATGAACATTGAAAAAACTTAATTTAAAAATATTATGGATCTTCTGACGACACTATTCGATTACAGAAAGGTGTGTTCATCGTCGAAGTGTTTCCTGACGGTGCAGCTGGCAAAGATGGCCGCCTGCAGTCCGGTGACCAAATACTCGACATGTGCGGAAATAGTTTCAAAGAAATCGAGCACGACAAGGCTCACGCGACCGTGCTGAAAGTTTCTGGCACTGTGAGAAATTCATTTCTTTTTCTTGAATATTCTAATATCGTATCGTCTCATCCTATTTCGTAGTATAATTTCAATTTGTTCGGATCCGTAGATCACGATGATCGTTCACCGGCGTGAAAAGCCAGAGGAAGAAATAGAGGTCGAGTTGCAGAAGAAATCCGGCAAAGGGGCTGGCCTCTGTTTAACGGGATACAAGAGCGGCAAAGGGGCATATGTGTCGGACTTGGTAAGCTAGGACGTGTCTTATTTACAAAATCCTAAATGAAAATGGTAATTATTTACTTTGAGGGCCTCTGATTTTGATGACTTTGACAACATATTTGAAAGTCATCAAAATCGGTGAGGAGGCCTTCAAAATAAATAATTACCATGAAAATTAGAGTAACCGTTATATCGTGATGTGTTTGTTTTGCAGTTGGCCGGCGGCAGCGCTCTGGAAAGTGGTAAAATTTGCAAAGGCGATCGTGTTGTCGCAGTGGGAGGCACGGACGTTCGAGAAGCCCCAGTCGAGGACATCGCGGTTCACGTGAAAGTTTCTAACCCGGTGCAATTGAAACTTGCCAGGTTTAAGTCCGCCAAGCAATGACAGGTAATCATCTCGTGAACATACTAAGACCACTTTTACCGAATGGATCTGGAAAAAAATATCGATTTCGTGACTTTTACCTGGTTCCATTTACGAGAAAGTTCTCCAACAAACTACATACTTGCTAATTGCTCGTTGACAGACGCGATCGATGCTTGTCAGTTTCTACCGTCGTTCAACGTTACTTTATTTTTCTTAATACATGCCTATCTACTTCGATCAAACTCGAGCTGATGATTTATTTTATAGCCGGTCAGATCTTCTTCGTCGTTCGTAATTTCCTAGTTATTATATTATATATTATTTCTATATTCCTATATAATTGTTCTGATGGACGTTTCCGTTTTCCAGGGTTCCGCAGGCGGAACTCTGAACACAAACCTTTGAAAGAGGATTCCCCGCAGACATCGCGGACTTTAGTGTGATATAACTGACTATACCAAAGTAACTATAGCTCTAAGTACCGTTTTACTATTAAGCATCGTAATTCTATTTAAACGGAGCGCGCGCGAGAGAGAGAGAGAGAGAGAGATAGAGAGAGTGAGTGAGAAAGAGAGTTGTAAAACGAAGAAGGAAAATCGCATCTCGATTTGGTGCGATTTAAGCCAAGTTCTCGTCGCGTGACGGTGTTCGAAATTTTTCAAGCAGCGCGAAACACCGTGGGACGCGATCAAAGAGAGAGAGAGAGAGAGAGAGAGAGAGAGAGAAAGAGGCAACTGGTGAAAATTCGTGGACAAAAATGGTGAAAAGAACAATACGATTTTATAGGTACTCGGCGAGCAGCCGTTTGCTAACTGTAACCACGCGATTCATCGGCGACGCTTAACGTCGACACTTGTAAAGATATTCCGTCTGCCATTGATGAAGATCCGGCACGTAGCCGATAACGATACGTTACACGCATATTATTTAGCGACGACAGAGTATTTATGCAGTTCTAGAGAAACTATGATATCGTAATAGCTGCGAGGACGGCGAGTTTCGCGGGCCGAGTCGACAGAGGAGAAAAAAAGAGTACCCCGCGAAAGAAGGAAACTCGACGAATTCGAAAGAGCCGAAGAGAAACAAAAGGAAAAGATTTTCTGGAGTGGACTCTTCTCCTCTCGAGGCCCCGGTACGCCGCACGGTGGGGAAAACTGACTTTACTCGACTAAAAAAGAAATAACTTTCGATAGAAATGAGGTAGAGCGATGAATTTTTTTTTAAATTAAAGCTGAATCTTTGCAGAATATGGGAAAAATAGGGAGATTATGGTACGATTATGGTCTATCAAAAATTATTTCTTTTTGAATCGAGTGAAGTCAGTTTTCACTGTGCGCCGTGTCTTCGATACGAATAGAGAGAGAGAGAGAGAGAGAGAGAGAGAGAGAGAGAGATATCTTGCTTGTACCGTTTCGTATTACTTACGTTTTAAGTTAGGCGACGTATTATTGTTAGCGACAGTAGGGGTCGCGCAGTTCTACCATCCGTGACTATCACGATAAAATTCTAATCTCCTCGGGATCGACGTTTCAAAAACCAACAGATCCGCGGGGACTATCCGTAGGCGAGAGGCGTCATTTTCAAGCTACCGAGCGCGTTTATAGAAAGAGAGAAAAATCATCCCACGTGAACGGGATCGCTCGACGTTGTTCCACCCGTTCCACGCGGATCAGAGATGCGTCAGACGAGTTTGTTCGTCCCAAGGGAGGAATCCCCTTGACGTCTCGCGAATCCGTAGATCCCAACCTCTCTGTTTGCCTCGGTGAGCCGTGGAAGATTGCGTTTCTGCTATTTTTTCGGTTCTTCAGGAGTGAACCTCGTTCCGTAAAGGTCAATCGATGCTCTCCTATTTTCTCGCAACGTTCATAAAATGCGAGCGATAGAGCACTCTCCCCTAAAAACGAAAAAAGAAACTATATCCTCCCGCTGAGTTACGCTCGAGCATCGACTTCTTTTGCGTGTCGATTCGACCGAACGAGCGAAAGTGCACCGTTGAAGGCCGCAGCGGATACAGACGATTAGTAAAGGATATACTTGAAAATCTTTTATAAGAAACGCGATTTTATAAGATTTTATAGAGCACGAAAGGACATTGAGGTTTTTTCACGGTGAGGATCGCGTGGTCGGTGAAGTTCCGCTGCGCGTAGGAAAATAGAGAAAGCACACGGTAAACCTTTGCAAAGATTCTATTCACCTCGAGGGACCAAAAAGGAGCAAAGAACAAACAGCATCGTGTGTCGAGGTAGCCCGTGAATTTTCCAAGTTCATCGGATTCGGAGCGATCAAGGGAATTCGGTTGTCCAGCGTCGGAACACTGTGGAGGAAGTCGAGCGATCGAGCTTCGACGAAAGTAATTGTTCGCATAAAGACTTGTTATAAACTCTAGACTGGCTTGTTGATCGCGTGTAGTTCAATTTATCCTATTATCCTAGTCCTTAGCGTAGATTTCTCGATCGAGAGAAACGGATTGATCGCGCTCCAGCTTGCGATTCGAATGACATAGAGGATCCTTACTTGCTTCGAGAGCACGCGAAAGTTTAGTGTTACTTCGACGCGAAAGCTCGGCCAGGGCGATTTCGCTTTGATTCGGAACGGATAGAGATAGAGATTCGTTGTCACATAAATATTATTTGTTGTATATTACGACTGTGTAGAATTTTACAATTTACATTTTAACAGGAGAAACATTATTTTCCATTTATTAGAATCCTTGATAGAAATTTTTATACGGTTCCTGCGACTTGTAAGCGACTTGGAAGAAAATATTTTTCTTTTCTTGCGCTAAAACAACTAGCACTTTTTGTTTCTTTCAATTAATGCGAGGGCACGAACGGAGTTTCGTTCAATTTCAATTTTCTCACGGTGAAGCGATCGAGCGAGGTTCTATCTGTTCCAGGTTCAAACGTTGATCGCTCTGGGGGATCTAGCGGCCGACAAAACTGCACTGTAAAAGCTAGTCAAGTTCGTTGTTCGTTGCTTTTGATTTCGATACGCAACATCGAATTCGAGCCGAATCCACGTGGAAGCGAGCCAACGAAATAGCTAGCTCTAAATCAGCGAACAAAACCATTCGGGGACGTTCACGTCTCGCGTATTTATATACATATACCTGTATACATATTGACAAAACGCTTTGTTATCGAACACACCTTCCACACACATATACACACATACACACAAACACATGTACACGAGTCGAAGTCAAAGGTAATCCGCAGGAGAAAAAAAATGGACTCTATTATTGCACCTGCCTTCGTGATCGTTCCGTTCGCGTTACATGATCCAGCCATCTAGCCGATCGAGATTCGGACCAAGAAAACAACTAAATTTTTTATGCGATTCATTGAGTTTGTTGACATGGAAATTTCTTCGACGATCACGCTGTCGTTATTGGTTATAAGATCGTGTGAGAACAAATGTGGGTGTACAGGACTCTATTGATTTATTAAATCAGTGATATAGAAATTTATTTTTTTATTATTTTTGTTTGATATCTACGAAATTCGAGGATATAATTTCTGACGTTTCTGATGGGTCCTGGGGCCTCGATCGGTTAAACGATGGTATTACCGGACGCGCAGTATAGTAGGGGATGGTTCGATTGTAAAATGGCGAGGAGAGACGGGAGATGCGTGGAATTTATTCGTCGTTGAGTAGCGTTTTAGACGAGAAATTTTAGAGCGTTTTGCAACTTAATGAATATAAAAGAAATAGAGGAGTTCTGCTACTCCAAACGCCTTCGAAATTCGGGGAGCAATACCAATCGAGCCACTTTTACAGTCAACGACTTAAATTATTCTTATTATTAGTATCGTCATTATTATTGACATGTTTCACCATTATTCCGATGATCGTTATTATTCGAATTTCTCGTTATATCACGGTCACTGGTCATTGTAGCGCGGCACCGTCGATGACACGACGAGGAAACTCTGATTAAAGAGCGCGGAATATACAGAATTGAGATCTATTAAAAGCATTACATTTCAAAGTGGCAATATCAAATCGTTGTTCATCTATTTAATCTATTTACCCATCTCTTCCTGTTCCGATTTAATATCTAGCAGGTAACATTTTTATATAATTACCCAATTCAATATCAAGATCCATCCAACAGTTACTTAGAAACATTTTTGTTGTTGGCCAGTGTAAGCGACCGAAAATCACGTTTAGAGTAAAATTGCTCTATCCGATTTCTATCGAAAGTGTACGTCGGAGATATACAGGTGACGGCGAATCTCTTGGTCAGCGATGAACGATGCGTCTCGGGGGAAACAGGTGTTCGCTCGAAAGTGTCGAAGGACGGCCGAATCAGATGTCGCCGTTCATTTAACTATCGGAGGCCCATTTCGCCGGTGTGCTCTTCTTTCTCGCTCGTGCGCGCGGCTTCTAAGTGGACCGAAGAAATCGTTTATTGGCCTCGCAAGTGGGTTACCGGCACGGGGCTTCGCAAACTGCACGGATTAATTAGCCGTAAAAAAAAATTAAAAAGCAAACGCGTAACAATCGTTATGCATACAAAGAGCGTCGTTGTATTTGGCGACGGACTGTAAGCATATTCGCGGGACGGTCCCGCGATTTTCAAGTGTGTACAATTTCATGACACCCTGTACAACTACTACGATACTCTTTATTATCTCGCGTTCTTCTATTATGTAACCCTTTTCTTTCTAATTTTTTAATCGTGAGACGTTCACGAATCTCCTCTGTCTTTTTTGTTGCCACTGACTATATCATATGGGAGATCGTTTCCGTGTGCTGTAACAATTTCTTGTTCCGTTCGTTCTCCTCAGCCACTATTACTTTATTCAGCAAAGACAGTATAAAACATTATTCCAATTGCTCGCAAGCTTTCTACTAATTATATGCTTTCTATCAAGAGTTCCACGAACTATGTGTATTTCGTAATTACCAGACAGCTGATTTAATTATCCGCTATATTTAAATCGCACGAAAATCATTCGGATTTCATAAAACTCACAGAACGAAATATGAAAAATAATATCGCGATCTCGTTCGAATATTATTTCCACGGAAACGTGTTATCGACGTCTCTGTAAAAGGCGGGGCGTATCAGCCTAGTTTTGCCGAATTCGCCGAGATGCATCGCGGAAATAAATGTACCCATTGTTGGGTGAAAAATCCAAGGAATTAAAGGAAAATAAAACGTGGAAATACTGCGTTATAGCCTGGACAAGTAGGTCGATTGTTATCCGCGCATGAAGCCGATTGGGTAACGAAAGGATCGCGGTTAATTTGCGAGCATTTCCGATTCTTTCTTCAGGAAAAACCGTCGTTCGCTCGCAACGAGAACCGCCCCGCGATACCGTGCAGTTTTGCATTCACCGGTGTAAGGCCATTGTGAGCGCAACATCGAGCCAGACAAATTACGCGTCCAATTATCGGCGATCATCGGTACACCGTTATAACTCGATCAAGTTGCTCGATCGTATTTTCGTAACGCGTCCGCGTACTTAATACCTCGTCGAGTTTTCTTGCCGAACCGGTAATTATATCAGTTCTGTCGAGATGCTAGACTAGTTTCCAGCGTCCGGAAAGAACAGGAAGAAAGTCACGAACCGGCTAAATCGATCGTGAAAAAATAAAAACGAAATCCAGTCGGGGTTCGATCTGAAACTTTGCTTCCACGATGAATAAACTCGGGTCTAATTTCTTTCCCGATAAACCACAGCAGGATAATATTGTCTCTGTAAAGGACTCTTTCCAGGTTATGCCCATAGTTGGGCTAAATTTTTTCGAAAGTAAATAAATAAAATAAATTAATAAGGTAATTAAATAAGTACAAATAAGGTAATAAATTGATTTCAGTAGAACGCGTCTTCTGTGATTCTCCTGTTATCGATGGGATGTGGTGCACGCAGGAGTGTCCTTTGAGAAGACGAGACTGCGGAAACGGGGGATGCGAAAAGGCACCGAGGGTTCAAAGCGTCCAGGGTACGCGGGGCGGGGAAAAGGGAGGCACAGGTTATGACATAATTGCTTAAGAAAGTTCAGAATGCGAATATACGGCGAGCGGCCGCGATAGAAGTAGTTCACGCGGGTTTCGCAAAACTTGTCCGTAAGCTAGGCCGGCTGCTGCGTTTATATCCTGCTGCGACCGTTCCTTTTCTCATCCTCGAAACGGGACTGCATCGCAATTATACGCGTCCAGCATATTCACGATTTTTTCTTTCGTTCTCTTCCGTTTGCTGCTCTTTTAGTTTTTCAACCAACTTCCGGGCTAGCGTGTTCTTACGTTCTCCGATGCCTTTACAGGGTGTCCTTAAAACTATATATGTACAGTATTTTATCGATAATTGTCTCCAACAGGGATCTGCCCACGGACAATTATCCGGCAGGGATACTGTTCTATAAAAAGGGAAAGGGAAAGTTCTATAAAAATAATAATTAAATAATGGAAGGCCTATTGAGCTTCCCAGCCCCTCAAGGGGGTACACCCCTCAGTACTGTATCATTGTTCAGACGCAAAAATGAAGTTTTGATACAGCAAAAATTCTATTAAACCTCGACGCTTCAGTTGAATCGTATTAAACACACACTTGGGACTTTGTAGAACTTTTATGTCTTACTTGCAGATCAGTGATTTCACGCGAAGCATGTTAAACGCTCCTTAAGTGAAATTGCTATAGTCGAAGCACATTAACGAGGTTTATCTATACCAATAAACTTGCCAATTAGTACTAATGGCTAATTAAATCGATACCTACGACCGACCGAAGCAAAGCACATTCTCGATTGAACGGCTGCGCGAACCGATACGTATATCAACAAAGGCAGCAAAACGCTGTTTAACATCTTTCAATTCGTTTGTATATTTGTTAATTAATTTGCGATGGTTCTCGAGAATTAAATCTTTAATATAACATTACCTAACTATGCGACGATAAATCGATACCTATATTAACAAAGACAATGAAATCCTGTTTACCGTCTTTCAATTAGTTCATATATTTATTAATTAATTTGTGAATTAAAGCTTTCCTATAACATTAGCTGATGATGCGTCGATAGCGATAGTGGTGCGCTTATTTTTAACGTATGGGAACGGTCGTCCAACCGAGATGACACTAACCTGATAGTTTGATTACCATTAAAGCGAATTGTGTGAGCTGTGCCGCGACCTTCGAGTGGAAAGATTGAGTGTTAAGGTCCGCGGAACACTTAGGGGAGAGTATTGTCGCAAGGTCACGCTGAAATCACGGACGCGGGTTTCACCGAGACATTATTTTGACACGCGAGAACACGTCGGAACTAAGTTTCACGGTAGTATTAAGTCGACGTCGGTGTGGATCGACATTAACTGTGACCGACATACACATATTTCTTGTATGCGATACTAGCAACGTGTGACGGAGCAGTATACACGGTGTCTCAGGATTACCGATACGTCTTTTCACGTTGTTTACAACGTGATTTGTTCTATCGTGCATATTGTTTTCAATTTCTATTTCCATTCTGCTGACAACTTTACAAAGTGGAAAACAAGTACAGCGACGATGTAGTTTAATTTTTTAAATGCTTTTACTGTGTTCCATTTGCAATAATGCACGATTTTGCAATAATAAGTAGCTTTTGCTTCAAGTGTTTGAAGTAGAGAGGAACAGTCAATAAAAAAAATTTTAAACAATAATTTAATATTAGCCTGAATAATAGTAAATTTTCTATATAAAAATTTGTGCGGATTGAATGAAAATATTTTTATCGTAAACGCACGAAATCCTTGGAAAATCCTTCAAGCATGGTTTTTATGAGCGCGGCGTATCGAATGCCACATCGAAAAACAGCAAAGTCAGATATGGGAACCCATCCAGTTCGGTGGAAAACGGTGCACGGTGTGTCTGCGCGACACGTTTTAGCTCGTCGCCGTAAAAGTCGAAACGGTTGGAAAACTGTTTGAGCTAACTGGAAAAACATGAAGGCCAGTCGCGGCGCTGCGCAACAAAACGTTTAACCGCCGAGTCGCCGCTTCAAACATATCCGCCAGCCTTTAGACGCCTTAGTGGTCAAACTAGAACTTTGCACTCGGTGTTCTTTTTTTTTTCTTAACGGGGAAAGTCGATATTACGAAATCTTTCGCGCAGATTATTACGAGCGGCCTATGAATAGAAAAATTCGATTAAGATACGAGAGATTGCAGTATCCGATTTATAAATCCATCTCCGAGCAAGTCGGGCGTGGAACGTGCTTGGATTCTTCTATTCGCTGATTACGATCGATGTTTCGATAGGACGAGTTCAATCGCGATCACATTGATTGAATGATATCTGGAGTGATCGTAAGAACGTTATAAAATTATTTATTCTGCCTGTTTTAGTTGTATAACGATTTTAATAATTTGTTTGTTTATTAATTTTAATATATAATAATATATATGTATATATAAAGTAACGTCAAGTTCATAAATGTATTCTCTACTTCTAGGTAGAAAAGTGATAACATCATTTTGGAAAGAAAATGTTGGATGCAGTAGGAATTTTCAATTGAAATTGCACGACCAGTGAAAATGATTGGCAGATCTAGTGTTAATGATGAGCCAGCTGAGCGGGATCGATCAGTGTCGAAACGATCGCGACCGGTAGACAGGGAATCGGTTCCACATCGGGGCATCACGCGTCCACGCAATGTGTTATAACTTTCCACGGTACAGGTGGAAAGCCCGATCCAATTCGAGCGTCTCTGTTTTCGTATCAAGTAATAGCGAAGTCGATTCACGGAATAAGAAGGGTCAGCCGAAGCCTACTTTCTTCCTTCTGAATTGTCTCGAACGTTGCGCTAAGCTTTGGAAGGGGGGCCCCGTTCACTGGGAGAAGCCTGGCCCCCTCTTGCCACCGGTCAGCCAGTGTGTGCCAGTCGTTACGACTATAGCGAGCGAATCTCGGCGAGTCGAATGGGCCCGTGTTCCGAGCCCGCGAATTTTCACGGCAAACTTTTCGTAAACGTATCGATCCGATCCTAGACGATAGCTTGATCGTGTGTCTCCTCTATCGCCGGTCTTTAGGGATCGTCGCGCGTCTTCCGGTCCGCTGGGATTTCCAACGAGTTCTCTCTCTCTCTCTCTCCATTCTCGAAGCCGGCTATCGATCCCTCAAGGTTCATCCTGTCGATGTTCAACCACTTCCTGTGATCGACTGCTCTCTGGCTTCGCTCCGCTGCGAAGTGGACTTTTCGAGACGTTCGAACTGTGAGTACACTCGCTCTCTAGCCAAACCATTTTATCAGGAAGTTTCGAGAGCCGCCCCGGCATTCGACGAAGCCCCGCTGATCATTATTCCGCATAAGCTAAACCGTTTTCGATCCTCGCCGGAACTGTTTGATCGTGGGATTACCGCCGCGTCGGGGATGCCCGAGTTTCGGACGATCGCCAGGGTTGTTTTAATCAGACGGATTGTTGTCGCGGTTTGCTTGCGATCCGGGCCGATGCTGTGATTGAATTACAATGGGCAACGAAAGGATTGCTTCTTGGAAAGCAACTAACCGCTCTCGGGAACCAATCTGTGCGAGTCCCGTGAAAAATTAGATCATCGGAGTGCCGCAACAGTGTAGCCTGCAGCCACATCATTTGTGGCACAGTCGAAAAACTTACCATTCTTCAGGGTAATTTAGATTAATATGAAAAATTTTATATTATTCAATTTATACAGAAAATTTATTATTAATAAAGAAAAGATGTACATATTAATGCTCTGGGCTCAATTATTCTATCAATTTTTACTTAGAAACAATTCTCCAATTTTTAGACGAAATTTGAATTTGATAAATATTTGCAGAATTGTTTCTTAGTAAAAATTGATCGAACCAGTGCACCGAGAGCATTGATGCATCTTTTTAAATATTGCACCTTCGTTAACTAATTCATGAATTAACAAATTAGTTGAATGGCACGATTAGTCGAGACGAGTACCCTCCTGCTTGTTAATAATAAAATTACATTCATGCCATCGAGTTCGTCATTTGAGGTTGGAAGTGTCTATGAGTGACGAAAGAAGTTCCCACGGAGAGTGTCTTAATTAACACATTGTTTTATCGTGATCGTACAAGAAACTATATTATCCTTGTTCATGTACCATTATTGTCTCCCTATCTGACGTTGTACCGTCATTCACTCCGCGCAATTAAAGACTCCACTTGTACGGAACAGTACTCTACGGTAATTCCGTTGATATCACTTTATTGCAATCTTCGCGTTATCTTCTGCTTTTGAGCACGAGATGCGTGTTCGTTTGTTTTTACAATTATTTAAAACCATGGGATAAACGAATCAATTGATCAAGACTAGGATCTCTTCGGATTTCTGAGGATCTATTAGTAAATAGTTTGCACTAGTACAGCTAGGTCCTTAAGGATGATCCACAGCAAAAGTCTGGAAAAGTGATCCACGTTTTTCAATTCCACATTCACTTTCTGCTACATTTCACCGGGTAGAGCCACGAGTCTGAAAATGGTGAAATAACGAATTCACAAACGGAAGGTCATGCTAATGAGATTCCGACACTCGCGGCGCCGCGTTCCCGCTGAATTAGTTAAACCTCGGCGATTTAATTCCCGCAAGTAAATATCAAATCACTCTAATAAATGTTACACGGTTTGCCCCCGTCCCGGTATCGACTCGTAATCCACTTTCAAACGTGAGAAAGTTTTCATCGCGTTAGTCATCTCGTTTGCGAGGACATCTCGAGTTATCTTCCAAGTACCATCGCACGTTCCATACATTTTTTCTTCGATCGCCTCCTCGATGCGTTTCCCTTTTCTCCTTTCTCTCGTTCGCTTATCGGTGGATTTATTGGACGTTGGTAGGCATACTTTAAATTAGTGAAGATATTAGGAGACTTCTCTTCATTAAAAAAAAAATAGAATAAACTATTCTTGTATTCCCTTTAAAAAATTATTAAAGTACTTGGGTAAAAAATTAATTAGTTATGATTTTTGTCTTGAAACGTTGAAACGTGAATTTGATAAATTGCAGAATTGTTTCTAAATGAAAATTGATCGAACCAGTGCAACCTTTTATAAGCAAACATACGATCGATAGAAAGGAACATTTGTCCCAGCGAATATCCAAAACAGCCTGCTATTGCAAGAATATATCGATGCAGTTTCCGGTCAGCCAGTGTCCGCAAAGAACCGGAGAAGCACTGTGCGCGCGTATCTAGTACTTGCTCCGAGATCTAACACACTTCCAGCAGTTTTCTCCGGTACGATCGAGAAAAATTCTTCGGCTCGCGGAACTCGATCGACGAACTGTTTCTCCATTCACGTTCGTTTCACGGCAAAACTCCAGCCGGTAATCGATTTTCCTCGCACGAAAATTTTCATGTGCTCCCCTGACAAAATTTCTCGTCCCACAACTCATCCCCAAAATAGTTCCAGCTGCTTCGGACTCCGAGGATAGCGTTTCTCTTTAAATGAATTATTCATTTCCGTACGAATTCATACTACAACTATTTCGTATTTCGAAATGAAAGTATGCTGTTTCTCTAAGAAGACAAACATATGATTTCCACTTTTGAAATGTAATTTTCTAGCGAGTAGACAAAATCTTCTAAAGTCGTTTGAAATAAGCAGCTTTCATTTCCGACGTTAACAAAGTTATTCAACAATATTTATTTTATATTAAGTAACAATTTTTTTTAAATAGCCAGAAAATATCTATTTAATGTTAGGAGGAAAATATTTATCTCATATGAAAAAGTGTAGTTTAAAAAATATTTTTCCAATATTTTTGTGCTAGTAGGGATTGTATATCCCATATGTTTCACAGTCGGCCTGTAAACATTGACGCGGGGAACATTAGCCCCGGGCTATAATGGAGGAGAATTATTCCAGAAACAGTGAACGCGTTAGCCGAACATTACAGATTGCGTGGGTGGGAGGGGGGAAAGGTTGGGTCATAAATGTCATTCGAGTAGCCATTAAAACTGCGATATTCCCCGGGAGCAACTCGAAAGTGCAATAACTGGATTCGCGGGAGATGCGCGTTATGTATGGAGATACTTTGAGTCGAGTAGCCTCTGTAGATGATGCTGCAGCTTAGGAAACAATTGACATAAGTAAGACAAAGTGGGGCAATACGTTCCACTTCGGACGAGAGTTCGCAGCGCTTCAAGAATCGCGGGTGAAATCACGTTGGCATGCCCATGCCCGCCGCAAAACTCAAAGTAGCAGACCGGCGCGCCGTGCTCGCTTCAATTTCCTAGATCCGGTACACCGAAAATACACCGAACCATCCCCACTCTATCCCACCGCCTTGCGCGTCGTGCTCGTCTGGCCCCAGAGTTGTGCTAATTCAATTACACTTTAATTCAATTGATAGTAGTTCAATTTCGTCGTAAATGAATTACTATATAGTTGAAATACAATGTATAATTGAATTACAATGTATTTTATAATTGCACTCCATTCCAATCACGAATTACAGTGTAATTTAATTGAGTGAAGATCTGAATCATAAATTACAATGTAATTCAATTATTTTGTAATTATAATCCTGTAGTAATTCGAAAGAAGATCGACGTGTTTCAAGGTCTAGAAAACTGGACCAATTTGCGTGATGTTTTGACTCGATTCAATCGGAAGAATCTCAACTGTGCATTGGTGCATTTCTATTGGCATTTGACCAGATAAGAAGACATTACGTTATCGCAAATACAGCTGAGTGCATTCGTGGATTGTTCGTGGAAGGATCTAACGAGCGATCGCGACGCGTTCGACATCGAGATCGACAGAGAAATGTGTGGCAGAGCGTCGTGCAACCTAGATGAGCACGTTGAACGAGGAGGATACGGTGTGTCCGGTAGCCGCGTGTTATTTACGATATAGACTGCAATATTATCGAGCAGGCACGATGGTTCGGGCCGCCTCGGGCCATGAATTCGTTCGGCGAATAACCCGTCGTCCGCCATCTTCACTATTTTTCCTCCGGCGGTGTCCAGAACCGTCCCCGACGCGAAATGAATGGCCACGATTTACACCGCATCCTGTAAATACGTATATACGTATGTACCGCAACAACTGTCCATTCCCACTTTACCGTTCTACTCCGTTCTGTACTTTCAATTATCACGTCGGCGCGTTCATGCTTCGTGTCTCCGGGAAATGAATCCGCCGCCGACTTTTTCTGTTTTCTTTCGTTGCTTATTGTTTTTTCTTCTGTTTCTCCCTATTCAAAGTAGTCTGTCGTAGTCTGTCAAGAACACCGATTAAAACAGCGACAAGATCTTTAACCCTGTGCGACCACCCCCTCTTTTATTTCAGAATTTGATTAATATTTTAGCAATGCATAAATTTCTCACATCTATCTACCGAGACTTAATCGTGCCGATCGTTTCGCACCGGTTAGCCATCTTGGAATAGTTGATCGTGAGATGGAAATTGTAGATCGGGGAACAGAGGCGGTTCCTACGGGATCCACGGGACGTCGTTTCTTTCGGTGCCCCCGATGACGGTATTAAATCTATCGTCGCCAAACAAATCGACGTAGGCCGCACAAGGGGTTCTGAATTCATGCGAATTCAAGCAACGGACTCACTCGAACTGTTCGGCGTTATTATTCGCGCATCGACGGAGGTCGTTCAGGCGGAATACACGGACCACCGGAATCGATAGGTCGCGTTCAACGTATCAGTCCTTCGGCACCCCCTTTGCCCCCTTTTGTCCCCTTTTGTCCCCTTTCCCTCCTCCTTTCCCACTGTACACGTCCGTTTCCGACTGTTTACGGTGCCTACTCTTTTTCATAAATCGAAACGCACCGTCGGTCTTCCAATCGACCGGGATGATAGATATCGCGGCCAGTGAATTTCATAGGAGAATTCAGATAATAAGTCACCGTTTCGGAACTGGCACCAACAATAGGCTTCACGGGATTATATTGTCGCGGTTGGAGGGGTAATTCGTTCTGTTCGATTCATTCTGTAGACCAAAAATTAATAGCTGGAGTCCATTCTTTTCCGAACTTCCTTTTTCATACTCGTTCTCGGACGATTATCGATCACGATATAAAACGCATCCTCCTTTTCCCTTGTCGGACGCTGCGTCTTTCGAATTACATTGTGTACATTCCGTTTTGGTGATTGTACTCTGCTACGACATCTATGCGGTTCTCAAGCGTCACAAGCAATTTCTATGGGATCGTATACGATAATGTTTCGAGATAGGAAAGTGCCTTTAACCCCGAAGATATAACCCCACCATTAGTTACCGGATAAGTAAGACAAAGCATGTACGAGTTCGGACTCTGAAGCAGCTAGTAAGAACGGTGTTAAAGGTATCGAGCAAAATATCTGGGGTAAAAGAACAAGTCACCCGGCGAATAGATGAACACAGATTACACCGGGGAGAAGTGGGTATTCATCAGTCTCTTCCATCTTTATCCGGTTACTATGTGTTTTTTACTTTTCCTTCATCTTGTCCACAAAAAGAAATTTCTACCCCCAGTTCCCGGTCAGGGAACCAGAGAAAAACTAACTCCCTGTTTAATTCCGACAGAAACAGACACCGATTTCGCGTATCGGGCGCGTGGAGCCGTGACGCGGTTGGCTCGCTTATTCGCGAGTGCGAGAGAGGCGAAAATCGAACGTGCGTCGACCTACTTGCTGACGAGCGCTCTAGGTGAAATTTGATTGTGCCCTGGGACGAGCCGTGGGTTTTCGATGAATGCCCACTCGACCGATGCCGAGCTGGTCTAATTAAGCAATTGAAATCATCGCCTCGATCCGTTCCGGGGATCTGACTCGAACTCTATCCACGAAGAACGATAACGAAATATTAACGAAAAACCTTTGACGAGTTCCTGTACCGAGTCTTACATGCTGTTGGAAGCCCCGCCGCGGCGAGAGGAGTAGCAGCATTCAATCGCGCCTCAACACTATTTCTCGATGAACCGCTCGCTTCGCGGCAAGCCTGTAATTCGCTTTTCATTGCTGTCGGTTTTACGATAACTTCGAAATCGTTATCAAGATTCCCGAGAAACTTTCCCGATCCGCACGCGATCGACACGAAATACATCTTGTCTCGATAAATACACGGACCGAACGATTTTAACACGATCATCGTGTTTTATCTTGGATTGTCGGAAAATTGACGAGGAGCAATGGCTTACACAGATGTTGTGCAGAATCACAATTGAATTACTTCAGAATTATAATTACAAAGTAATTAAATTATATTGTAATTTATAATTCAGATCTTCGTTCAATTAAATTACAATGTAACTCGTAATTGGAATGGCGTACAATTATAAAATACATTGTAATTGAATCAGCAAACCCCTGGCTATAGGTAAAGCGTTAAGATGAAAACAGCATCATTGAGTATCTACTTGAGTTTACGACCGATCCAGGTGTAGAATTACCAGGCGTAGAATTACCAGGCGCCGGACGCAAACGCGGTAACGTCGAACGTTCCTCAATCCGAGATCTCAAAGACAGTTCTTCCTCCCGGAGTGTTCCTCTCGACGGGAGAAAGCCCCAGTTTCGTTTAATGATCCCGGGGAATCCCAGGGGAGCAAAGGGATTGGCAGAAGTCTTGCGCCGAGGATCTGTTCTCTCCGCTCTACCATTCATTCTACTTATTGTTAGCCTCGTAACCGAAGTACGTTTGTTTCCGTGCTCTCGAAATAATTAAAAAGTTGCGCGCGTCCGTGTCGTAAATAAAGCTTTTCCGAAAGGCTTTGAAACCGAGCCGTTCAGACCGAGAGAGGAGAGGAGGCTTCTCGTCAGAGTCGCCGCGTTTCGTCGCGTGCTCGTTAACGGCGCCGCCACGCCGTTTCGCGAATCGCTCAGCGTTTTTCTTCCCATCGCGCACCGTCACCCAACGACTCGCGATAACGCGAGGAACCCGTGCTTAGAAACTGCAACCGCGAAAGCCAAGCTGGGGAGGAGGGCCGACCGAGAAATTGCGTTTGCTCCTTAAACCGGGGAAAGTTCTTTTTTTTCTCCCACCACCACCACCACCACCACCACCACCCTACTCAGTTTTTGTATCGGTCACGCCGTTCGAGGCGTTGTTTACGCGAACGGATAACTGGAACGATCAATTCGCCAGGATCTCGGAAACCGTCTTCAACGCGAAAACGCTGCTTCCGGTGCCGCAACCTTCCCGAGCAACTTCCGGTCTGCCCTTCACCAACGAAATCGCCGTCAAACGTTCGTTGCTGCGCGCCGCCGACCTGTATCGTTCAAAAGCCCGTTTATAATAATATTATTATTATCTATATATATATATATAAAATAAGGCGATTCATTGGATTAATTAATCCATAAGTAGATTTCGCTCCAAGTACAATACAATACAATAACATAATACAAAAGTGTTCTTGTTTTTATCAACGAGGATATTCTTCTGGAGAGGAAGCGTACATGGTGTACAAACCTGTTGGCAACTCTTTGACATGGCTGAAACACAAATGTTGTTATTCGTAAAGGGAATGTATAGCACTCGATGTAGCTCGGTCCACAATTTGCGCGAAATTATTCTCGCGGAAGAAGAATCGGTTCGAAAATAATTAGTTCGATCCACCTGGTTCGACGCTTTTCGTCGGAAATATCGCAAGTTTTTCGAATAAAATTTTATTTCTACCGGGCGAGAACTTTCTATGAACGAACTACGAATCGCAAATATGATGGTACTGTTAGAAAGAGTTGACAGATTTATCTCGACAGAACGGTGTCGGCGGCCGTGTAGTTCGGAAATGTATGACGACTCGACGTTTCTATCGGATATAATTATTTCCGCGTGGTCTGGTCATGTTTCTAACAAGACGTTACGCCGAGCGTCATTATCATTGTAAATTAACTTCTAATTGAGTGTTGCGTCCGTTGCGAGCGAACCTCGCATTCGTTTGTTTGCAGAACTCCGCGGGAATCCAAGAATCGAGTCGGGAATACCAAAGAGAAAAACGCGTCAAAGAGCGTTTAACCCTTGCGCGTTTATCTCGCCGCGAAAATTCACACATTTTTGGTGGTCATGGTAAAATCTCGCAACTCGAGTGATAAAATAATGTGCCTTTTTAAGCTGTGGAATTATAAATGCCACTCAATTATACGACTGAAATTGTGAAATATAATTAAGTGAATAATATCATAGTGGTATCTCCTGTCCGACTACATTTTTAAAGAAAAACAAAGGACGAAATAAAAGAATGCGTAGAAATAACTCGTTCCGTATTTTCACATTCATCGCCGCGTTTTTCTTTATGCTACGATCATTCTCGGTTCGATTAATTTTATAATTCCCAGCGAACAATTAAAATATCTCGATTGGTTAAACGTTCAAAGGCGTTCAATTAAAACTGTTTTACGCAGTTGCGTCGCTGCAGCAACCTGTGACCCAGAATACGCGGAAGAAAATACGAGAATACAGCAAAAATTGTAAAAAAAATGATTAAAAATAACTATAAGATTTTCAATCGTTGCACAAGGAAGGTGTCGAACTTGTGTTCACTTGCAAATTACCGCCCGTGCGACGGATCCTAGCTCGATTTCAATTTCATTATTTTCAATGGCCAATTATAATATTTGCATCGGTTTAACATTGAATCGCGTTCAATTAAAGAACTGTTTTACGGAGAGGTTAAATAGCGCGGGGCTGTGCAGAGGAATTAATTAATTTTCCGGTTCTTAAGTTGCGATGCAATTAACGTGGCCAGGAATTCGCGCAGCCTTGCAGGAACTTCTGTCGCGACGTTCCGACGAAACTTGGAGACTCGTCACGTCTGAGGAAAGGCCTCCGAAAAATGGCACACGCGAAGAGTCGAGCGGTGGCACGCGGTCTTACGAGCAACCTAAAATCGTCATAACTTTCCCTTCGTTAGCGACGCGCATTGCTTTTCATTCAAAACGCGCGGCCTGAAGCCGATAGACTAGCCGGCCAGTCACATTAAGCTATGCATATTAAGATCCACGCACCATCCTGCTTACGTAGACGCTAACTCGGAATCATATTCGACCTACATCCACCGCTAGTGAAAATGGCCACGCTTCTGCAATCAATTGGGCTATTCGTATTTCGATTAACAGTTCTATTAGGAGTTCTATTTGGAGAGCATGTGGCATTAAATATCAAAACGTTATTTGATTCGGTGTATCAACAAAGATTATTATTCTTCAGTTCATTTATCACGTACTATTAGGAGAACATTTGGCATTAAATATGAAAACGTTATTTGACTCGGTGTACCATTAAGCCTTTAGCATATGAAAGATTATTATTCTTCAGTTCATTTATCACGTACGTTCCAGTTCAGAGGTAGTAGGCCACGCGTTCTATTCGAAGAAAGTGTGACATTTCCTAACGCATCGTGCGCTATACGTACAAGTATCGATGTATAAATGTGAATTGGTCGTTCGAAGCAGTTTCATTTTTATTGGCATCGAATTTCATGGAAATAACTAGCTCACCTCACAGACGTCGTCCTTTCGAAATTTCAATAAATTTGTTTGCGATCGTTTTGTGAATTTGTGAAAAGCTATTAAAAATTATTATTATTTATTATAGACGGGCATATATGTACAATCATATTATTATATGTAATTATCAAATAATCATGCGTAGTTGCATTTGAAAATTTTAAAAAATGAGAGAGGAAAAATTTTATTTTTATTTATATAGAATGAGTGAGAAGAGGAAGATTAGAAAATTTGTTCCATCGGATTGATACGAAACACGCTGTCCGGGATCGAGGTTCCTTCTCCTTGCGCGAAAATCTGGAAATGTCTTGCAGATATGTATTCCCCGTGCGCACGATGACACAGGTACACCATCGAAAACTTTGCTGTCCGGGGATTACGCGAAGTTTTCAATTAAACGACCCGAGAGCCGTTCCGGGCTGAGAATATGCGCCCGCATGATAAAGTGCGCGCGTGTGTGTGTGCAGATATGTAGTCGCAACGATACACAGATTTGTTCGGATGCATCCTGCACGAGTTTCCGAGAGATCTTGGAACTGATCCGCCAATTAAATGGCGGACAGAAATCGGAAGTCTACCCCCTCATTTTCTTCTCCATTCAGATTTTAATAATACAGCGAAGAGCTCTCGCGCTCTCCGTTCGCGTCCATATTTTAATAATGAAATGGGGAAGCTTATAGCTTTATTCCTGCATCCATATTCTAATAACCAAAAGGGCCATCCTTGCAGAAACGAGAAAAAAACAACCAGCCAGATTGCTAATCTTTTTGCAAAAATAAAAATTCTCTGTTTAAATCAATAACGACTTGCCGAGTTTTTTAATTATTTAATAAAGCATTTCTTTCGTATTTGTAAAGATGCGAATAAGTATTGATACGTACAGGGTACGTTGAATCGAAATGATTCGAGGTGGTCGCAAATCATAGCTTGTGCCGTGTAACACGTTAATTAAAAATATTCTAACGGTTCCTCTAATTATGCTAATAAATAATTAGGAAATGTTGGTCATTAATTAGGGAGAGCCTGTATAGGTATACACGCGTATTCGCTTAATTCGTGTAACATGTGCATTAAGCCGGTAATGAAATATTCGAATTCAACGAATTTTTATCAAATCTTCGACGTGACTCTGTGAACACAAATTTCTCCTACAAGTGAATATTTCACTGTGGACATTTCGAAATCAATCAGATATCGGATCACAATTCGAGAAAATCTGAACAATCCACTTCTACAAAATTTCCAAAGGCACACGCGATCCGCTCTGCAAATCATCCATAAATTTCAATTAACCCGGTCCGATCTATCCGGTCAACTCTTTAACAATTTCATTAGCTATCAAATTCAATTTCCGTGCAATCTCCTGGTACGATCCCTCTCTCTATCTCTGCCACAACGAAAATGAAAAAAACAAATTTAATTCTGATACAGTGTCGGCGCGAGGTGTCATCCTGAGGAGAGCCGGGGGAAAAAAGGGTCACCGGCGTGAAATTAATTTCGTTTTAATCTTCTCCGAGCTTTCCCGCAGCCGCACCCGCCTCGGATGCTTGTTCCGTATCGTTCATATTCAAGAAAGTGTAAATAGAGTTTCATGCTCGGCATTTCGCCGGCCGCTCCTTCTTTATATTCTCGCTCGCGGTGGCACGCGGTGTTCACGTTTTCACCTGGACGCCCGTTGTCGATCCTACACGCGCGCAAATTAATTGTCTTCGATCACGCTCGTCCAATTTCTACACAGCCGCGATCCCACCGACGAAATCTTTCGCCGAAGAAAGTGCGAGCGAAACCGCGCGACTAGTAATAGAACTAGGTGTGGTTGTCACATTTTTTTCTACTTGGATTATTACGAACAGTGCGATAAATGTTCGCACGATTAAAAGCGAGGTTTCATTAATCGACCGTCGCGGAGAGCCGCTTCAATTATATTTGATTTCCCACAGCCTCGGTCAACGTGCGAGGAATAGGTATCGTAGAAAACGAAAGCTTGCTCGACCTAAATCCGTTTAATGAGGACGCTTAAAGAATCGAATGTGTGTCCGCGTGATGTTGGAATGAGTCACAACAATGTGTGGAGAGAATGCGTGCGAGTTAGGTAACTCAAATTTGTGGTTACTCGGGAAGTAGCCAAAAAAGTGTACCATTCGATGAAAACGAAAACGTGGGTGTGTATTACGTGTATTACAGTATATTATCGGTATTTGTCCACAGAACGGGTCTGCCGAGGGACATTTATGGGGCAGGGACAGTATTCTTTGAATCTTGCCGAACGTAGACAAGGACTTAGTTTGTTTTCACATTTCTAACTTCATTCAACTGCATAATAATCGTAATTTCTTATTACCGAGTATAATAGTTGAATGCGCATTCTTTCCTCGCAAAATTTTTGAACCAGACCCCGCAAAAGGTGATGCCGGCCCTGCATTAAAGGATTACACGGGCAACGTGTGTTCTGTTATGTAAAAACGGAGACAAAAAGAACGATAAGGCGATCCCACGTAATCGGTACGGTCCCACGCAATCGGCGATAATCCATTGTTTTCGCAGCGCGCACGATGAATGGACGAAAGTGAATTCGTGTATCGGTGGAACAAGGAGATCGTTACACGGTGTAACGAGTGTGCCGCAGATTTCATGGGTTTACAACGAACCACGGCACTAACGAGGGGTGTTACTCAAGTGTCTCCCACTACTTTTCGATGAAGTTCGCACGCATTACGAAACCCGCTAAAATATTCGACATTCTTCCACCTCCCATTGTTCGTACACGATTGCCTGTAAACGTCCGTATGTGAGATCCATAGATCGTCAAAGATTTAATGCTCGGAATCGATGTTCCGCAGATAATTTTATTATAATTATATTTATTATACATAATTTTTTTCTTTTTTTTGTATATACTTATGTAAAAAAGGGCTTCTGCCCGTCTATAATAAATAATGATAATAATTTTCCAGATAAAACAGTTCTAATGGAAGTTCGAAACTACACGTTGTAAGAATAGTCTAACGGGTAGATGCAGTGTGAAATTGAAGTTCGAAACTTCTGAAGTGTTGCAACGTGTCGTCGTAAAGCGCATAGAACACGGTGTAAAAATCTGGTCACGCGCCGGTCACCGCAGAAAGTTGAATCATACGTCCACTGACTCGAAATTAATTGCGACTGTTCGTTTCCGATCGTTTCATTATCTTGTTACGCTCGCTGAATGCAGTTGACTTCGTTTGACGCGGTTATTTTCCCTTTCGCGCGTTTCGATCGTCTCGACAACAATCGGCGAATGAATTCAATCGGGTTAACCGATTTCGATCACCGCGCAATCAGTTTCGTTATCAGCGCTATTTCGACTTCAATTCGGCAGTTCCTAATAAATACGAACACGGTTCACGTGTCCAAGACAATTAAATAAAAGTGTCCTGGAGAAAACGAAAAAATTGTAAATAATTTAGTGGACAGTTGCAACCGATTCGACTAGTCCCATAAATATTTCGATTATTCGATCGTAACAATACTCGGAGCAGCGTGTAGGTGCACGCTCCACGGCGCATTAATTTCATCGTCTCCCATTTCACTGAACGTTGAGCATGACTAATAGCTATTAATTATCTCTATCGTAACGACGGCTGCTTATCACGACCCCTCCGAAATGTCGCAGGAATATCTGAGCCCTCGGACGTGTGCCGTGGTCGACACATTTATTTGAAAGTTGACTCCGGCCCCCCGTCCAAATCGTCCTGCAACGTGATCGCTTAATTGCACGGGAGAACCGTATGAGCCGTTAAATCACCACCACGAAAGTACCTACTATTAACAGCCTGCTAACCCTTCTCGCAAAATCACATTTGACTCTGGCGACAGAATTTCGTCAGAGTATTTACGGTTTCCTTAAAAATAATTTTCCAAATATGTCAACTTATTTGCTTATTGAAATAACTTCAAGAATTATAGAAGAACAATGCCACGTGCTGAGACAAACAGTGAAAATTCCCTGAAGTCACGAATCAAATAAAATCGATCGATATTCGGCGATTGTTTGAAACTTTGAAAATCCTCAAATCGTAACCGTAAATTGCAAAATTGCTTTGAATTAAATAAAAGGTTCGATCGAACCGGTGAGCCGAAAACATCAACTTCGTTGGAACGGATACATTGGAAAAACATTGTTAATCTTTTATTTTAAGGGAGAGAAAAAAAACAGTCCGAGAGGAAAACAAGCGGAGCCGGTTGTTCTCGATTCTGCTCGTATGGAATTTAATTCTCGCACAGGCGAAGAATACGTCGAGCGTGTGCCTGTCGGATCCATGTACACGGAAGTATTTTTTGTTTCCGGCAGCAGCGCGAAGAGGGAAAAATAGGAGACGCGCGAAGTGGTAATTTTTCCGAGACAGGGAAAAATTTTTCGAGCCCGGCTGGCCTCGACACGTTCGAAAGCCGTTCAGCGATCTGGAAGGTTGCTGAAAAGCCGACTCGCGATAAGATTCGCGGAGCTAGCCCGGTTCTACGCGGAATTTCTGCGGAATCGTGTTCCACGATCTCTCGCGAAACAGTTCTGCTCTGTTTCGCCCGGCCTTTCGCTTTCCAGTTGCGTGCCGCCGCGCCGTGCCGCCCCGTAGATAGGGTCCACGCATTAATTGTCAATTATCTGGACGCAAAGTTCCCGGGTCGGATCGTTACTTAACGGGGAACTGGCGACGGCGCGTTGCCATGCAAATAAAACCACCGAAATCTGCAAGGCGTCTGTTACGCTGGCTAATAACACGCAACGTGTTCGCAACACCTTGTCCCGAAATAATGGATTACGGAAACGGGTTAGTAACACGTTGTCCGCCGTAAAGTAAACAGGTCAGTTGATACGGGGCGCACCGGAATTTCTCACGTTGTTGGAACCATGATTTCGGTGTGTCTCGTGGAAAAGACTGACTCGGTTTTCACCGACAATATAACTTTGGCCGACAACGAATCTAAAATTGTTGTCGGTCAAAATCGTTTCCGGTTAAAGTTGTTGTTGGGGAAATTTGTGTCGGTGACTTCCCTGAGAGTCTTGATGGTGGAAACCGTGGCTATCTCGAGCGGGACATCGAACGATCCTCGTGATTGTTATAACAGTACGGTAGATCCGCGGTTAGCTAGCGCTAGGACTTGAGAAATTCGCGGTTTCCCGGGTTGCTTGCGTCATGTTACACGTGCACCATTAGTTGGCCGAGTTCGTGCTCTATTCGTCGCATAAGTGCGTGCGAGGGATCACGTGACACGTTGGAAAAGCTTTCCCATGGAAACCGTGCGGGATGTAAAGCATGCAGAAGGAATTCCCATTAGGGATCTAGGGTATCTATCGAGGCCGCCACAGCGACTGATTTATTCGAATTAGGGAGCATTACCTGTCATTCGCGTGATTAATCCGTGGGAGCGAAGAAATCCAAGTGTGAAATGGTACTACGGCTGGGTAATCGAATTACCGACGCCATCGCGTACGAGAAATATCAGGTTATCGGCGAGTGTCACTGTCCAATCAATCCGTATCGTACGGAAAAGCAACATTTACGATCTACTAATTTTTTTCATATATTCAATCATATTTTACACGCTAAAACAATTTTGTGAGGATACCCAAACGTTTCGATTTGTTTGAATCATTTTGGTTCGAGACCAACGTTTGCTATTAGGAATTTCTAATAATAGAGAAGAAAGGTGGTGTTTCGTCCTAGACCAATTTTACGATGTACCGTTGAGATTTATATGGTAATTTTTTTATCGTAAGTATTCCGTGCTTCTTAATCTGGTTAGGCACGAGATTTTTCACTCTGTGTAAGAGATATAATCCGATCGGGTAAAGCTAATAATTTCGATGGGTTCGAGTCTCGAAAATGGAAGCGATAGTTATCGCAGTGCTGCTTTCAAGTCTGTACTCGTTAATGATTCCGACTCTCGGGCAAGCACACACGGCACGAGCTATCGGAAGGTTGTTCCCTACGCCCGTGGCCACTGAAGTAATCAATTTTTGAAAGTAACATAAACGTAACTCAAGTATAAGGCTACACATCCGCTTTACGGTGCTCTAGTTTGCCTCCTCGAATGAATTATCAAGATATTTCTTTAATTTTTCGTACTCCCACTGATCAACGCGATATCAATTTTTTATAAATTTAATAAAAATTAATAAAAATTAAGTGTCGTTTCCACAAATTCACAAAATAATCGCAAACAAATTTATTGAACAAAGTTGCTAATATCGTTGGTACAGTGGGTGGACAAACTTCTATCTGATTTCTGGAGACGCATGAAATTTACGCATGCCGAGGGGCGTGCAACAGACGACGTTCAGTTTTTCTTCCGAAATTAGATACTTTCACCTTGATGCGTGATACACATAGAGCAGATCTCGTCGCGAAATAATATAAACTGGGGTCGGCTATTACGGAAAAGTGAAAGCACCGTGGGTAAACTGCTAGGCTGCAGTGACATCGAGTACTAGGGTGACTGCACCAATGAATGAACGCTTCTGCATATTTCAATAAATTTTAAGCCGCACGGTTACTTTAAAAAACGTTTTCTTTTTGTTATAAAAACTATTTAAAAAAAATGTTTAATCAATAAGTTGTTTTCTTCGGAGCAGGACCAAATAATTGAGTACATTTTCAAAGTTATTAAATTATTAATAAACAAAAAATACTTCAGCCTTTATATATTTATTAGAGGATACAATTAAAA
The DNA here is from genome assembly GCA_028455595.1 of Lasioglossum vierecki. Lineage (NCBI taxonomy): Eukaryota > Metazoa > Arthropoda > Insecta > Hymenoptera > Halictidae > Lasioglossum > Lasioglossum vierecki. The sequence goes on from CM052342.1 coordinate 12,947,802, forward strand.
AATCCTTATAGATCCTTGGTGCAGTTACCCTATGGAGAATTTAGCACGGAGCGGCCGGTGGCAGTAAATGACATCCTGCAGCGGAAACTGGTGGAAGTTATCTTGTCGAGCAAAGAGACGTTCGACACTTTCCGGTTATGAATTTTCTTTGACTAATTATCGTTGGTAATGGCCAGATAAATGGCCGATGTCACGACACTATGCACCGGCAACATGATTACGGGCAAATGCCGGGAGTGCCAGGACTCGATCGCATATTATGTAACAAAGCTGGACGTTACCCGGCTTACATTTACGTAAATATCCTGACCGTGTAGGCGGCAGTGATATTTACTCAATTTAGCAACAGCATCGATAATTTGCATACTCGTGCCGAAGCTGATCATTTCTTCGTCATCGTCGAGTCGTGCATTAACCAATTACATCCACGGGCGTTCACCCTGGGAAAGTAAAACGTGATCGATCAAACACACGTTTTTCATCAACATAATTGATGACGAACTTTTATTTGCTAGCCTGTGTAATAAATTTCTAAATCTCTATCGGCTTCTTATCGAAACTGTAATCGTTCCTAGATGCTTTAGAACAGCTCGATGAAAGCCTTAATTTACCGACCGAGACGAATCCACATTGTTCTTAACTTTCCATTTACTTTTATATAGTTATATTCGACTTTCATTCACAATGCATCCACTTTTCACATTTTTCAAGAATCTCTCATTTTTAACGATATCCGCGTTTTAATGGATATATTCAGCCTGAAATTGATAAGACAACCACTGAAAGCTCAAGATCTAATATTCTGATTGTTTTTCATGGAAATTCACGGTTACAGAAACGGAATCTCGAAATTCTCAAGTGCCACATCTGATTGAGGCTACGACATTTTTATTATCGAGTTAGGTACACTCGATACACCAGCGAGAAATCTCGTTTTTGAATCTTCGCTTGTAATTGCATCAGGTGTGTATGAGTAAGGCAGTAATCAGCGCGTTAACGTTAACGCGTTTGTTTGACCTTCTCGCAGAAACTTTCACGCGCATAGATCAAATATATGCAGGAGATAAAATAACGATACACGTTTTTAACCGACAAACTGTTTAAAAAAAAATTGTTACTTAATACAAAATAAATATTGTATGTACATTTGAATATTGAAAAAAGGTCGCATCGCTTTTTAATATTATATGAATGCGTATACAATATTTTGTGCTACTAGGATAGGGAATGTTCTGTCTCTTTTCTGTCTCAGCGTTTTTCTACGAGTCCTCTAACTCGGTATCGCTAAAACGGTATCTCCGTTTGTTATCTCATCGATTTACCGGTGGACGATCTCGGATCGGTAAAAAGAGAAAAAAAAGGAGGCGCAAGAAGTCCGTCATTATAAATTCCTGCTTCCACTTTCCGCTCGAGCAGCAGCCGTATCCGCCGTTAATTGGCCGGCGAAGTGGTAATAAACACTTAACGTCGGACTTTTTCTGATTCATTATCCCGTTAAAAGTTTTGACCGGTCGCGATATATTTCTCCACGGTGGGCTCCTGGTTGCGGTCAAAATAAAAGACAAACCGAGGGAGAGAAAAAAATGAAGACTAGGGGAAAATGAAGAAGCGGACAAAGAGGAAGAAGACTCGTTATCGGTCCGCGTAAATTACTCTCGCGGTCTTCTTATCAGACTCCTACCATCTTCCTCTCGAAGGCACGAAAGCATTTGAAAGGTTAGTTAATCCGCGAACACCGGTGCGCCACACCGTCGTAGAAAGTTAACGAAGATTATATTCACGAGATGATAATTAAAGGTACATATATCCTGTTTTCCGCCGGTTGTTATCCGTTTATTACGGAGCCGCTACAAGCTCACGCGACTTCTTCGAGATCGAGATACGACAGTCATAGCTTCCGGTTTACCGATTGCCGCACCGTTCGTCCCCACTTTTTCTCAATCATTTCGCGCGGCGATTATCTCGCGGACGATACACAGTGCGGCACGTTAAATGGACATACGAGACAAAAATCAAAAATAATAATTTTAAATAATTTTTTAAAGAGAATACAAAGATGCATCGATTAATTTTTTGTTTTAACGAAGAGTTTCTTATGATTAGTTGTTATTGCAATTTGTTGTCAACTATATACTGTACAATTTTTATTCGAAATATTTTTTAATTGTATGGTTCAATTTAATTATATCTACTATAATGCATAATTATTTACTTTAACCAAATCGCGAATGCATTTCTGTAACAAAAATTACATAACATCGAGTCTTGCAATTTAAATAATTTCTGCACTTTCATAAGGACACGGAACACGTGTGTGCGTATTTCATCAGGTAAAAAGATCAAGCCATCTCGCAACGGTAACAGGATCACCTAAGAAGAATCTATTTTCTTAATTATTAAAGGGGTCACCAAGGTCTCGCAATCCCAGTGACGCGTTCCAGACAGAATTTTTCATGGAACTATCCCAACCTCTACAGTTCCCACGCTGCTGGCATGGAACACTTTCAAAACATTTTATCGAAAGCAACATACATAAAAAAGTGATCTCCTAGCGTTTCAATTTCACAACGTCATCCCGGTGAAACAAGTCATAAAGGCGTTCTGCTGCGTTCGGTAGACACTGTGGATACACTTTCCTCCGAGAACCAATCGATTCTTTATTCTATTAAACAACGATGTTGTGAAAGAAACCAATTTTCGAAATTAAATGGTTCACACGGTATTTCCTTTTCAAAGTTCTTCTATATAAAGAAAAATTAAATGACCGATTTGGCTCATTTTTAAAATAAAAAAGTTCATAATTGTCCGAATAAGGTTTTCAGGGAAAAATAAATTGGAAATGTCGCCCGGAAAAGTGCTTTTTTATATGGGATTTTTGTATGAACTCAAGACCATAACTCACAATTTTCGTGAAAAGTTTTCAGGAAAAGTAATTCGAGACAATTCCATAAAAAAAGAATTTTTCATAAATATTTTTCGTATGAAACAGCCTGTACAAAAACATGTACAATCTATTGCTGAAAATGATATGACAGGTTTGCGCGAGAAACGTTGAAAATGGAAGTTGCAAATACGGGTTGTGGAGGGCAATCGGCGACGTTTTTTGCGTGTACGTAAAAGTGCAAGAGCATAATTATTATCTCACAGGATTGGCTGAGAACTAGTTGGCGAGCCAATATCCGGGCAACAATCTTAGTGAGAGGTGTTTAGAGTCATTTACGGGAGGTCCTTCGTTACGGTCAGCTATCCGATGAATGTGTTGAACTCGTTGCGTCGACGACCAGGCTATTAACTGCTGTTTCTTTCGAGTCCCCCGTGTATTTACCATTGCCTTTGTCTTCGGCAATTCGTTGTTTATCCACCATCCCATGGAGTCTATGGCACAGGTACACGACTCCTCTTTAATTTGTCCCCGGCCGCCGCTGGCCGTCTATTAATCACGCGCGTAAACCGTGACTTCTGTTTTACCCGAATCATGGGAATTACCGAGCAAACTGAACAAGACCGGCTATAATTTCGAGCAACAATACATTGTTGCGTTCAAGATTCTTTCTTCGCCGGTTTCCCTTTTTCTCTTTGAATTTTGTTGCATCTGCTCGTGACGACTGAGACTGTTGCCGGAATGAGTCAGAAAGAGGAAGGAAGTAATTAAAATAGCTTCAGGAAGGAAGAAAGTATTCTCGGTAAAAGAAGTTCATTTTCCTGGTGTTCGACGCAACTAATTTGCCTGTTGCAACTCGCCACTCAGCCGTTCACTCGCGGTTTAAAGAACAACGGCTTCGCGCACGAACGAAAGCCTCGCAATTTCTCGCAGAGGATTCTTTCAACTAATTTTAGAGCGAGCGGTATTATAGGACGAAAAAAAAACGGCAAAGGAAAAATTTTATTTAAAAAAAAGAACGGTCCCGAGAGGGTGAAGACGTCGGAAAGGTCTTCTCAGAAAATTATTCTAACCAAGCTCTGTAAAAATGTCTCCAGTCTTCGTGCGATTTTTTTTCAAAGTTTAGAATTAATTAATTTCATTTTGATGCTTTGTTGAGACGCTGTTGTCGGTGGACTACATGTGTCTCTGTATTCAGATTCGAGGATTTTTCATTCTGTCTGGCAGGGAACTCTCGGTTCCTTCGTTCAATTAACGCTCTAAATGCATTTTCCACACTTTCTTGGTTAACCAGTCGCTTTTCTTTGAGAAAGTAGTTCGGACTTCTAAATAGATGGTAATCTCGAGTCCGAGGAATAAGCCGGATAAGGAAGTCCTCCCCGCATTTCAAACGTCGCAATCTTCTGAAATCCCGGTGTTGCTACGTGTCACTTTGATTAACCGCAAGTCTTCCCAATACTTCTCTGTTTATACATATTTTTGCTTGAAATAAAATAACTAAAATATCCTTAAAATCCTTTCGTCCTAAAATATAGCTTCACGTGGCACGTGAAAATATTAATTTTCTTCCAAATTTATCAGTGTAGAATTTAAACATTTAATTCGTCGCGAAACGCAGTAAAAATGGCCTCGCGTGAAATAACGTTGCTCTCATTGGCCGGAACTGTTTTAGCATTTTTCGAAGCGGTGCTGGACTGGTTGTGTGTCGGGCGTGGAACTTTGCTGGATTCAAATTTTGCGCGCAATTACACGATCGCCGGGGAGAACCGTTCGAAAACGCAGAGGAGGCCGCGCCGTCCCCCGGAGGCAAAGTAATGCTCGTAATTAATTCAACTGCGAATCTGCGTGAAATTTAAATGCACCTGCTCTATTGATTTTCTGATTCGCCGGCGATTTTGACCGGGCAGGGGGCAGCACCTGGGAATCCCATGATCACCGGGCACGCGCAACACCACCTGACGCAGGTTCGCTTCGAATGTTGCACTGTTTGATTTGCTGCTGCTACTGCAGCAAAAAAACCGAAGCAACAACGTGCAAATATTGATTAAATACGTACCGTCGTCGCGACGCACTATTTTCGCCGTTTTCCAAGTGGTACTCTTTCGAGAATACAGCTGGAAACAGAAAGTTCTATTCGTCCCGTCGAAATTATCTCGCTGCGCCGCCGTGGGCTTTCGCGAAATTTATTTGCACACGGAGAATCGATTTTGAATGCCACCGACCCACAGTGCGGTATGCAATCGACGAAAATCAAAATAATAACAAAATCTTGTAGTATATTGCTGTATAATTTTTGTTCCGCAAAAAATTGCAAAAAACTGTTCATAAAAAAATTAGAACAAACGTTTTTACTAATGCAACCTTATATTTTTGGTGCACTAATCGATGCATCTTTGTATTCCCTTTGAAATATTTATAATGACCTTTTTTATTATTACTACGACAACGTTTGAAATGATAACTAGTTTCCGGATGGATGCTGAAACTTTTCTACAAACGAACAGATTATATCACGCAAAAATAATTGATTCGATCCGCTCTTCACAGTTTTCATTATTTTCGTAACATTGTTATGCGATTGTTGTTTGTTCGAATTCATCGCGATCCATGCGTAGGGCCAATAATTGGCAGTGCTCTCTCCTAACGAAGACGAAGTTATGCGACGGAGAGCTTCTTCCGTTGAACATTTTTCCGATAAAACTCATTTATTTTATGGTAATGATTACACTGCGGATCTTGATGCACTTACGGCATAACGTTTATACGTTATTAAAATATGTAATGGAATTTTTGGTCTGAGAATACGAAATCGTACGGAGATCCGCAGTCTCATAATAGCGGAACATTTCCGGAGCAGTGTGCTAAATACGTTTTGCGCCCAGGCAGAAATAGATGATCCATTTTTCATTGTCACTTACTAGAGGAAAAGTGGATCGTGCCACGTCCCATTCATCGATTAATAAAAAAAACAGTCCATCAAATATTACTGCGCGACACCAAGGGATCTATTTCCATTTCCAACATCCACTGACACTTCTATATTTATCCCGAACAAACCACTTGTTCACGCGAGGACATTAAAAATACCGTCAAAGCTCCTCTCTTATCTAATCAACGTCACGCGTGCTCCGCCACCATTTTTCGATTTTTATTGGCCGAAACCAGCGTCCGTGGCTTTACACCGAGATTGAAAATCCTCTCCTTTGTCCATCGAAGAAGGCCACGAAGATGGTAGGTTCGCAACCACATTCTATTTTCTAATTATGTTGAAATAAATCTCATATGAGATTTTCTATAAAAAAAAAATCGTGTCGATGCGCAAAGGGTTGACTATCATTTAATTTATCTTTGTCAGCGTTTCGTACAATTGGCAAAACCGATTTCGATGAAAAACGCCAGGAGGTTTCATTGACCACTCCCGAAAGCTGATTCACACTGTATGCAGGTCATGCTATACATATGCCGGAATTTGAGAGGGATGATATACACTGCTATGAATTCCCGCGGTCTAATGAAAGCATTAATTCCGAGAGATACCGTTTTCAATCAGACGGATCGAGGGCAAATATTGAAGTAAAGCGGCTAAAGCTAACCTACAGAAAAGGAGGAGTAGTCTTCCTCCATTAAGTAGAGCTGTTCTTAAGCATCTTCTATCACGTATTCCGGCCATCGTTCGTCAGAAGTGGACTGTGGATAACGCGCATTCACAACGGAAACGCGGAAATGAAATTTATCACGGTAAAGGAAGGGGTGAAATAAGTAGAATAATAAAAAATCAATAATGTTGAATCGATGCACAGTGCGACATGCAATGGACAAAAATGAAAATAAACATGGTTCGACTCTAATATAATTATCCAAGGAAATCATCCTTAAAATGCAATTTACAAAAAAAACCAACCATTTACATGATGCACTGTGCAACGTGCTGAACACGAATCCGGGCAACGTTAAAATTTTTTCAGTTTGCAATCGCTTTATTTTTATCGCCTTCGATCGAACTTTGTACGCGCAACTACACTTGGAAATTTTGATAATAGCGGTATCACGGTTCACCCCGAGAGGCGTAGGAAAAGGAAAACTTTCGCAAGACGTTTGAAAGCCAGAAAAATTGGAAACTTCGGTTTCGAATCTTGCAGAACTCGCTCGCCGCTGAAACTTTGACTCCCTCGAGGCTTCTAGAATGCAGTCGTCAAGGTTTCGTGTCGAGAAAGATGCCAAAATCTGGTAGAATCGAATCGGGAAATTTCGATTGTTATTTTTCTACATGTACGTGTGTAATATTATAATGTAACAACGGTAATAACAACTTGACTAAACAATGCTGCCTGAACCATCGATCGGCGAGTGATCCGATTCGAGGATCATCGAGCACGTGGAGCAGATTTCTCGGCTGATAAACGTCGATTTTACGGTGAGATTCCGAGTTTCTCGCGATCAGAAAGTCGACGAGGCCGAAACTGACAGTGCAATTTGCCACGGTGGAATCGTAAAAAAGAGAAATTGTTTCCGTCTTTTCCCAAGTTTCACCGTTACCGTGATTCAGAAATGACAAAATGCCACCGGAAACGACGGAAGCCGCTCTGATAGGTGCTTTCTCTGGATCGGCGTTTTTCTACCAGCTGCGTGACCGAATTAGATTTCTCGGCCAAGGGATGAGTCTCGGAAACGCTAATGCTCGTTTTTCTCCATTCAAAGTTGCGCAATCCGAGACACGCGATACGTTAAATTTTACAAGATGATCTCAATCTTCTATCTTCTATGTATATATATGAAAACGAAGTCCTGACTGACAGGACCTACAAGGATAAGAAAGAATATTTCGAAATTCAACTCCAGAGTGGTCTGATTTACATCATACTTGGTCTTAATGCTCATTGATTCGTATAATTTCCAAGTACATACCACGCGACGTCCTCGACAGATTCTCCTAACGATCGATCACGTTTTCTGTTGCAGAAATCACAAGGTTGGGTAATTGTCCCATGGTCTGTCACAATGCGGCCGACACTTACACTAAATTGTAAGTACCATTTGCACAAGTAATCCACGCATAACTTCTAATTAGCTCTGAATCAATGTTCTCTTACCTGTTCACGTGTTGTTGCGAATGCCTCAGGTGTCCTCGCGATGGGGCTTTTTACCTGCATCGGCGCGATCACCGTATCGATCGACCGTTCCGATAATAAACCCGTAAGTAAAGTTGCAATCTAACAAAATTACCGCTGTACCAACTTCCCGCGAAGTCTATAGAACCGGTTAACTATAGTCCGGTGTTCGGGCGTAAAATGGCATCGCGTTACGGGAAAATAGCCCCGTTAGTCGAAGCTCTTGTTACGAGATTTCTGATTGCGACAAAGAACGTCACTCCGTGCCCGCTAAACAATTTCATTTATAACATCGTAGTATATCGCTCAGAAAATTAATTTATTAACAAGTTATTTGAAAAAAACTACATCGATACTTTACAACACGTATTAAATAGCGAATAGAGAATAGTTTCGTTATTTCTCTACATTACTTTCACGCATTAAATTTTCTATAAAAAATCAATATCACTTACGATGCGCATTCTACGCCTGAAAACTTGATGGCTCCACGAAAACGAGACTCCGGGATCGTTCTAAGACTCCGTGGAGGCTCCGTTTTATGGGCCGTTCGAGAAAATATCGAATATCCCAGAAGATCGAAGCCCCGCGGCTATTACCGGTAATCCCGTACAATGTCTGTGCGAACCCGTCTTTCAGTCACCGACGCGGTCGTCGATGATCGCAAACGGATGGAGGCCGTTGACGAATGGCTACGAGGAAACGATCGGCACGAACGTATCGCCGGCGAGCAGCTTGGAACGAAACGGGCCGTTGCATCCTGTGTTGGGGAAGTTGCAGGAGCACATGGCAGCTTCGGAGAAGTTGAAACCGCAACGGAAGAACAAGCTACCAGGTCCTCACGACTATAACCCACCTAGCATTTTAGGTAGCTTCACGGTTTTCGGTCACGCAGCGACGAAACCTCGCGGCGAGCCACAAACTCATAATCATTTGACCAAGCACGTGGGATCGGAAACTAGGGAATACACCTTTCTGATCCCACCGCCGAAAGACGCCTACAGGTTCGAGATGGACCCCCACAGGAAGCCAATCCTGCGCGACAACAACGCGTACCTTAGACAGCCCCAGTTCAACTCGCCTTACCAACAACCAGACCCGATCAAAGCGGCCACTTATTTCATCAATGGCTACACCTCCACGACGAACTCGCCATCCTCGACGCCCACGAAGAACAGACACTTCGCGGAGGTACCTTACGTGCCCTCGCTGCTTCAGCCACCCCGGTACCAGCAGTCGAAGCCGTTCGAGTCTCAGAAGGTGGTCAACAACATGAAACTCTACTTCCAGCCACCTGGCGCAGCAGCGCCTAATGACTTCGGGAAGGACAAACGCCTTAGCGAACACGACCACAGAGGGAACTACGATAAATACCCTGGACAAGTTCACAACGAACAGATCATTAGTCCTGCCAGCACCGGGAACTTCTTCAGCCAGGTGAACCATCCGCCGCATCCCTACAAGACCTCCTACGAGAGAGATCCCGCCTTCCTGGTCCACGAGAGTCACGAGATCAGCTACATCACTCCGCCGAGTGTGTACAATGGTTACAACTTTAGGCCTTCGCTGCCTTACGAGACTCTCTTGCCACCGGACGTGTACGGTTCTTCCACTCCGGCACCTACCACCCCTAGAACACAGGAGTCGAACAAGTATCAGAGCGGGGAACAACAGGATTACAAGCGACCGAGTCACAGCACAACTAAGCAGGTGGATAATGGGCATCACGAGGTGCTGCCAACATCGGGAGTGGGTAACACTTATTACGTGTCCGAGCATCAGGATCTGACGCCACCGCCGCCATCCTGGCCAGCCCCAAAGAACAAGTATCCTTCGGACATTAACGAGGTGTTACCCCGCGTGAATCCTCCGTCCAAGTTCCACGACGAGGTGGTAGGTTCGAATCAGATACCCCAGGTGCCCAAGGTGTTGTTCGTAGGTCCGCAAGCCGCCCAGCCTCACTATCAGAGCTCCGTTTTGCCCATCGACGTCAGACCGGAAACCCCACAGCCGGAGTACGAGACTCCGGAGAGTATTTCGTTGAAACACTTCAACGAGCAACAATACTTGCTTCAGCAACAGCTGTTGCAGAGGGACAGGCAGAAGCTTGCGGAACAGGAGAGGCAACAGCAGTTGGAGATCGAGCAGCAGCAGCAAGAGGAGCTGAAGAAGAGGCAGCAGGAGCTACGGGAATTGTTGCGGCAACAGAAAGAGGACGAGGAAGCTAGACTGGAAGTCGAGTCCGTGAAGAATCAGTCGGACCTACTGGCCAAGGTTAACGAACAGCAGTCGACCTACAACGCTCAGTTGCCGGATTACGAGATCCCGAAGGTCACCACGGACACCACCGCAGCGATCACCGAATACACACACGTTGGCGATCTGCCAAAGATCCAACAATCGCAGGTACATCTTTTGTTGGCCGGGCGAAAAGTCGCTCTCGAGTTAGCGCTTTCAGAGATTTCAACGGTCGATTGGCTCTGGCGAGGAGACCGCGTGCGGTTCCGGAAATCGCTTTTTCGACGACACCGTACAAACTGTGATGCACGCGTTGTATACAACTTCTAGATTATGCATGTTCTACAAAAAAATGATCATACTTGTAGGGTATCTATGGGAACAGAATACAGTGTACAGGGTGTTAAGAAAGGTTTGGAAAAGAAAGAAATGGAGATCTGTAAAAAAAAGTTGCCGAGACCAAACATTTCTTAACACCCTGTACATGACGTTTCTTTTTAAAAATGGAGGGGTTTAGGAGGTACGACGGAGAAGAAACTTTCGCCAACGTATTCGTGATATTTTCGTTGACAAAAGTTTTATTAAACAATGATTAAGAAAGACGATGAAATCCGCAGGTGGTGCAACCGGACTACGTGATCTCGGAGAGCCCGCTCAGCGGTGGTCAGCGGTACCAGGATCAATCGAAGAATCATCCTACTGAAGGATCAGTTCGGGAGGGTCAATCCGATGTGCGAGGTCAGAGGCCACACAAGCCGTCCCGCGATCAATATAGAAGAAGAAAGCCAACGACGACGGTGTCGTACGAGCCAGCGGCGACGGAAGCGCCGATCCAACTTCCCGAGACTGTGGTGCCGGTGACGTTGCGGATCGAGGAGGTGCCGTTGCAGACCACGTCTCCGCCGGAAGTTGCGACGGTGCCAACGGCAACCACTCAGAAGCCTAGGACGCGAAGACCTGGCGCCCCGTTGCGCCGGCGACGGCCGACTACCACAACCCCGGAACCAATTACGGTGGCCGAGGAGTTTTTCAAGTACGACAAGCCGGAGGACGTTCAGCAGCAACAGCAGGACGCATCCCGTCGGCGCCGAATCAAGCCGACGCAGTCGACCTACGAGGAGTCGGTCACCGAGAAGAAGGCAAACATCCGGAAACGTCCAGGTCACAGGAACCGGGTGAATCCCGGGGAGCCTTTCGAGGCTGAGATCGTCACCGAGATCGTGCACACCGGCTTGAACACCTACAAGCCCTCCACAGAGTCCATTTCCAACTACAACGAGTACAATCAGTATCAGGACGCGAACCAGCCAACCGACCCTTACGCTACCAGCCAACCGGCCAATCAATACGTCACCAACCAACCGGCCAACCAATTCTCAACCAGCCAGGCGATCGGTCAACATTACGACTACACGTCCCAGAACTTCGGCTCCGTGGACGAGCAACGCGAAACCGCCACGGAAACCGTTCCTCTCGACTACCTGACAGGTGTCACCAAGACCGAAGACTCGCCGAGCAACGAGAACTACAATGGACAAGACGCCGGCGGGGTGGTTACCAACATACCTCTCGAGAACCTGTTTATCAAGACGGACGGCAATTACTTCGATAAATCAACGCCGGCATCCACAAGTGCCGGCAGCAGTTCGAGCAGCTACGCTCCTACCGCGGCTCCCGCGACGACCTCCACCGTTCCATCGACGACTCAGTCCTCCCCGGCAGTCTCCACGTCTAGAACGCACAAAATCAGACCTAGCATGATGAGATTCGGGAACACCACCAGACCCCGGTTCAGCATCAAGGATTACAAGAGTCGACTGGACTACAAGAGCAGGTTAGCTACCGCCTCGACGACCGAGACTTCTGTCACGCCGGTAGCTAACACCAGGCAAAGAGGCTCAGCCTACAAGAACCAGAACCAACAGCAGCAACAACAGCAGTCGGTAGACAACAACAGGGAGACACCTGGAAGGTACAAGTACGTTTCCAGGACGAACTATAGGACGACATCGCCGAGTCCTGCGAGGGTCCAGGAGCAGGACAACGTAGCCGAGGAAGGACCCTCGACGACAGAGAGGACCAGGTACGTTCCTAAGAGGAGACCCGTTAGCGGGAACGTTTACAGGAGCAGGATATCCGGGACAACGAGCAGTCCCAAGTACGAGAGCGAGGTTCAGAAGCCTAGCACTGCTAGACCCGAGAACGTCTTCTCCTCGTCGGTGAGACGGCGACCGGTGATGAAGAGCAGGCTGCCAACGCACAACAGAGAGACTTCTTCGACCGCAGCGTACGCTGATAGGAAAACAGTCGAGGCCACGGAAATGACTGCCGAGGAGACCAGTTTCTATTCGGCTGTGACCACAATGGGGACCACCAGGGTGGCAGCCAACGAGATCCCTGTGGAAAAGGAGGAAACTGGTCCGAGCAGCTCGGTCAAGCCGGAGGAGGGGGGCGACAAGAACGCGGATGAAAGTGAAACCGGACCTAGTTTCCACGCGCAACATGAAAATCCACCGGTCGAACCGGTTCCCAGCAGCACAGCCAAAAACGCCGAGGAGAGCCAGCTGAAGGAAACCGCTGCTGCTGTTGAGCTAACTACCGCGAAGACTGAACAGTCGACGGACATCGGCGAGAACAAACACGAAGAGAATAAGACCAATGATGAAGAGGAACTGTTCGCCAAGGCGTCTCTCAGCGTGGCTGATCTTACCAGTTCAGCTTCGGCTCTCTACGACAAACCTGGCATGTTCAAGGCAGTCTCGCCAGATACCAGGATCGCCGCTTCTCACTTCAAGATACCTACTGATGAGCCTACTTTGCCTATCGAAGCATTCTTCCAGGAACTGACCAAGAAGAGTTAAACACTCTTCCGGAGTTCGCTGGAATATGGAAATGAATAGGTGTGGTGCTCTTGGACAGTGAGTTTGGGATCGTTTAGTCGATTTTCTGGCTTTTTCTCGTGGGATTGTTCTGCGGATTTTTGTAGGTCGAGCTGATTTAGTTTTTTTAACACGGTGAATTTGTTAACGTTTATCGGGTTTGGTATAGCAATAAAATTGATGACTAGACAGAAAAACGTAAACGGAAAGAGTGAATATCCTAAACGAGCCTAAACCATGTCACCGCGGTGCTGGATGAAGCTCATTGCTGCCCCATCTTTGAATCCTGAAATCGATTAAGGGTTCTCGGTACTTTAACGTTCCAAAAGGGTAGCTATATTTAATATACTTGATACTTAATTTGTACACGTTGCTGGTTACCCAAGGTACAGTTTAACCTATAAAATAAGTATATGTACCAAAAGAAAAGAAACCGTGAAATGTCTGTCTCGTCGTTTGTCTGAATCGTTTCCGTTCTGCGAGCGATGCTCGTTTCGAAATATCAAAAGAAACGACACAGCTCCGTAGGCGAAATATGTGAATGGCGATCGGGCGCATCCGGTTAGCGTAATAATGATTCAACCGACGAAATTTTTTTCCATTACCTAGATGTAACGAATATAAATTATGCCATTAATTTATTTAAAACGCGCGGCGGACCGCCAATTGAAATTCCGAAACAAAGCGTCCCCCGTTCGTTTCGAACGAACGCAACGCGATGGATGCTTCGACGTATGTATATCTGTACATGTAAATATTTAGAACGTTTCCTTTAATCGATTCGAGTTGATATACACAGGTGCTCGAGTATTATTTAATTTTTCTAATGGATGCATCGACATACGTGCGATGCAAATCGAACGACGATGGGATCGTTGCAAGGCGATGTTTAACCTGAGATTCTATAAAACCGTGTATTTATAAATTTGTATAATATAGAAACGTAGATTGCGAGAAAAATGTGAAATGACTTTGTGCTATTACGGGACGTTCTGCGAGCTGGGAAATCAGTAATAAAATAGTGGTTGAATTTTGAATTTTCTCTGACTAAATTAGCGATCGCAAGGGAATATGCACGCATAATGAGGCAGGTGCAAACACAATATACAATTGAATCGTAGGTGAAAGACCGTCCTAGGTCATCATCCATGATCTAGCCTCATCATAGAATCGCAGGATCCCATCGATTCGCGAGTATGTTCCTGCATCCTGACGCGAACAATGGAATTAATCAATACCGATCGGTACACCTTGTTATTTATATAATACATATATATAGATATGTAATAATATTATCTGAACTGTAAATGTACATACGCAATAAATAAATAGAATAAGCGGAACGCTGTTATCCCCGTCGTTCACGATAAATCATTTCCTACGAAGCACAGTGGGGCATTTGTCCGATTTCAGAGGTCAAGATTCAATTTTTATTATTTTACCACGTTTTTATTAGCTCGCTTTCTTGTTTGTCTGTTTGTTCGGTGGCAAATTTTGCAATTGATTTTAAACTAACTTCCTGATGAGCTAGAGACTTGAAATTGCACACATGGCTCAGAACTGGATGACAATGCATTATTTAAAAAAAATTTTTTTTAAAAGTCTTACCGTTTCGGAGAAAATAACAATTAAATATTTACCCTTTCATCCCCCCGCGAACTACGTCATCGCATTCAGCGATCCCCACTTCGTTCGACAACCCCCTCTACTTTACTATGCGTGCGCACTCTGACTCATCCCCACTTCACGGACCCATTTCGCTCCGACACGCGAACCATTGGTAGTGTAGTAGATCATCGCGCGATTATCGCAACCGGTAGTGCATCATCGCTTTGTTTACCAAGTGGAATTTACAGTAAGGTTAGTGAGTATATAAAGTATTAATAAAGAGTGATAGAAGTATTAACACAAGACTAAAAAGCAGAAAATAATTATTTAAATAAAAATAAATCTCAAGCTTTACAAATTTGGATAAATTTTAGTAAAGTTACAGCAGTTTGAATATTCGACAAATTTTGAATTGGCTGTGGCCACTAAAATCGAGCGGACACCCCACTGTGCGACGCGGCCTGGAGAAAGGACTGGGCGGTGAAAGGTCACTAAGGTGAAACATAGCCAACAGACACACGATGTGTGTTAATATTCCAATTTGATTTACAATCCATTTAATATCGTTACGATAAACGGTTACATGCGTACGTAGTTCACGGTCGAGTAAAATACTAGTTTGACAAAGTAAGTGTAGCTTCTTCGTTCTCCGTTTCGTCGCTAGGAGAACAATCATCCCGATATAATCGTTCTCGACAATCCCATTCGCAGAAAATAAAACACACCTGTCGAAAGGAACAAAATAGTACTTTACCCGTTTCCACGTTTCCTAGTGTTTAAGATTTTGTTTCCGTTTCCGTCGCGTCCGCTGGATTACATACAACGTGTGTTACATGTACGTGTGTATAGGCCTACGGAAATTACTTTGATTGTACCTAATTTAGAATTATGCACAGGCCATACATTACACATATCTATTATATTCGTAACAACGTACTTCGCCATCGTCAATTCTTGCTTCCCTTCGATTCTCTTTTTTTCTCTTCTCTTCGTATCCTCTTTCTTCTTCCCTCCGCGTTCTCTCTATCTTTCCGCGTAGTTATATCGTGTACGCATCGTGTAAAACTCCATGTAATTGACAATTAGTTTAATGTGTTAAATTTGTTCATTTCTTTTTCTTCTTTGTATTTCAGTCATTCAAGGTACAGTTGTACAATATACGGTATATCTATATAGATATATATGTGCACATATATACGTATATATATATACATGTATATTATGTATATATGTATATATATACGATAACAATATTAACTATCGGAAATAGGCACACACATACCCAAAGTATTTACATTGCTCACCGGAGCTCCAGTGACCAAGAAATGGACGTTGCAGCTAAACTCTTTGTGTATGCACATCGATTAGAATCATCTATTGACGCGATTCTAGTATCTGGACGAAGAAAGAATCGAGACGTCGTTGAAAATATACTGTAATACAATGAATTCTAATTGATTATAATTTTACGCTATATAATGATCACCGAAAATATAATTCACATCTATCCAAACGTGTACAGGGTTGATAAATCACGTTTTTCATTCAGCATAAAATAATTCCTGTGCAACGCATTCCCCTTATAATATTGACTGAAAATATAATTCAAGTCTCGAAATTCCCAGTTACGTGCACACGAATAAATCACGTTCAAATTCCTATAAAATAAATTCAAGCAATAAAACCAATCCAAAGTAAATAACGACAGAAATCCAGAAATGTCGAAATACTTGTGGACATTGGTGCAATTTGGTAAATTCACCTGGTCTCCTGTGTTCTCCCCCGAGACGCGCAATTAGAGCGATCCGAATTGCTCGGTAGACCTATTGGGAATAATGTTGGGAACACAGATACGTACAGGATGTTCCCAGTGTTCCCATAGATCCCAAAAAGGAACCCATAGTTCCTTTCACACTTTTAATCCCCATGATGCATAGAATAGAGTACAATAAATTTTTGTTTTAAATAAAATATCTTCCTGAACAATTTCTTAAATGTTCATTCACGGAAGTAGCTAAATCATCATAATTTTTTTGAAGAAACAAATTTTGTTCAGATTTCTCCAATAGACTTTTCGCACACAAAAGAGCCAGTTCGAATGACGGTTGTAGAAACTGGTTGAAACAACACGCTGAACGAGTATCTAAGACTTTAATCCTGGCGTTTAAATGATTAATCGGATTACAGAGTGGTTTAACGGTGCGCGTACACAGACACATCGACCGCGGAAAATGTAATTTCATTTCCCAATTAGAATTCGCTAGTTTATTCTTAAAGAAATGGACGACCGGCTTGGCCATCTTTTATTCATGGCTCAGCCTCTTCATCTGGATAACGAATTTGCCCGACGACCCTCCGCTGAGAAACATTATTTTCATTTACTTTAATTGAAACGGGGAATACAAGGTAACCCATCTCTCTCAATCGAGACAATTCTTGAGAGATTTCCAGGTAATCGCAAGTGTAATACGTGCAGCATCCGCGAAATCATCGCAGAGGAAGTTTTTCCTAAAGAAACGGGTCTAAGAAAATGGAAAGTTTGTGAGCCAGGATTTGCAGCGTGATGAAATTGTTCATTACCGCCAGGGAATTTCGATTCAACTTACAAGGAGAGGTCACAGATTTGTTAGAAAAATTCTTGATTCGTTCAGCGAACGAGATCGATCTTTCTTCGTCCAGACAACAAGCGGAGAGGATTTACCGAACGGAATCGACGCTTCTGTACGCGAGAACACGTAACAAACGGTGAAGAAATTTTCGTCGAACGAAGAATAAGGCGTGTAGTAAAATCAACGTTCATTCTCTTATCTCGTTTGCCCGGGTTTCGTTTGCAACGAGACCGCAAACGACGGCGAAATATCTTCTTGGTCTATGAACGAATTGGTCCTTGCACGATAACTACGCGGTACTAGATTTCCCACGGAAAAACTCGGAAAACTTGGTTATTACGTATTAAGTACTTCGTTCTAGGAGACGTTTGTGCATACACTCATCGATCGCGCCATACGATTTTCCATTCGATAAAAAATATACTAGTAATCGCGAGCAGTATACGGACGTAAAAGCTCATTACTTATACAATAGCAAAAGTTAGAATGTTAGAATTTCTCGAAGCTCGCCGGTGTAAGGTGCACCCCAAGAGTATCGACGGCTAATATCCTATGGGGGTGTACATACAAAAAATTATCATACAATATCGTACAGTTGTGAATCAGGAAACCGAAGGAGGATAACGAAGCTGCCTATCGTTACGGCTAAATCGGAACAACCGAAGTACAGGGTGTTAAGAAATGTTTGGTCTCAATTTTTTTTATAGTATTGTATTCTTTTTATTTTTTTTTATCCTCATTACGCATAGAATACAATACAATAAAAAAATTTGACGTAAGAAATTCAAGGTCAAGGACAATTTTGTGATAACTTTTTACAGATCTTCATCGATTCGAAGATGTAGAATACGCCTGTGCTTGCCGAGATCAAACATTTCTTAACGCCCTGTACAATAGCTTAACCCAGCTCGCTTCGAACTAACCAACGAACCTGCGTTGCATCTAATTTACATCGCTAGATTTCTTCCACTCTTACATTTACACGTTCCGCAAGCGCACTGTCACTTTCAAGTCATATGGAGATTGCGAGCGAGAACTGGAGCCCGAAAGAAACGCGATATTCGAGGTGAAAGAACAAAATCGCTCGTCGATCAAAAATGTAGCACATTGTTAATGCTGTTTAATGCGAAACTGGTGCAAATCAACTTTTCGCCCGTTTCGAGTAACACCGTCGTCGAACAAAATAATTATAATATTATTATACAGTTGGTAAATCGAAGATCTTAAGGATTTCTATGATCTAGAAGGGTTCCAGTACCAATAGTGTGTACTCAACTTTTAGAATGAGTGTCGTGGGATTTTTAGGGTGTTTGCACAGATTCTCAAACTTTCCTGACATTGTTTTATTCAATTACAGCAGGTGATCAAATTATTAGGATGACAATACCACAAATTTATTTATTAGCCGAACAATGCTTTCTACTGTTCGTCCCAATATTTATTATTTGCAAGCATAATAATTCGCAACGAAATTCGTAACAACTGCTTATTTAATAAGAATGTTTGTTTTTCTTTTCTGTACATCTGTACATCGTGCGAATACATTAAAAATTCGCGATCTATAAATAAGAACTCGTGCAAGTAGCTCTGATAATTTGATCACCGTGATGATATATGTGATCGTTCGATCGAATTCGGTTTATCTTCGTTGCAATTCGTACTCGCAGTAGCGTGCGTCTGTAATCACGAATAAGGCTCAAATCAACTAGAAAAATTCTACGTGGTAGCTGAAAATTCGTTTGTTAAAAAAAAATAAATTAATCGAGCTCTTGCGTGAGATACAGAAACGCGAACAGATACAAATTGTTTGCGAGTTCTGAGCCATTTTCATAGCGAACAATCATTGCGAAATGGAGAGCTCGAAGTCCGCCATTTTTGTTGACGGGGGTTCGGTTGTTCTAGCGTTAAGTTCCGCCTGTTCGGTACAACAAGGAATACAAAAGGTCGCAGCGTTGTAACAATCAGAGCTGTTTCGTTTGTTTTTAAAACGTACTAGAAAAGGAAGTTCTGCGGTATACCGAGTATATAATATACCGACGCGTGTATACATATAATTCCGCGAAAGTACCTCTCTGTCTGCCTCTCTATAAACAGTTTCGACAGCGCGGCACATGTAAGCACGTACCGTGAACGCAACTAAAGCCGATAAAAGTTCTCGCGCTATGCTTAACTAGAGTTAGTCCTTCGGCTCGACCATTTCGTTTAGTTTTACGATCTAGAAATTCTACGCTCGGAGAGAGGTCATTGTTCACGCGAACAACAATTTTCGCCGTGTAGATTAGGAGTCGATCCTACGTCGAGTACGGCAGCACCATTTCATCGTTCTATCGTAAATGTAAAGCAACAGGAGAATTCTTCCAATTCTAACTCTAAAGCAACGATTACCGAATCAATGTTTACATTAATGTCTCTGAACGAGTAATAGGTTCGATTTTATTTTTGCCCTGTTTGTTTTTCTCTTGCTTGGATCCATCTATTTAATTATTTTTCCAAACAGGGAAAAAACGTTGTCAATCCATTGAACGACCACGAAACCAACGATCAAAAATTTATTTAAATCCTTCAATTATTTGATCTTCAGGATTTATTTTCTGACCAAGTACTGGAAATGTTTCCGCAACACGAACGAATTTTTTACTCCGAACACATTCCACAAGCAATAACCACAACGATCGGTACATTTGCTATCGATGCCTCGGTTGACGGGCATCAATAAAAAACTCTGAACAGTTTCTGCCACTCTCGATAAGAAACGTGATTTCCCGGCACCGTTCGCGCGCTGCGTTCCGAAAAGGATCGGCGGGCCGAAAGATTAACCGCGTTGTGTACCTCTAAACACTTTCAAGCGAGTCCATCTACTTCTACGACCCTTTGTTTTTTAGAATTTCCGGTGTGTGGCTTCGACGTTGGTCCACTTTAGTACGTTATTATCACGTTGGCTTTTTTTTCGCTTTTTTCTTTTTATATTCACCTCTCTTTTCATTCTTTCTATTTCTCTCTATCTCTCTCTCTCTCTCTCGTTTCATCCACGAATCATCTCTCCTGCACCGCTCTATCTACGAACCCGAAAATCCCGGTCACAGGAGAAACACGGTCGAATGATCGATGTTTTTCGAAATCACGAGACGTTGCGCACCGTCGGAGATCGCAGTCATCGACGGCTAATTTTCGTTGATTTCACGCGTTAGCCTCGCTTTCCCGGATATCGTCGTTGCCGGCATATGTCCGAAGCACATTAACTATTCTTACGTTTTAACGCTTATCGGTCTCTCTCTCTCTCTCTCTCTCTCTCTCTCTCTCTCTCTCAACCGTTACGACCGAGATTTTTATCCAGAAGACTCGGACGAATGATCGAATGTCGATTTAATTTCTAGATTGTTCAAAGGCGATTCTAGACTTTTCACTTTGAAATTGAATTTTGTTTTTCATGTAGAGATGCTTCCATTTGTTTGAATCAACAGCGCATCCAAAGTGAAGAAGCTTAAATTCGCCTTGGATGCGAGAAGACTAAGGTATATTATGGAATAAGTGATATTATAACATTTAAATATTTAAGGAATGAGTCGTGTTCACTGGCCAAATCGGTTAACCATCAAAATGTTTTGATATTTCGATTCTGGGTTGAACTTTCACCAATTTCCTTTACTTGTTAATCGCAGAGTTAATCGGTCTGGCTAATGAGCGGCTGATGAATTACTGATTATTTTACTTCGTTAAATAATCGATGAAACTGTCGGAAATCACGAGAAAAATGAATTTCACGAAACGGTGGTAGTAGCAAGGAGAGATACCTTAAACCTCTAATACATGATCAGAACAATCCCCCTCGGGAATTAGAAGTTGTTCGACGATACTTGTTCGCCGCGGAACGCTTCAACCTCGTGCCCGCTAAAAGGAAAGTTTTCCGCCCACCTTTTCCCGCTTGAAATTTTAATTTTAATTCGAGAACATAAGAGGAGGGGCAGGGGGTAAAGTTGCGAACGGACAACTTTACAGGAACACCGATTCGTCGTCGAACGAGTTTCGCCGCGGAACAATGGCCGCGGTATATCGATTGGAAAAGGGAACAGCGAAAATTTTCTTCTCGCAGGCATTATAGAAAGCAGAATTGTTGGGGACGACGAAACATTTTGCATATTCAACGTATTACAGCCGGGAGAGTCTGAGCAATTAAACTTTCGTGGAACGGCAAACAACGTTGCAAATATTGTCGGCTCCCGCGCGATGCAAGTCAAATGAAACCGCGTCTCGCGCGGGATGATTGTTTCTTTCGAGGAAAGTTATGACGCCTCCGACAGCTGATCTCCTTTAGCCATTAGGAGCTGTTCCGTCTCTCTGCGGTATCATCTTCAACGATCGCACGCTATTAGCTCAATTCCGAACTCGAAACAACCGGCGGAAAACTCGACGCGTCATCAATAATATTATTAACATTTCTACGCTAACTACGGCTCATTTTCGCTCGTGATCGCTATCCCCTTTCAGAAACTTTTTTTTCCTCAACTCCTGATCCGTACCTCATTACCGCAACTTAATCTCTCGGGTGTTTGATCTTCCGATGCACATTGTCATTTCAGATCAGCCTGCAGAATTATATAAATGTATGTCACGTATTTTTAGAAAATTCTTCGCCTCTGCAAACGCAATTATTATTTAAATAATTATAGTAGAATTGTAAATATATATTCAACTTATTAAAGAGTGACCTCCTTTCGTTCAGAAATGCGGTTTACTCGACACCGTGATATCACTCTGTCGAGTCGAGTGAGAATTCGATAAGCCAAATATTTTCTGCAACCCACAGAAAATTAATATCCACCGAGAGGAAGCCGGAATGGATTTCCTCCACTCGATCAAACGAATTAGTTCGAGAGCGTAAATTTCTGTGATACGTTTAAAGGATAACGCACAAAAGAGCAATCGGCTCGAAAATTTTCCGACAATCCTCTCGACGGTTAAACGAGAACGATTTCCGTGGGATCGGATCTTCCGGAGCAGCGACGAAGTTGAAATCCCTTTCTCCGTTCGGGAGGGAACAAAAGATAAGTTGCGCGCGACGCTGACAATAGACGAGAACGAGCCACAAATAAAGGTTATGACGCCAGTCGAATGTCGTTGAAATACTCTGCTTAGTCAACACTATCTTCGCGTTGTCAAGCGAACGTTCCGGTCGAAAATTCTGATCGGATTTCAGGAGACCGTATGGGACTAGAGAGGTTCGCGAAAAGCGCTTCGATCTTCCGAGCCATAGCCGAAGGGGAACTTCCGGTCAAAGCGATGAGTTACGGTGAAAACCACGCCCTCGACCATGCTATTCTCTTCCGAGACCTCGTGGTAACCGATCATTTCTTCCAGGGAGAGAGAGTCCGCGTTGCATTGTCACGGTAAACTCGGGATTGCGAAACCGCGACGGTCTGCTGAACTTCGGAAGATTAACGCGTTGACTGGCCACAGCCACTGGCTATCGAATTAGGACGGGAATTTCATGTTCTCATCTACTGGGTGAACCTCGTTCCATAGAAAGTCGTTCAAACATCCTTTAAATTAAAATAACTATTTGATTTTGAAAACGTAGACCCAATAGGGTAACTGCACCAGTGGATAAACGGGTATTTTAAATAAAAATAATAATAATTTTATTTTATTTGTGTTCATTTATTTTTGACAAATGCCATTTGGCATATATGAGATTCCTTTAATTCACACATATTTATTTTTAAATAAAATATCTTCCTGAACAATTTCTTAAATGTCCATTTACTGGTGCGGTTACCCTACATATTTTCGACTCCTGAGAAAAATGATAAGAGAGACGGTAATTACTTGCAGCTCGTTATCGGATTTAATCAAAATAAGTGACAAGTTCGTTTAGCTGACCCAAGTCGAAAGTTAAACGAAGTCTTTGAAGGGATTAAAGTGGACTGAAACGCCGGCGTTAAAGGGTTGAAGAACCGCGTGTGGTTTCCGAGGGACTCGTAGCAACTTGAAAATATTTCTCGCTAGTTTCGAGTCGTTTATAAATTAAATTGCTGAACGCGAGTGCAATTCACAGGAGAAATTAGAAAGAGTACGGACTTCTCAGTGGTGGTTTTTGAATCTTCGTACCGTGTAAAATGATTCCATTATTATCCTTCCCCGAAAACGACATCACTCTCGTATTAACAACGTCGGATTCATATTAATATCTGCCAGAACTTTGTTCCAGCTCGTGTTCACGAGTGGAACAGAGACGAATAACATTTAACCAACTTCGAATGAGATTTCTACCAGAACAAGTCGCTCAACCTGTGACAAAGTGCTACCGTGCAGTGTTTCCGTAGCTCTCAACTGTTGGCGTTACACTACTTGCCAGTAAGTAGGAAGGAGAGTATTGACTTAGTATGGGCCAACTGTGCACGATATTCGCTAATCAACCATGAAGCCTGGGAATATAAAATTCTACATGTAAAATTTGAATTTCAGAATGAATGACTAAGCGGCCGCGTGGAATTATCATAGGGCCCCGAATTTCAAAGAAATTTATATACAGTGTTACGATACGAAATTTTTCATTATTTTTCTTTCTTGTTTTTTTCCATTCTTTCATTTCGAACTTGAGTTTTGAGGGCCTTGAAATTTTTACCGGTTGGTGCCCTATGGTACCTGGTAACTGAAGAAATAAAAGAGGAGATAGCACCCAGATAAAAATATTAACGATATAATAAGAAAATTTGAGCAAAGGTGCAGGAACATTTCTGATTTTGCTTTTATTGGACCGTACTGGATGAATGTCTGATCTCTCGTGTCTGAAGGGCTATCATATAATACCGATGCCGTCTGCAATTAGTTTAATTAGTCAATTACCGTACAGTCCAAGCAGCAGTATCCTACAGTGCTGATTCGAAGATCGATGAGACCTGAAATTGCATGCGAGGAGCATGAGATCCTTGTCACGACATAGCACAGCCCTTACTGATAAACGAATATTTACACTGTACCGCTTATCTACGAAAGATATTCAATTCCGGTTCTTTGCATTTTCATTGTTTCGCTATTATCGTTTATACCCTTGTTTGTTTCGCCGGTTTGCCTTTTAATAACGCTAGGTTTAACGCCGTGGATTATCTTATTTATTAGGTAGAAGGGTTAGGCGGCGGGAACAAGGAAACGTCACCGCAGCTTCGCATAGTTACACTAATTGTGCGGCTCGCTCTACGAATGTCGGAATGCGGAAGATCTGACAGTAGGTCCCATTATTACAATGGTGCCCGAAATTAACGCCGCGATTGTTAGCGTAATAACGCTGCTCCGTGATAACGTGTTACGGCGCGCACGGTTTAATACGGAGCATTGGCCGCCACCAAGTCGGAATATCGTAATGAGCAGCGCTCACTGAAATTCCAACGATACCGAGAAAAATTTACAACTTTTCATCTATTTTTTCTCGAGTTAATTTGATTTGGCAAAACGAATAGGATCCATTATTTTTACTTTTTTCAGCATTAATTGTCATTGGCAGCTGGTTAGACCTATTGGAAAGCAAATCATTTCTTGATTAATTCACTTTTTCGTTTTAAATAAAATATCTTCCTGAACAATTTCTTAAACGTTCATTCACTGGTGCAGTTACCCTAGTAACCGAGCACACTGAATTTTGTTTAGCGGTTCATTTTTTTATCCGGTCGTTTTGACTGCGCTCGCCTTGAAATTAAACGTTGCATCCTTAGGGACTGACAATGTGGAGCCGCGTCGGGTTTTAAGCTGCACTTTGTAGGCGAATTTCGAGCCGACTGTCGTCAGCGAATGTCGGGGGCGAGACACGTGTCTGAATAGTAAAAACCTTCATATGCCCTTCGCGCCTATTCCGCAGGCAGATACGCGGTTGCAAGGTATGTATAATCCTCGGAAATAAATTCCACGCGTAAACAATTTAACGTAGAATGTCGTGAAATGCTTTCAAACTTTGTCCGATAAACAAGAAGCAACTAGACTGCGGATCTTTATGCAAAATAAAAGCTGTGAAAATCGATCGGCAGAAACGGTAGTCAAATAAAACTGCGTTACCTCTTTCAATAATTTTAATAGAACGTAACATCGTTTGATTCGTGAAAATAGTCATTTACAGTTTTTCGCAATCTCGCCAATCCATTTTTGTCCACGAATGCATAAAATCCGGAGTCTACGCAGGGCCAGCTGTTTAAATAAAATGATTTGATTTTTGTTTACAATAAAGAATATGGTGTACCGTTATTTAAAAAATTATATATCGCTAGAGCGGGCCCTAGTCTACGAAATAGAACCAACCTCGTTTGAGGTAAGCCGATCGCACGCTTAATTTCATACGAAAGAAGAAAGAATAGGACGCGAGTCGAGCGTGTGCACGACGTTGCAGAAAGAAAGGGAAACAACCTCCGGGGAGATCCGTGTAAATGGAAAAAGTTGAGCAATTACTTTTATTCGAACAGAGAGTATTCGAAGGATAGTCAGCTCGAAATTGATTATTCCATTGGTGGGCATTCGCGAAAGTATCCTGGTGGTGGTGAGGAGGAAGAGGAGAGGGGGACCCAGTTGCAAATGTAAGAACGCTATAAATCTCATCAATCGAGTTCTCCGCGATGCACAGTGGGCCGCGCGCAGCGTGCACACTGTGACGCAGGTGCATGAATTTGTCACGGTTAATCCGCTGTTACAGACCTAATGGAAAACGCATGGTTCCGCTGGGTAACACCGATCGAAGGTCGAGTTTCAAACGCGATGTGGGACGACGACGTAACGATTGAGTTTCGTGGTACTTTCCGTGTAGAAAGTGTTGTTAATGTATTATAAATCTTACAAAATTACAAACGATCCGCTCATTTATATCATTTCATTTGTCATCCACGTTTGTTCGGTTTTCCTGCGTTTTCTTCATCTTTTTACAATAGCACGCAACGCTTTCAATAAACGAAGCGACCTAGCTGCTCGGTTAACAGGTAAACGACCGCCCCTCCCCTGTTAGCCATCGTTTTGGGGAGACAATCGGTTGCTATCTAATTGAAAGCAAAACTCCGTGGAAACTCGCAGAGAGACGCAGAATGTGGCAGCTGGTTGCGGATAACTTTTAAGCCGCTACAATCATACATAATGCCGGATTCCGGGGCGAGAGCTCTTGTCGCCCCCGTTCTACCGTATATTCAACCGAAGAAGTTCTTCACCGAGGCCATAAGGAATTCATGAATATCTCTATCATTCTTAGGAAGCTGCGATACGGTGCAACAAAGCGGCCCGCTGTTGATCCACGATGCCCCGGGCTGCGGCGCGGCAGCCTTTTAACCGAGACAAATAAACAAACTTTATTTCGAGGCCCCTTTTCCAACATCAAACGGTTTTCGCATTCAAACAACGGAGAAACCATCGACCCGAAATTCCTAACGCGAGAGATTCACGAAGAACCACTGAAATAAATTCAGCTGATAAGTTTATCGATAACACGAAGCTACGATATAATACAAGAGAAAAATCTGATAACAACTATCGCAATCGTTGCAAATTTATCGGTGGTCTAACAAATCGTTCACGCATAGTAACCACGTATCGATAACTGGACTTTCATCCTCCGCGTGTTGCGAATCGAGTTCGATCAAACGATACTATCACCGATCAAATAATCGCCCACTGATTGAGTCTTTATCGCGTCGATTCGCCTGCGGTGATACAAATCTAATCTGTCAGGTACACAATTTCATCCTAAGCGAGGCCCATCAGATTCGAACATTAAACGTTTACAGATCGTGTCCAACGAATTCCACTGGATCGTCGAAACCAGCAGCCACAATCTGCCGAACCGTAAAAGAAATCCACATACTTACACATACACGTACGCACGCACACACACGCGCGCAACTCTGTTCTACGCCTACCAAAAAAGACAGAAGTAAAACGTACCCTCGGCGACGTGTCGTTTCCATAAAAAAAATGATCATTCACTATCGTACAACAAAAGACTCTCTCGAGTACAGGGTGTTAAGAAATGCTTGGTCTCAAAATTGGTTGCAAAAGTTGCTGCAAAATTGTCCTAGACCTTGAATTTCAAGGTTAAGGACAATTGTCGCGGCAACTTTTTCTTACAGATCTCCATCGATCCGAAGATGTAGAATACGCCTATGTTTGCCGAGACCACACATTTCTTGACACCCTGTACAATGATCGAGGGGACAAACGCGTAGCGTTGTTAGCGCTCGAAGATTGAACCTTACGCGGGTTCTCCCATAGTCCTTGACGGAAGCTTGCAAGCTCGCCGATGCAGCAGTAAAAACTCTTCTTGGCCGGTGGATCGTCGCGCACGTGTAAGACACACAGGTGCGCACAGGTGTGTGTGCAAGGGACGATCCCTGATTCCCTGGTGTTCCGTCGTTTAATTATCGTGCTCGTTCCAGCGCGATGGACCCCGGCGCGCCGTGTCGCGTCGCCATCATCATCGAAATCCATCAGCGGGCCCCGAAACGAAATTATTGACCCACTCCGGATTTTCGCCTAACTAACGGAGCTTCAAAGCGGCTCTCTACTTTCATATTTCATCGCGGCGAGACTCGACGGCCCCGCGAATTAACCCGATAATCTCCACGCTCGTCTAGCTTTCACGGTTCGAAAGCCGCGGAATCGAACCGAACGTGTAATCGCGAGAGATCGACCGATCTCGCCGGGCCAATCTGCTACGAATAATCGAGCATCGATCTCGTCGATCGCACCACGGGGTCTTCTCGGATCACCTTATCGATCTTGTTCGTTCGACCGCGACACCGGAAACAAAACAACCCCGCGAACAAAACGATTTAAAGGTAGTGCTCGGGCTTTTGTCGAAAACTGTTAACGCTTTGCGTTCCCCAATCTCTGCTTCGCCTCGTTTAGTGCCACGAGCTCGATGGTAGAGCGCAGGACCTTCGGGACACCGATTTCAGTTCAATCTTTCCATTAAACGTGCAAGTTAATTAGGTTATTGTATGTTCAGTGTATTAACTACGTTTCGGTAATGTCCGCGAAATTGAATTTCCTCAAGTATCGAAGCTTCAAAGTATCGGTCATTTCGGATAATAATGTGTGCAGTTAACGAGACCAATTAATGCGTGCCCGAAACCCCAATACAAACGGTTCAGTTGAAAAAATAAAACAAGTACCACCAAATGACTCCACTCATACAGAGCACCTGGGAACCAGGCTCTGTATGAGTTCAATCTAATGGAGCCCCGGGGGTGCCGTAAGCCTCCACACCCAAGGGTGCCAGTGGAAGACCGGGCCCTTTTTGTCACCTAAATTGGTAATGACCCTCCCCCGACCCGCTTTCCACATATTGAAGGGGAGGGTATAACTAATACCTGTTCTTTGCGAAAAAATAACCTCTTAACTGCTGGCTTCCGAACCGACGTAAAATTAACCGAGCACTACCGTACATCCCTGCTTTGTCTCTGCGTGAACGAGCACTACTGAGAGATCGCAAGTTTCCGAGCATCTACAAATTGTATTAATGTATTTATTACGAAGATTCTAGTAGGTGAGGTTTCCTATAAAAGATTCGATAGAGCTTGCAGGAGCAGCGTTGCCGCAAAACATCCCCCATAAGGATCGCTGATGTCACGTTCTGCGAATTGTCCTGCGAATAGTGGGGGTTAGCTAGCAAAGTCACGATCCGTATTGTAGGTGGGGAATGGAAGAACCGTACAGTAAGGTTAGGTTATCCAGCTAATAGTATCGCTTGGCCACGTACTTACCTAACCCAACGATACTTTCGTTCCCAACCCTCAGTCATGACATCATCAGTCGTCCCGTCAGGGTGGAATAGATTAGCTTCGTGCGTCACTCAGGTTCCAACTACAGCATTTCACCCGCTATTCATCTCTCAGACCTGCTAACGCTGAGCAACCGTCTAGACTCGAAATCTTTACCTCTGTGCTGATCAGTTTGTAGACGTTCGGCAACTTAGGATCTCTGTTAGACTCCACTCATACAGAGACATACCACGTACGTCGAGATCGGCGATCTCTTCGCGATCGGGGCCATGATCGCGTCCAGTCGGCCGGATATGTCGATTTTTCGATGAACAATTGGTTCCACGCTCGGGTGGCCCACCCGTCTCGATGGTGCACCTTTAGCACCCCTGTCTACTGCCCTCCTAACCCTACCGCTGTCATCGCGCGTTCCATGACAGTCTAGCACACTACTGTTCAGCTATCATCCATATGGGCGACGTACAGCTTGTCAAATCTAGCGGCTGAATGTTCCCCGCTACGCAATGGTAGGTAGGCGGGGAGATATCTTCATATGTTTTTGTTTTTGTCTGCGCATTCCTAAGCTCTGGTCAACCGCACAGCTACATAGGTTTCACAAGCTGTACTTTTCCGAACGTAAACAAATCGGAGGACAACAAACGGCCAGATCAAGATTTCTCTCCCACTCTACTTGTTACCAATGGTAAAGAGAGGATAGGTAACTCGTTCTCCTCGTTCTCAGTGAGCTACCATTTTCCCAGGCCTTTTTTCTAATGTGCGGAGACGCGTTACGCATACCCCAGCCTCCCTGGGGGACCGGGGTCATGTGGGACTGTCTAGAGGATCCTCTAACCAGTCCTACCCACCTAAGCTGATGTTAGGGGAGTCAGGCTTGACGATTAACTTAGTAACGTCACTCGGGTTCTGACCGTAGCGTATTTCCCCCTCGATCTGGTAACGCTCTGCCGCCCACGAGGCTTGCCGAACAGCACCGAGCTAGCATGCGTCGCGGAAAGGTGTTCGCCGCGGTGAATACTCGCGCGCTGTCAGATGATCGGAAGCGTGTGGTTGTCGTTGATGTCGAGCAACGGCCGCTGATTCCCGGCGTCGTTGCCATCCTCTGTGTGGACGATGTCCGGTATACTTCCGGTGGAGGGCCCGCCTACTAGTTGTTATCGCCTGGACGAACGGAAGTCTGCACTAGGCTATGCGAGGGTGACCACCCCCTCTGGCTCTGGGGACCAACAGTTGTCCGACAGCCAGCAACCGACCACCACGGTCACGAAACCGATCAGCAACGCCAGGAAGATGTACGCCTCCGCGTTACCTAAAGAATCTGGGCAATCAGGAGATCACCGATGATCGTCCGTGTCATACACGTGGTTGACGTGGTTTGCAGGAATCGTGGAACACGTGCATCGCATGCCGGAATATCGTTATCGTGCCGAAGGAAAGCGTGTGCAGGGGTCTGTCGATTCAATGGAGAGCCAGGTGGTCAAGAGAAAGCTCCTTTAGTTCGAGAGACGTTCAAGTTCATCGCGATGACCAAGAAAAAGCGAAGTCGTTCGCCGGTAACTAGACTGCGAAATCTTTATGCAGATTCGCGTGTTCGAAGAATCACGAATTCGATGCTGATTTTCATTTCTGCGCTAACGGTCGTAACGAGGGAAATCGAATTTCTGTTCAACACATTCTTTGCTTCTCGACATGATAAATTATCTGATTTTTAATATAATAAAGTCAGAGTCGTAGCAGTATATTTCTTGATGAGAAAATTGTATACCCACGGATACCGTAAAATCGTGTATCTCCTGTACAGCGACCTTATATAGGGTAACTG
This sequence comes from Lasioglossum vierecki, assembly GCA_028455595.1. NCBI lineage: Eukaryota > Metazoa > Arthropoda > Insecta > Hymenoptera > Halictidae > Lasioglossum > Lasioglossum vierecki. The sequence continues at coordinate 12,978,685 of CM052342.1, forward strand.
CATGGAACAAGTATGATGCGTTTATACACTTTCTATGTATAAGCACACATTTTATTAGCAGCAATCCAGACAGATGCCAACGTATTCGTCACCGAGCGTAGCCCTAAGATCATAGTTTACCTAGCATCTGAAAGTTAAATCCGAAATCTGAATACGAAGGGTGTGAAGCGAAAAGACGCGTACCGTTCGTCCGTTTCATGAATTTTTCACGTCGCTCAGTCTATTGTCTTCGATTTACGGTTAAATCGACGCGTATTGGATGCGAGAAGACGAATCGTGCCGAGTAATCGCATAACCGGTGGAGAATTCTCGGCGAAAAATCGTAAAGATCGGGTCTCTTTGGCCTCTATGATAGACCTATCGTCTCTGCACGCGCGAAAATATCCTTGATTCGCCATTCCATCCCGAGAGTGACACGTACGACAATACCATATGAAACGGGTTTCCAAGAAATTGAACTATCCGCGGAGATGGTTTACGAGGCCGTGTCGCAATATAAGACTTTCTGGCTGCTGCCGCTGCTTCTAAAGTAAGTTCATAAACCTGAAAAGTTTCGTACGCGACATGTCGGGAAATTGCTTACGATGATAAGCCAGCAAGTCGGAATAAGCAACGTAAAAGTTTTAGACGATAGCCGCGGGAAATATTCGAGATTATCGCAAATTAAAGGTCATGGCGTCGCGACGCCGCCGTTAACCCTACAGCCAACCATTAAACCCTCCGCGACGCGACCCCGCATTTGTGGATTTAGATGAAATTTTACCATTTCTATAGACGACGAATATTAAATATGATATAAAGGCTGAAACTAACATGACCGTATTCATTAATTCTGCTAATGTGATTACAGTTTCATGTTACACCTACTCGATTTTCCCACGAAAGCATAAAATCCACTAGCAACTTTCGAGTGAACGCATTCCCAGCGAAACTATAATTTCGAAAGCATTCTAACACATTTACAACAAGTATTTCGCCGAAGTAGCGCATGCAAGTTAAAACTGTTGATTGGAAACACAAGTTTATATAAACGATCAACAAAATCCGTTCGAAGCGTAATTTTACCGTGCTGGATATAAACTTGTTAACAGAGGACTCTGAATAAAATTGCGAAAACATTTCTAACCGAAGAGTATCGAATAAATGGAGTGTAAAAGAAGTGAATATCCAGTCGGAGACGAGTGGGAGAAATTAGAATGAAGTTCGGGAGTGAATTGATGATGCGAGAAAATCTGAAGACGTTAATGACGAAAGTCGTCAACTCCGTGAACCACATTTACCGCGCTTAGGACACTGCAAATGAATTATAACCGTAACCCGCGAAACTTGCAGAAGAAGTTTGCCGGTTACCTCGGGGCTCGGGAAAACACAATGTACAAGAAGCTACGAGGATTACCGTGTTCCTTGTGTCTACATACTTCTTCAGGATTAAATAGTTCGCTACGTGACCGCGACATCTGATACAGAGCCATTGGGTGAAGTAGTTATCAAACGACGACGATTATATAGAAAATCACCGTGTTATAGACGGATCCATCAATGGCGATCTAACTTTCGCCAATAACGTGGGTACACCGATTAGAAATCGTAAATGGATGTTACATGAACAATCTTTCAACTTCATCTACGTACAATGGATGTAAAAAGTAGGATGCTCGGCCCAATTAATTATTGTGCAATCTGAACATTTTCACAGAATATTGTCTTTTCGATAGTTCCAGAAATTCCGGACAGTTCCTTTTTTTCTAATTTCATACGCTCTGAATGATTTGAAAGTTAAAGTGGGAAACCGTGGGTGTGTGGATGAATGCAACCACAAACTGGACAGAAAAGGCAGATACCGTTCCACAACATTGTCATTCTCATAACGACGTGCACTAACTCAGAGAAAAATATAGCGAAGTCGAACACTTTTTCTTGATGCACGTAGAGTTAGTTTTACGCCTCATCGACTAGCAACTAGACGTCAAAAATTATAATATCCGCACAGCATAACAACATCGCTGTCTATTCTTATCGGAACCAATTAGATCCCATATCAGTTGCAAGACTTCGCTATACCTCCTTCTATACTTCCCGTCACCATATAGTCCATAACCGTTACGCACGGTCAGCTACTGGAGTCTTTAATTCCAACTCTTGAACGCAGTCTTCTCTACACCCTCGATTGTCTTACTCGAATTTATGAATCCCTCTTCAGCATCGCTTTCAGCAATGGCCGCGTAACGTTGGAGGCCAGCCAATTAGAGACGTCGCGCGCAAGAATGAACGGACACCCGTAACCTGTTAGCGCCAACGTGTTCTTAAAGGAAATTGCTCGATGGCGAGTTGCCATTTGGCCTTAGAAGGATTTGTTATAGGGTAGGATCTTGTCTGCGGTCTTCGGTGTTACTTCGAATCACCTGATTAAAAAATATTTTTCCAATATTTGAAAAAGATATTTTTGTGCTACTAGGGAAATTCAGAAATCACCTAGTATTTACGGTTATGAGGCCTGGTGACGGCAAGCAGCATAAAATTGAATTTCACGAGTAATCCTAAGTCTACAGATAAGAATAAGGGAATGATTGGTTTACCTAGGGGTCCCTTCGACTTCCAGAGGCCTTTCATGTGGGTGGGGTCGTCGTGACGCCAGTTGCGCCACCCTCGGCCCAGACGACGAGACCCTTGGGAATAACCTGTAACATTGTTAGCGGCGGTACCGCCGCCGGCGGCACCGCCACCGGCTCCACCACCGGTAGTGCCCCCGGTAACGCCGAGACCAACACCACCGGTTCCACCGACGATGCCGGTGCCAGAACCGGAAGCACCGCCGCCAGCAGCGCCGAGGGTGCTGCTCGCGCCGCCACCACCTGTCCCACCGCCGGGGCCCGGGGTGCTCGGCGAACCAGCCTGTGGCGGTCCAGCATGGCTCCCCAACCCAACACCACCTTGTGGCAACGGCAATCCCGCCACTTATGTGTATCCAAAGCAGCGTGAAAAACCAATGGATACCGATCAAATTATTATTAGACGCTGTCACCCCTACGCTCTGGGACCTGAAGATCTTGGCTTCTCAATTTCCCTTCAGCTAACCCCCAAACCATTCCCTATCCCTATCTTCTGAAAAACCATGGGGGCCCATGAAGGCTCATTGAAATCTTTCTCTATAATGTAAATTACGTAATTAAATCTGCAATGACTTTCACTAGCCAAAATCTTCTGCCCCAGTTGTAATGAAATTTGTGGCTTTTGGTCACATTCCTAGTAGCACAAAATATATTGTATGTGGCTTACAAAACATTTTTTCAAATATTTGAAAAAAATATCCATTTAATATTTTTGAGCTACTAGGGATGATATGTCGTGACACTAGGATTATTATGGTGGTAGGTATATAATAAGGACTGCAGTGAACATGTATACACTTAATTAACCATACAACAATGGGTTTTCAATTGATAACTTATAGTTTGTCATATTTTTAGCTTAAGTATATACATTATTTTAGGCTGATTCGTGGGTGGGTTTGTGCTTTGTCAATCTCTGCCAAACGCAGTTGATTTATTTCTGGTAAATTTATTCGGGATACATTTTTCCGTATACCATAATTAATAACTAGTATTTTAAGGACATTCGATCGTATATTTGCAGGATGAGATCTTTGAATAAATTTACCGGATCTTAAATCTTTCAGTGCCAGTTCGTTAGCATGCATAAATCAGTAAGAAATGTAAAAGAAAATCTATTTTGCAGTGTTAAAGATATGAAATTAATTTCACCCGGAACATTGCACATGTCACAGAAATTTTCACAGCACCCTTTAATGCACACCTGTTGATGGTCACACAAAAACATTAATTTTATCGTGCCAGCTTGGTAGAAATCGCAAGAAAGATAAACAACTTTGTTAGAATTTTACAACTCTCCGATCAAACTATGGATTGTTTCGTTAATCATTAAAAATATACATTCTATTTTGTTTCTCAAAAGTACCATCCATCTAATTTACCATTCTATCAAATTTTCGATTTCGCCTAACGCGGAAAAAGTTTTGTCGTAAGAGTATCGCTTGAATGATATCATTGAATGACTCACCGTTAATGTTAAATGTTACCGCAGTTTTTAATGGTCGTTTCATAACGGAACTTTTTTTATATAATGTGCTCTCAGCACGACCTCATTGGTCCCAGGAAAGAAAACTTTAACTGCTTCGAAACCGTCTTGATTTAATTAAACAGTTTCAAAGCGAGTACGTCTGCGAGTATACGTGTTAGGTTTTCACGCTAACAAAGCGTTAAAGAAAAGAAAATATGTCTGAGAAGCGTCTAAATATTCCGAAAGAAACAATTAAATATTTTCAATTAATCCTCGAAGCGGAAGCGTCAAATAAATCATGGCGATGCGAAACGTGTAGCGGTAACTCGCTTGGTTCTCTTTCCCGCGAAAATACAACTGAACTTTAATGGTAAAGAATACATATTAGAGAAATGTAAACGTTGTTCAGAATTTACGACGACGATGTACCAGATATTAGCAGATCGCTCGAAAAAAAACTCACCGCATAAGGAGAGGAGCAAAATACTGGCAAAATAGATCCACCCCATAACGTCATCAACAGGTCTCTTCTACGATAGTCATCATTGTCGCACTATCGGCCTTCCTGTCTGCTGCGCATGCTCGGTGACACCGGATTATTCATTGCTATCACGATTCCTGCAAAATAATAACATCGAACTTTCATCAAATACTTAGGTCAACTTACAAATCACTTAAGTCTTAATATTATATGTATAATATAATATTATATTCTTAATTTCTTAATATTCTTAATATTAGGTCTTATTATTTTATTACTTAAATTGATTAGTTTAGTAGTTATGATTTTTGTCTCGACTGTTCATTCACATGCCGTACTGTGCGTCAGTTTGAATTTAAAGAACGTTCAGAAAGTACCGTTTACCTTGTCATTTTATTGATTTTTTATCATTGTGGCAATTCGACACCGCTTCATAGATTCAGTTCGTGAAATTGAAGTAAACTCGTGAAACTCTCCACTCGTAATAATATTGGAATACCGAATAGACGTTCGCGCAAATCTTCGCGCCATATTGCGTGACTGACGCCACCACGTGTTGCGTAGCTGAATCGGTAAACTGATCGAGATCGAACATTGTTGACAAGTGTTATGAACTATAGTGGAGATTAAGAATGGCAGAATGTGGGCGCGGAAATTACTAAATTATTGTACGTTTTGTGTCACAAAGTGAACACGATATTAACACAATACTTTCCTTGAAGCACCGGTCACTAAAAACCCGACAATATGATGAAGGAAACACTTGCGGTCGCTGACAATCTGTCAGAACTGGTACAGAATATGCAGAAAAGTATACAATGCATAATTTGGTAAGTTTTCCATCGGTATTAACGAAATCACACTCTGGAGACACCAATTTTTCAATATAACTTAATGTACATCACCAAATAGATACGAATGGCTGTTTTCTCTTAGTTTTTACGATACGGTATAGGTTATGTTTAGCTATGTTTACCGGAGTATTTTGAAACATTTATGAATGAGCACGTATAGTATTAACGTGTAAATATATTTAGTTAGTCAATTCATTCATTTTACTTTGAATACAATATAGTCAATCAGATTGTTTATCGATTATAGAAAATAATTAATTAAATAAAACACATTGTATTTTATACTATGTGTTTGCGCAATTTTACCTAGAATTGAAGGAATGATATCGGTCTTTACCAACGGATAAGATAAGAAAACTTGCTCTTTAATCTGACGTATATTACAATACTGATGCAATTTCGACGACACGAAACTTTGGTTCTTTTGATATTTCTAATATCGAAACGGATTGCATGCATTACAAGTTACTCTGTTAAATTGATCACTTATTAAAAGTTAAGGCCAGTTCTGTAAAATGCTACATGTTTTATGTTTCAGTCTGCAGACCATGACAGATGCCATACGAACAGTGTGCGGGCATCGATTTTGTCGGGAGTGCATCCAGAACGTGTTGAAAAACAAGAATGCAGCATGCCCATTGTGCAACTCATCTGTAAACCGGCGCAATATACGCGATGATGAGCATATAAATATGTTCATCGATAGATTATCGAAACTGATCGAAGCTATAAGCAAGGATATTAGCATCGACGGTGAGTGCACTCCATTTGTATTATTATTCTCTTTCCAGAAAACGACTGTTAACGTTGTTGTGATTCTCATTTCATATTCATAGCATATCAAAAAAGAATTCAAATTGTGATCCTCAAAGAATTTGCCTCTTTTTCCTTTAAGATACTTTCCTTGTGGAAATGAAAAATGTGCAGTCGCTTGAATGTGAGAAAATTTCGAAGGAATTTTTAAACTTTCAATCTGAAATAGATAATAGAAAACTGAGATCAAAGTCGGTCTGATTTTGTGGTTCGTAGCGATGAAACATTAATAAAAATAAATCTGGTCCTTTACTAATACAGATGACTGATACGACTGTGACCGTATTCGAAATATTTTATGTATTCTTTAATCTCGCAAAAGTAGAAAATTGACCAAATAAAATCGTAAAGCTGTAAATTTTGCAGGGAAATTAATGTACCGCTCGTGATAATTTCTGCTAGCGTTGTTTGCGGAAAATACTTCTTCACGTGTACACGTCTATGTGCCACCATATCATGTTCACTCAGGTCAGCTATCCGTTTCACAGAGAGGAACGAGTCTTTCAAACATTTAGATCCTCCTCCGTTGTTTGGGATTCGGATGCTACCTGCTGCTATCCAAAAGTTCAATGTTTTATGAGGTCTTAACGTTTACGTGTGTCGCTGCGTCTCGGGAAATTCCTGCGGAGGACGTTTAACAGGCACTTTGTTTAAAAATTTAATTGGCCCTGGCTGTAGCAGTCCTCGTATCCGGAGAAGCAAGGATAAACGTATTATCTGAAAAACTATGTTCCATAACACGGAATTTTTACTCGAAAGGAATTACACGCGCGCTTCAGATACCAATAAATACGAAATGTAAATTTCTTAATGTGTACGTAGGAAAAACAGAGAACTATCAAATAAAAATCCAAGGTCTCGACAAACTCGCTTTTGCAAATTATACTGCCCCTTTCTTCCTTGGATTTGCAATTTCAATAGAACTTTTCATCAGTCTGACAAAACACTCGCTTCCCCTCCGACGTACTCGATAGTTAATCTAACGGATACATGAGAAATCTTTTTGCATGGAAATATTTGCGATCAGACAAACAGCATTTGATATACGACACAGGAAACCGCGGTATGTGTTGCACGGGAAATGCTAACATAGCAACGCAGTCACGGATGTACCGTGAACGTAGAAAAAGATAAACGATGACCTGTCCAAATTTTTCTGTAAAACGACAATCGGGGTTAATAATATATGAGTTGTGTAATGCAACAATCTGTTTGATAATTTTCATTAATTCTCGATCGCAATTTATCTTAACGGTAAATAATCTTCAGCATGGTTGTATGTATATGTTGCAGTATCGACGTACGCATCGAGACCGCGCAGCACACGAGAAAGCTGTTCGTCGAATAACATGGACATCACAAAATCCGAGCAAGAAGACTACAATCAGCCGGGTTGCTCATATTTGGAGCCGAAACCGATAAAACCGATGAAACCAGCAAGTTCGCAAGCGAAGCGCGCCACGTCGAAATCGAAGAGATCCAAGAATGACAAAACTAAAACGGACACCTCCTCAGACGCCAGTAGCATAACGAAATACTTTGCAAAGCGTACTATACCCACGAGTTACTCGGACGAGAACACGGCAGACTTAAACGTACAAAGTTGGCTAGAAACTCTACCGGACAAGATGGACGAGGACGGTAGCAAAAGTATGATCAAAGCGCGAGAGTCCCAGCGAAGTACGCCAACGTTGATCTCGAGAACGAACGAGGTAAGCGGTGGAATGCAAACTGATCGAGTCGATCAAAGTACCTCTGGTACCGGCGAGGATGTTGTCAAGGATCGCAGCGAAGACAGAACACCGCGTGACATTCACAAGACGTCCCCGTGCGACCTGCTGCCGTCGACGAAGAAGAACTGGACCTCGGTGGTCCAGTTCGGCAAAGAGATGCGCCCGAGGAAGATCAGATCCTTGAACGTGAGCATCGGGAGTAAGAAGAATAACAAGAACTCGACGGATGAATCCGTGGAGGAGCCAGCGCCGAAGCGGAAAGAACTCCCGAGAAGATCTACAAGAAGAAGCGCGAAGGGGCCAAGTGTCGCGGATAACGACGCGAATGAGAAATCGCCGGTGCATAAGGATAGGCGGGAACAGCAGTCCGAGGACAAGAACAACGGATCGATGCTGGCGGAAGGACTGGTTGCGGGGGAGTCGTCTTTCGTCCTACTCGAACAGGGCGAACAGGTGCGCATAAGAAATCTGAACAGTCATCAGATGAATGACATAATCGGGGTAGAGGACGGTAGGGAGGAATTAGAAACTGAACACGACAGCGACCTGGAGAGACGACGTTTCCTGCAGGAAGTAGGTCTCTATTGGTCGCCGAGCAGGGGAACCAAGACCACCTCGATTGACGCGACTCCGGCTAAGAAGTCCAGGAACAATCTCGAAAGCCCGAATCTCCTCGAAGGCTACGTTTCTCCGTTGGTGGAAACGGAAACAGCCATGACGAGCGAACCTCGTTCCGCGGCCATCCTTGAATGCTCGACCCCTCTGCCTAACAGGTTGTCTCTAAAGCGATACGACATCGATTCTTCATTGGATGATCCTGTGGCCGGTAGTACTGTCTCGCGACTGCTCGCTGAGGAATGCGTCATCGAGACGGAATCGACGGAGACGGGGGAGAAACCTGATACAAATAACAGGGTGGAGAACGAACACGTCAGAGACGCTGGGACTGCCGATAAACCGGAGAGCGAGAAACCGGAGAAGAAACAGCAGAGGGAGTCTCTGGTCATGTTCAAAAAGCTCGGCAAAATTCGCGAGCATCGTAGACGGACTTGTAGGTTCTTGTACCTTGGGAGCCTGGTTCCTCGGTCCTCTAGAGTTCAGAACGAGAGGTTACAAAGACTGTGCAGCCCGGCGAAACTGGAGAATCCTCCGAAACTTATGTCAGAGAATAGTTCCGGCAATAATACAAGAGTCACTGCGAACAACGTGGTGTCACAGGGCGAGGGTAACTTAGCAGCGGAAAGGGAACACGTTGCTGCGGTGACAGCGCTGGAACAGGTACTGCCTGCTGGCCAGGTATTAGAGATTGTAAGTAAAACATCTAATTCTACAGTCGTGACTCCTTATATACCGTATGCTCCGAGGCTGAATATCGAGAGTTACCTGTCCAAAGATATCGTGTCGGCTACCGTTGCCAGCGAACCTCGCGACTCGAATGACATCCTCTTTGTTTCTATCTACGAGACAGAAGAGAACGGCACCGGGCTGGTTCATCAGGGGCCCCCACCCGATAGCACGACGCTCGAGAGGACCATCAAGATGTTGTCACCGAAAAACGACTCTCAGCTCAAGTTCCTTTCCCTGGAGTCCCCTACTACCGACACTCACCCAGCCACGAAGCAACAGGGTGAGGACGATATTGTCGTCGAGAGGAGCAACTTGTCCGATACAAGGAGCGTTCATTCGACGACTCTCGTAAGGACCTCGCAGCAAGCTTCCGAGGGATCGGAGGTAGACGCTCCGCCGCGTAAAAAGAGAAAGAGTTCTGGCAGCATTTTCTCGCCCAAAGGTGCTACGTACACCAAGGATGATAGAACTAAAAGAAAGCACGACGTCGAAACGAATTGTCCTGTCGGTCAGAGTACTCGTCACGAGGTGATTATGTCTTTGAGTTCGGACTCGGACACGGAGAACAAAGAAGACGCGTCGAAGGAGCAGAAGATGGGCTACAAACGCATCGTACCGTTGGCCGGCAGCAGCTCGTCGAGCTCCAAGAAGAATAACACACTGTTGCGTCGTAAGAAGGAAACGGGAATAGCAGCCAAACGGAAACAATCGACCTCCCCCGATGAAAACGATGTGGACTTAATCTTGAAGAGCTGGTCGAAGGACCTGAAGCCGACGGACAGATTCTCGAGGAGAGGGGCAACGGAGGGACACGTCCCAGCTGTATCGGTAAACAAGCCCAACCAGTTGAGGACCGACAATGGTAGCGCGAAGTCTTCGTCCTCGGGTTCGCTGGCGATACACAAGAACACGGCTCTCTTTAAAGGGAGGCGTTTATTCTCGTCGGACAGTGTCTCAAACTTCAAGAAACCGAACGCCGAGATGGTACAGGACTCTCCGAACGGAAGACCTTTTGTCTCAGACGACTCGCCGGACTTCGCAGAGATCACAGATAGAATTAGGCACATTCAAAGAGTGACGCTGGCGACGCCTGGCAACGACAAACAGTCCGAGAATCAAAAGGAGGATGCATCCTTGATGCAGGATAATTTTGACGAAATTATGGCGAACGTCGATACGGAGAAGCTGATCGGCGATTACCGGCCGGGGCCGAAACGGATGCACAAGGGTTCCGATAAGGAAAACGACTACAAGGTGTCCGGGAGATTGTACAACAGCGAGAGGGAGTGCGAGGGCGACAAAACTCTCACCCCGGAGCATGTGAACGCGACTGATAGAAGCTTGACGATGACGGATGATAGATCGCGGTGCGGGAAAGAAATCTTCGACCAGGACTCGCTGATGGACATCACGCAACATCAGATGCAGATCAAACAGTTCGAGGACGATCTGTTTGGAAGGACAACGACGAACCCGGTGAGGAAACCGGAGGACGAGCCAAGGACGCCGCAGAAGACGAAGAACGAGGCTGATAGGTGTTCGGATTTGAAGGGACAGGTGAGCTCTCGGTTCTATCGCATCCTAAAGTGCTTTCGGTCGCGGCATGTAATCCAGCTTCCTCCTGCTTCGAACCAAAAAATAATATACACAGGGCGAGCGCTCAGCTTTGTTAAAAACGTGTCAAATTAAAAAACCTACGAAAACGGACTTTTTCATCTGATACGTATGTAGCATTTCTTGAAACATTTTCAAGGAAGTAATGTGTTTTAATATCTTCTCGCGAGTAGCAAGTATTGCTCGCAGCAGGAAGCAATTAGCGCTGACGTTTGTAGCCGAGTGGTTAGAGAACACGAGATATTACCCGGGAAACTGTGCTAAAAAATAGTATAATTTCCTGGCACGTTCGGTATCTAAATCGTGGCTCTCGTTATACACCGTAACTATTCATTCCGCTACTTGCGAGATAAACAAGCCTCTGCGCAACCCTCTCCAAAGACTCACTTTTGCTCTGAAATATACAGGACGCCGAACACTCGGGCGAAGAAGACGACATTGTCGAGAACACTCCCACCGTCAAGGCGAAAAGGTAAGTAATGCGAGTCTTTTCTAGCTGTTCTTCTATTTCCATCCGTCGTTTCGCGAGCATAATTATTCATTCAATTTGGGAGAACGTAATTCCTTGCTGCGCGTTGATCCGTCAGATTTGTAGCTTTATAAATATGTACACCGCAAAATTGTTTACGACAGGATATTTAGTCTAATACAATGTCGTGAACGACTTTGCGGTCATCGAAGTATTCATGCCAGTGAAGAGGTTGAACGAGAGTTAAACTTGGAAAAAATACTGATCAGCGTTCAACGATAATTTCCAGCATGCCGACTTTAAGCTCGTCGGCGAAGGGGAGTTCTACGGGATCGTCGTCGGTGCGAACGATTATGAATCGTGCCGGGAGTAGTCCATCCTCGACAACCGGAAGTAGCGCGAGTTCTGTGTACCAAAGGTACGCGGATCTCCTGCACCAGAGCAAGCCGAACGTCCAAGCGAAGGAACAAGCAAAGGGTGATTGTATGGGAGTCGGGAATACAGCGGAGAAGAGGTTGAAGGCGGCGAGCACAAACGAGCCGATGAATAGGCCAGCGAATGAAGTGACTGCGATCAATGATCAGAGCTTGGTCCGGCAGAGATTGTGTTTCGTTTGCAGCGGTCTGGTACCAAGGGAGATCAATCAGGTGAAGAGGCTCGCCGACTTGGCGAACGCCAGATACGTGAACCAATTCGTTGAGGGTGTGACACACGTGATCGTGAAAGCCAACGAAGAAAACGGCGCGAGCAAGACCCTGAAGTATCTGCAGGGTATCGCGCACAGAAAGTGGGTCGTGAGCTATCAGTGGGTGATCGACTCGCTCAAGAAGAAGAAATTAATAAACGAAGAGATGTACGAGGCGGTAGACTGTAGAACTCTCGAGGCTGGCCCTCGAAACTCCCGATTAAGGCGGAAGGACCTGTTCGAAGGATTCGCCTTCCTGTGCATTGGACCGTACAAGAACGTCTCTGTCGAGCAGTACGAGGTGAGCTTTTCGAATACCTTTTACCGGGGAAAATTGAGGCTGTTCGTTCAGCACGCTGAATGGTTCCCTTGGGCGGGCTGTTTTAACACTTTGTGCCCAGAAGACGCTTTGAAGCGCCGTTTTCGTTGAGTCGGGCTGGCCACTTTGACTCTACCAGGTTTTATATCTTGTACAATGGCTGGTCGATGAGCAGGAGCTCTCTTCGAGCCAAGTCCGGGAACATCTTCCCCGCTGTGCTAGCTTCACCGTTTCTCTGGCGGTTCCCCTACCACAGGGCTGCTGAACATCTTCCCCGCTGCACTCTTTCCATTATTCGCGGACACGCGAGTTTCAATCATAGTTCTGGTCAGCTCGAGTACGTCACAAAGAGGGAACCAGATCGGCTAACAATCTAGTCTAGAGTATCAGGACAACGCATGGAAGATGAGTTGTTCCGATATCTCGTCCACGGTGTCAGTACAACGGTATCGGTTCTCCGGGTAACCTCATCCTGCAATACAGAGATGTTAATTCGCGTGGGCGAGATCCGTTTCCGGGGAACAGTAGTTTCCTTTTAATGCGGCGAACATTATGATCACACTTAAGATGGTTTCTGTATTACTGGTAAGATGAAGGTCCAAATTGCGTTGTTATCCTGCCGTTCATCTAATCGGTTGTTCAGCGAGCTACGTCGAGCAACAAACCGAGAGTTGAGTAGTTGGTAATGAAACTCTTTGCCTTGCCGCCCCGTTGGTACTGTCACCGATCCAACGAAACGCATTTAGTTGCGTTTTCCTGCCATCCAATTTTCCTAGGCTATTTACAGTTGAATCCTTGCCAAGTTCCGCGGCTTAAGAATACGTTTTCTATCGCAGGAATTGCTACGTGCCACTGGCGGCACTGTGGTCGACTCGCTGGACGCTTTAACTACCACGAAGACACAGATGAGGATCATTGTGATACAGGCGGACACGCACGAGCACGAAATCATCGGTGAGTTTGTCACTGACTTAAATGAAACACCATCGAATAGAATTTTTCAGACAACCTAATATTTTTCGAGCTTTGCAACGTTTTCATGTGAAAAAAATTGCACATCTCATGTGCAATCAATTTAATAGAAACAAGTTTTTCCTACAACGCGAAAGGAAAATGTTTAAACATTGTTTTCCCAATAGGATGGTATAGGAAAGCTCGAGCTGTGCCAATACTCCACGACTGGATAGTCGAGTGTATCAGTCAGTATAGATTGGTATCCTTCTATCAATATCTGCAGGAGTTGTTGAGGACGGATGTCCTGGCACTAGGCTATCCGAAATTTCTTCTCGAGGATGATCCTGACGACGAGGTCGAAGATAGCGTGTCTGAGTAGTCCTCTCAAACTCTAATCCGAATGAAAGAGCTCCTTACTTTTATCGTAATCGTTGCCAAATGAACGCTGTTCGTTCAAACACCATACTACGGATTTTATTTATTTTTCTATTATTTTGATCCGAAGGAGCATCGTTCTGATTTATAGTTTTGCTGTGAACACTGCAGAAAAATCCGTGATCTTATCAGTGCCTTCTCTCAGACCACGATCAGGGCCAAGATAATCAAAACTAGTATAAGTTGAGTACAGTAAGTAAGTATGCAGTCGCCTCTCTACATTCGGTATTTCGTTTAAGTTTCATCGCAAAGAGTCCATTTGTTTCTGTAGAAGAAAACTCATATTACATGCGATTGATATTATTTTTATGACGTAGTATTCACTTTATGCTAAGCCTCTTGTGTATACGTATTCTTTACTTAAATGTAAGAACATCAGTTTTATTTTTAAGAACTCTCTAATCTACACTTGTTAATGCTGCACTATGTTACCATTATTATTCAGGGGCTTGTTGATTTGTTTACAATTCGTTTACAAAACTACGATAGTCGTCAAGTTACCAATATTCCTTTCGTAACATATCAGTGGCCCGCGAAAACATAATAGATTTTAGCTGTTGTTTAATGAATTTTTTCAGTTTACTAAAGATCTTGAAGACATTTCAATTCTTTGGTGTATTTTCCGAAAATTTTCGCGGGGTCGTGGAACGGGTTTCGTTCTTTTTTTCTTTTAATTACGTCGAACACGTGGAATGCGGACAGATAGGGTATGTAGGACGAGAGAAGGTGCTCTCGGCGTGCAATATCAGCGGCATGGGGTGGGATCAGAGGCTGCGTGTTACGAGGGACATCGAGGCCGCTCACATATTCACCGAGGCACACGAACCATATTGATCTGCCCGGGACCACCTGTAGCCAACTCTCCCGTTCTCCGTTCGCGCGCGGCACACACCGGTGGTTATGAATCTCGTCCAATTGCCAGCAAGTGAGGAGAAATAATCACTGTCTAGCCCGTCATGTATTCAAAGTGCCTTGTATCATGTAAGCGCTATGTACAAGCTTCGCCGTGCCAATTAGAATCGGTGAGGCGACCTGTCCGATCGCCCCACCCGATGCTCCATCTAATTTACATTGCCGTTGAAATCTCAGTGGATTCAGAAAGTATTTTGAGAAGTTTCAATCTATAGGATTGTTTAAGGAAAAGTTGATCATCGGTATCTTATCATCTGCTACATGATGTCAACATATCTTGGAAGAAAATGCTTCTTTGTGCAAGCTTCAAAATTACTCAAAATACTTTTTAAAACCGTTATCGCGATAAAAATCGAAATGTCGCTTTTTGGTGCTAAATGTATGGAGGTCGACGTATAAGAAAGCGTTTTACGTTTTCCACGTAACTAGGCACAGTCTGTTACGTTAATCCGAACAAATAATTATTTTTTTAAGCGTTGTACCCGAGGAAATATATTTTCTACTTGCTGCGAAACATAAACGATTTTGATAGTTTGTCGTCGCATTTATTCCGACCTTCGGAATTTTAATTAATAAGTAACAAACCTTTTTAATTAATAAGTAACAAAAGATAGATTTACCTTTTCATTTAATAACTAGCTAACCCGACAGACGTTGTCCTGTCCAAATTTCAATAAATTTGTGAAAAGCTATTGATAATTTAAAGTTATAATTAATTTCAAAGTAAAAATGAGAAAAATCGTATTTCTAAGTGATCATTGTATTTATTAACGTCAAGCTGCTCTACTTGTACCGTTTCAAATATAATGATCTTTGCAGTTTTTCTGAATTTCCCGACTTTCTTTCGTAATTGTCTTTAAGTTTTTTCAAGACCATAACAAACAAAACAAAAAACAGAATTCATTTTTATTATTATATATAGATGGTACAATAATATTCATAACCATTTTCATTAGAAATGAATCCGTTCTAGTTGTTCTTAGTTGTCGCTGCACGAAATTGTATAAAATGTTTAGAACAATGTTTAGGAACGTCGATTCGATGAATTATTTACAGTACCGGGAGTCTCTATTCAGTCTCCCTTGGCTACGGTCGACGATGTTTGCGAATCTCTCGCAATTGTGCATAGTATCGTGAGTCTGCATTGTACCCTCCCATCCCGGTATATACATATATGCGAATCGCATCCATTTATATTCCAAAGAGTACAATCTTGATACATCTGTAAATGTCAGGCGTGTTCCGTCTTTTAAAGTGCGACGACACGAAGCACCAGGAGGGAAATTCTATCGACAGAATGGGATTACAAGGTGTATTCGTTTCAGCTATTTTAATTAAGTCGCTGGAAACAATTCAGTCTGATTTACAGATCGTTTCAATGGAATTATACGATTAGAAAGTCTGCGAAGACGATTCTCACGTAATAGAACTGCATTAAGGTGCGATCAGTGAACCAATCAAAAACGAAACAAATCAATTTAATAGTAAACAGTTATTTTAAACAAAGATATTTTTATATAATGCATACATAAATAAACAGTATTCCTCTTGCAATTTTGTTCTGATATTTATTATTGTCAGGAGAATACTGTCACTAGAGATTGTCTATCAGAAAATAATCACATGTCCAGAATCGATCCTTTCAGATCGTAGCGTTGCTTAAATGTTTTCTCAGATCGGTGAAAGGAGGAGCAAACTTGACTGATCGATCGAGCTGAACAAAGAATACTAATTCTCCTACGGCAAGCAGAATCCAGGTAGGAAATTCCGTTTGTGGCTACCGTTACAATTGATCCATCAGCGGTCAGTAATCAGCCGCGGTGATCGCCACCGCTGTGCGATCTATGGATTTAAGTTGATCAACGGTGCCGGCGCGCTCAGTCAATTGGGCTCGAAGCTGCTTCGCGTATTTAATTCCATGCTGGGATTAACACGATAGGGACGATAATCAGGATTAACGAGACGCGAAATATCGGCTAGCTCCGAGGATTCTCGGTCAGCAGAGTGGACACGTTGGACAGAGATGGAACAATCGAACAGAGAAAACGCGCTTGCGTATGCTGATTAGAAACCGGAGCAATTAACTATGCGAGTGCAAAATCGTGTAAGCAATTCCTAGACAAATAGTCCGGCCGAGTTTTCGAAGCTTTTGTTCGAGCGGGCTTACCCGAGAACTGTCGCGAAGAAAAAGTACCGCGAGTTTTTCGATGCCTGGATTCGAATAAACGATCTTTAAATCACTTTCGTTTGTTGTATTTCAATCTACGAGACTGTGAATAGTTGATCAGAGTTATATATATATATATACATCGGAGTGAAATTTATCCGAAAAATTGTTCGTCGAACACAAAGAGCAGAAATTCGGCCATCATCGTCAGAAGCAATTCTCTCGCTGACAAAAATTCCTGCTGGAAAAAAGAATGGCCAAAATTTACGCAGCCTCCGCGGTCCAATTACACGAAACCCATGAAATCGTGGGGAAAAAAGCTGCTACTAATACAAACCCTTCCCATTCCGTATAAAACAGTTCGTAGTTCTGAATTAAAGCGGAATGTTTCCGAATTGTTTCACGCATAGGTAGCTCCGCGTACCGCGGCATTTAACGTTTGCATAATTCAGGAGAGGAGGGGTGGATCCGGAGGAAATCGGCGGATAGGGTATTGGCTAAAAATTAGCATTGTTGGAATTAAACTCGTGCTTGTTATTTTAGTGAAAATGAGTGGAATAAGAAAGTGTTGGAGATTTAACAATGAAGAAAAAGAAAACAAGGGGGCTGTGTAGAGTGTGATTACTTTAATTACATGGTTCGTTTGTTCACATGAAAAACAAACGCAATGCAAATACATCTGGAAAAGGATTCAAACTAGAATCGAAACGTCGATGATTATTTGATAATCTGCAAAATTGTTTTTTGATTTATTAATTGATCGAACCGTAGCGCCGAGAACATTCAACATTTATTATTAACGATATTACGATCGATATTCAAAGACATCGATCGACTGTTTTGATTGGCAGCATTTCCGCATTAAACGGCTCGTAGGATGTTGCAGCAAGTTTCGAAATGGAAGGGAGAAATCACTTTGGACCGTGTACGGGTTAAATTCCGGCAGGAATGCGAAATGGCTGACGGTATCGGGGGCCGATCATAAAACTGAATAATCGAGGAGCTCGGCTCGCCACAATTCGACCGAATAATTCGGCAGCGAATGTGATGTAAGGAGCCATCGATGAACCGAGCCAATGGAAGTTTCATGACTGCGATCCACGGTCGCTTAACCGTCACGTTATAGATCCCGTTTATCGAGAAATCCGCTTATAAGTTAAACCCCGCCCTGGCGAGATTACTATCGGCGACCGGGCCGTTATGCTAGCGCCACGCCGGTGTCATCGAGACGCTGCTGCGATTTCCACGAACAACCACCATTCTCCCCGGGTAAACGGATTACAATTACCGTTGCTGAATCGGATAGCGACTTTTATTTGCCGTGTCGGATCGCTCGTATCCGGTCCTCGTTAACGACACTTTAAAACTTCGCGAAGACCATCGCCTTAACCGGCGAAACGTCTCCGGGAACTTACCTGGCACGGATCGTTAAAAGTTTGGCCGAATGACAGTGGTTTTTAAAGAACCCTTAGTTAGGCGAGAACGAATACGTCAAGGTGATTTCCGTGGCCGGTAATTGTTGTAATTGGATCGCACAGCGCGCAGTGGAGCTCTCCACCCTCAACCCCTTCTTGTCGTTTACGCCCTGTCCTTTTCTAACTCCGGCAAACCTCGAAGGACGTAGTAATCCTTACGCTTTCTGGGTCTCCATACCCCTTTTTAGGGCAAGAACAGCTGGGACTTTGAGTCAACCCCCTCTCCAGTTGAATGCTGGGGTTGATACAAGAAAAGGGAGAGAAACAGGGACCGGAAAGCACCCTTAAAAAAAGGTAATACTGTATTTTATTACCACGTTTTTATTAGCTCGCTTTCTTGTTTGTCTGTTTGTTTGTCTGTTTGTTTGTCTGTTTGTTTGTTTGTTCGGTGGCAAATTTTGCAATTGATTTTAAACTAACTTCCTGATGAGCTAGAAATTTGAAATTAAATACATAGGCTCAGAACTGGATGACAATGCATTATTCAAAAAAAAATTTTTTTAAAAAGTCTATCCGTTTCGGAGAGAACAAAAATTAAATATTTACCTTTTCATCCCCCCGCGAACTACGTCATCGCGTTCAGTGATCCCCACTTCGTTCGACAACCCCCTCTACTTTACTATGCGTGCGCACTCTGACTCGTCCCCACTTCACGAACCCATTTCGCCCCGACGCGCGAACCATCGGTAGTGTAGTACATCATCGCGCGACGATCGGTATCGGTAGTGCAACATCGCTTTGTTTACCAAGTGGAATTTACAGTAAGGTTAGTGAATATATCTATCGCATGCGCCCCACGTTTTTTGTTTGAAATCTCACAAGTTTGACTAATCTTTCTCCTGAAATATTCGGGTTGTTTCGTTTCTCGCGAGCAGCCTTGTGTACGTTATATCCTCGCCGACACGAGGCAAGCGACGCCTAAATATTGGAATTCCACTCGAGTCTACCAAATATTTGCCAACGCGTTAATACTCGTTGAAGAGCCCGCGGAACTGTTATTCGATGTTGAACGGGTAATTTGTTACTCGTTTATTGTATAGGAATCGGATTCACGGGGAGAGGGAAGCGAGACCATAAAATTCCCGCGTTTCCGTTCGGGACGTTTAATGGAGGCTCCGTGGGTAGGATAATGCATCGAAAACTACGCCGAAAATAACAAACGGTTATGGTAATCGGGGGAAAGGGGACGGTTAACCGGGCTAAAAGTAACGCGATGATTAATGGCGGGCCTTGTAAGCTGGCAATTAACGGGCTCGATTAAATAATAAACTATCGTGAAACGGTGATCACCTCTAGCTCTTTAAACCAGTTTGGTTAAAGGTGGGATTGTTTTAAATTTTCTATATTAAAATACAATAATATTAAATTTTCTATATAAATTTTAACCCGTTATTTCCGAAGCAGTCCACTGCTTCGACATTGAAATCGGCGTGTCACGATTGAGTAATACCACTTGTAAGCAATAGAATAATTTCAATTACCGTAATCTCGCGCAAAGGAGATCCCGCCCTTAACAAATTCGCCCGTTAAGAAATAAAAACGAGGTAACCGTTGGTGCTCGCCCGGTGGATTAAGCTGTGACGGGATCAGCCAATTAAGATGCCTCCGTGGTAAGCTAAACAGAGTTCTCATTACGGGGCTCGTTTATGCAGAGTATCCAATTTTAATTAGGGGACCTAAATTTCTTCGAAAATTGGATGTAGTGTGGCGCGGCGTCGCGTATCGTTTTCAGATAGTATTTTTCGCATGTTTAGCAAGCTTAACTGTGTTTCTTTTATCTCGATCGACAACTTGTAAATAACTTAAATTGATCGTTTCGCGCAATCATTCGATCTTAAGCAATTTTGCAAATAACTATAAATTTTCTTTTTTTAAATCACTGTAAATTGTCTAGTTCCAGTTAACTTCCGTGTTAAAAAATTTAAAAAAAAAACGAAAACCAGCGGTTCTATGGAACAAACTTACTTGCCAACATATTTAAGATTTCAATATCCACATTTTAATTGTAATTCTTTTAAATCGTCGGAAACGAATAATTCGATCATCTGGATTGATTCGAATTGAGCATTTCCCGCGTAATTCGCACTGGGATTTACTTAGTCGTCGAAGTAAGCGACATTTCGCGAGCTGATTGTGCGACACGTTCCCCTTTCGGCAAAATAGTTGCCGTCGGCATGGATTGATCGTCGATGAAGCATCGCGGAGTGCATTTATGCGTGGAAACAGTTAAAGGGATCGATTTTAAGCACCGCGTCGCGGGTATTGCCGCCTGTTTTATTACCTCGTTTCAATTAATTTGGAGCAATGGTCGGGTGCACACATTGTGGAAAAATCGTGGGACGGAATTGGAAATGGAAATTGGAACGGTAACCACGTACATTCGATTATTCATGTTCGTTCTTTTCTCTTTTTTTTTTTGTTCCGAATGTGTGTGTACGTATCGCGATGTATCGCCGCGAATCATCTGCAAAGTGTGTCGCAAAGCACCACATGCAGATTAACCATTTGCTCATTAATGGTTCACGACGATAAATTAGGTGCCGTTTTACACGTTCGAATTGCGGTAATTCATACGTTTTAATAAACGAGTAACCCGTTATTGACCCGAGATAACCAAGCTACACGAAAATGATGATCCCAATTTGAAAATACGAATATAATACAAGATTATAATTTATTAATGTGTGGAGTTATAATTTTACTTCTTACGGGAAAAAAACACGAAATTTATTCCTCGATCGTAGTTTATTTGGACAGAGATAGGAAAGCACAGAATTTACAGTTGGAGTTCCCGAAATGTTAAGGATCATTCCAAACATACAACGATATTAATTTTGTGAAATACATTTCGTCTAAAGCAACGCTTGCACGAGATTATAATTTACCAAT
Source organism: Lasioglossum vierecki (assembly GCA_028455595.1). Taxonomy (NCBI): domain Eukaryota; kingdom Metazoa; phylum Arthropoda; class Insecta; order Hymenoptera; family Halictidae; genus Lasioglossum; species Lasioglossum vierecki. The sequence goes on from CM052342.1 coordinate 12,999,909, forward strand.
TTCAATACCTCGAAAGCTAAACAGTAAAATCACACATTTTATATAGTGGAAACGAGATTCGTTATATTAATCATGTAATATAATAAAGTTATTTATTGCGTAATTTAATTGCCGTTCCTGCGCTTACGCTCCTGCGAGTATGTATTGACGAAGCATCGTCCTATACCGGATTGCAATCTTCTGTGTGACGGAATATCCAATTAATTGCATAACCGGCGATGAAACTGATACGCGTTGCTCTTGATAAAGTACATCGATAATGTGTCGCAGCAGTGCATCCGTTCGCAACGGAAATTTTCCATGGCTGCGTTTCTGCGTTTCTTTAATTGTCAAAATTGTCGGATTAAAATAACTGAAAAATTAATAACACGATAACAGCCATATCATGTATCGTTCGTGCAAAAGAAAAGTGACACGAAAAAACGTTATTGAAATGTATTAAACGAAATGTTTGGCAATATTATTTGCGAAAGTTCACTTGGCAAACAAGGTTGACAACAGAGAAATTCCGCTGACAACAGCTCCTAGCAAGTTAGCGTACAAGAAGTTCGAATTAGCACAGACGCGTCCGTAATCGTTCAAGATCTCTGCGAAACTGAAACAGAAAGTTAAGACCGGATTGGAACTGCGCGTTCCAAACAATGCGCAAGATCGCGAAACACGGCTAACAAAATGTTTATCGAATAAACGAACGAGTTTGCCCGCCGCGAAGTAATTAGTATGAAAAGAACGACGGCTTTCGGTTGGCGAGGTAATAAAAATAAGGGAGAGAAATGTAACCGCTATTCATCGTTAATGATCTCGTTAGGGTCACTCCCGGGCATCCATGGATTAAGTCTGGGCGAAAATTTGTTTCTTTCGGGGAGAAACGAGCTTCGTCGACTTGGCGCTGCATTCGCGGCGAGTTTGCAATTTGTATAGGCAAGCCGCAGTGAAAACCCGAGAGCCTGCATCAGCGCACATTTTAATTCCATTTAATCGACAATAATGGGAGAAATATGGCCCTGCCTGTTACCGTGATACTTAAAAAACGATAAAGACGGATCTAAAGGGCGACGTGATTTATTTTTACCCACCTACACACCGGCTCTTGATGATGATGGAAGACTGGTCGATATTGCATTAAATTACAGTTTTCAGTCATGAAAAGCTGTAAATGATCACTCTAGATTCGATGTTGACAGGAAAATTGCATTCGGAACATGCTTACGTTGCCACGGAACGTGGAAGAATTTTTTCGCAAATATCTCGAAAACTAAGAGCTAGCGCCGGGTAGTTGTAATGACAAAAGTTGTTCAGAATGGTGTCCTCGATAACATATGTCATGGTCATCGGAGCTGCTTCCCCTAAACGTAAGCTTTGCCTAACCGCGAAATAGTACATCGTTTCGATTGATACCGAGGAATATTCATGTTTCATAAATGCAATTTAAGATCCTCGCGACGCCACCGACCTGATATATTCGAAACCACGCAGAGAGGGAGCTCAAAGTTTCCATTCGAATAATTCAAATTGTTTAATATTAATTCCTCGAAAATTGATAAACTTTCCGAGTAATACCAAGAGCGTATTTACGAAGCAAAGAGTTATGTAAATCGATGAGATTTACCCGATAGTGACGACCGTCGTCATTAAAACAAAAGAGCGGTTTCTGACGGTGGTTTCATCGTGCAATTTAATACCGGCAGTTTTCACAGACAGCTATTCTCCAGAGACGTCTGTTCGACCGCGGTGTGCGGCGTTTTTCAATAAATTTCAAATTCTGTACACACCGAGAACGAATTCATTGCCTCCGTCGACATTCCATTTAATTTGCAGCAGTTAGCCGGCGCAAATTGAATTTCGAACGTTTTTTTCCGAATATTCCTACGGATCTTCGCCGATTTTTTGGCCGGTTACGAATACCCATGGGCGCGAACACAAAAAAAAAAATTGAAAATTGGAATCCCTAAATCCTAAACAAAAATGCATGCAAATCTATCATCCTTTTTGTCCGATCGTTGATTGAATCCTATTTCATTCGGTGTTTGCAAAACTCAACTAGAATATTTTTTCATTTACCCTTAACAAGCTATCGAAAATGTCGGATGAACGAAACGAATTGATGGTTCTATATGAAAAACGAGATGCTGCGATTTAAATAAGTAAAAACATTGTAAAAATTAAAAAATACTATTATTCAACAGTTTAATATTAAATTCTCTCAAAGTGACGAATGCATATAGTTACACGGACTAATCGTCAATGTGAGATAATTTCGATAGAGCTAGGCAGGGAGGATTAAAAGAGATACACAGCGAAAGAAGCGGTTACACGTGAAAACGATGTCGTCGAATCGGCGAAAAGAGATTCTAAATAGGTTCTACGCTCGCATTAAAGGCTCGGAACTTTCGTTGAAATCGTCGGGCGCTCGTGTTGCGCCGGTAAACGTTTACCCTGAACCGAGGCTCGGCTCTTTGAACGACCGTGGAAGGCACAAAGGCTTAAACTTTAAGAAGTATACTCGACACGAATACGAAAAATGAGGCGGAAATATGATTTGTAGCTTTCATATACGAGCTTATCGCGGACGAATGTAGAGGGCCCCGAGGCTGCTTTCAGCCGGATTGTGTTCGTCGACAAAATAAAATAATGTTAATGCACAGCCGGCGATGAATCCTGGCCGAGCCTCTTTCAGACGAGAGACCGCCTCTCTGACATGCAAATTCGGCGAAGATCTTTTCACTCTGCTTAATTAACAAACTCGCGGATGTTGCCTCTGCTGATATTCGTGGTTTACTCGGCAACGGCCATTATAACTGTTATAAATACCCCTCCGTTTGCATAACCATAACCTGTTTAAGCAAGCGGAAACTCTATTAACTCCACCGATCTGTAAAACTACTGACTTAGTACTTATTTAGAATTTACGGTAGACGCGAAGGATGCCTTTAGCCATTTTTCTTTTCATCCCCTCTCCCTTAGGTCTTCTATTATTTCATTCGTTGTATTATTCGTTTAGTTTAGAAAGCTGCTGGACACAAACACATGGTTCGTTACGTCTTGGCAGTTGTCCGAATTTCTTGCAATTTCGTTCACTGATCTAACTTTATTTTCTCTGGCGACACTTATCAAAGTTGTCGCATGTAAGACACGAACGCACCACAAAAGAACAGTGCTGTCTAGCTCGATTAATCTTCCGAGTCGGCGCGGCGCGTCCACAAATGGTAAAATTAACAATTAACCCGATAGATCATTAAGCCGCGACCTCCATTTTTCCGTTTCTCCGTGGCCGCTCCTTCCAGACGGTTTTTCCGACGATTTCCCGCGGCTTTTTCCGCGTTCCTCGTGTCCCTGCCGTTTCCTTCGTGGTTTTTCTTGCCATTTATCCGTAGCCACGTAGCCCCCGCAGCTTTTTACCGGTCATCTTTTTGTTTCTGCCGCTCCGTTAACTTTTTCCCGGCTTACATCATTTCCTTCTCTACCCGGCGAGCCTCGTCCGACCGCCATCGTTTTCCTCCGACAGACCCTTTTTCTCTATCGATGCGCCACTTCTACTACCTTTCCAAGTCTCGTCTCGTCTCTTTCTCTCTCTCTCTCTCTCTCTCTCTGTCGACCCTTTCTTTCCTCCCTTTTGTTTCTTTATCGTACGCCGGTCTCCCGACTCCCTCTGGCCGCTGCCAATTAACAATAGCAAGTGCCGCGAGGACTCCCTTGCTAATTTGCGACGGATTTAACTGCAGCGCACTTTAAAACGCGAGAAAGACTCCGGGTCCAGTTTTACTTTTCTTTCTTTCTTTCTGCCAACCCTTCTTCGCAATGAACCATGGGCACACGCGAGACCGGTGCGCCGCTTCAAAGATACGCCTCTCGCGCTGCCGAGTCTAATCTCGACGTTCCACCATTTGTCCCGTTTATCGCTTTTCCGCGGCTTTCTCGCGTTCCTTGTTCACCGTGTGACCTAGCAGACCTTGAGGTCGCGCGTCAAACTTCTAACGAACGCCGAACACCACTTGGAGTACACCGAACGCGTGAGCGTTGCGATCTATTCATGCACTGCGGGTGCTAGTAAGTTAATCATGATTACTCTCAATAATATTTACAATGAACCTAGAACCATTATCTGCTTGGAGAATGATATCTGACCAGAGCTTTATTTTACCACGTTTTTATTAGGTCCTCTGATCCACTCTGACTCGTCCCCACCTCAGTATGTGATAGTACGTCGCCGCGGGACGATCGGTAGGACATCATCGCTTTGTTTACCAAGTGAAATTTACAGCAAGCTTAGTGAGTATAAAAAGTATTAATATTAATAAGATACCATTTAAATTATGCCATAATATTTTGTAATAATTTTATTAATTAATTCCCTGACGCGAAGTAGACAAAGGGCCCTAGTTGAAAGAAACGATGAAAATGCAATTCTTTATCGCGAATCGATAAGTTCCTCGAAATCTCACAAGCATATTTTTAGAACCGAAGCTCTCGTCATCCGTTGATTCCGGCATCTTGAATCGACTCTGGAGGAGAGGCGTGAGTGGTTTGGCTCGTTTTCACTCGATTTCGAAACCGGCGAACGGGAGGGCGCGATCGATCTGCGGAAGTAAGAAGTAAGAAATCCTTCGAGACTGAGAAATTCGTTCCACACCGAAGCAACTTTTACGGGGCAGAACGATCGAAATGCCGCCAGTTAATTTCTAAATCGATATGAAACTACCGTCGGTGAACCATTAGCAGGTCGGGCGGTTTCCGCAAACGAGCCAGTGGAATCCTCGCGTCAACGTTGCTCTTTAAATCGATATTTAAATTCCGAGCCTCACCGGAAACATCGTCGAAGCAAATAGCTTTGAAGCTGGACCATTCGAAAACCTCTATTTTCGCCGATCATAGTTTTTAATTGCTGTCCGAGTGGTCCCGTGGCCCTCGAAACTTCGATGTTGCGTTAAAAGAACGAGAGATTTCGCGCTGAATTCGGAAATTCGCGTTCAACAAGTCCTTAAAGGGGATACTCGGTCTCCGTATCCGCTGCCAATTAAATTTTTATCGGTCGACCGCACTAGGTAATCCTTTGAGAGCTCCCGGAAGCTGGCCGCAGTCCTTCCGAAAAATCGACGTCCGATATTCTTTTCATTTTCAAATTAGAATTCAACTACGACGTTCGCCGAATGTCCTCGGGGAGTTCGTATAAATAAACGCTGGGTCAATTTAGTGCTTCAGAAAACTCTCTACGACTAGCAGTTTATTCGATGAGTTAATAGCAGACTGCTTTATGCATCATCGAATTATTAGTTCATTGACTCTAATACTGGATCTTGCTGAATAATTGTTCGAAAATTGAAAAATCTTCGAAATATTTATTATTATTATTATTATTATTAGATATACGAAAATATCAATTTAGTTACTTCAATTCGTAGTTGCTCCGTATGCGAGCATGGCTCTTCACTTCATGCCGAGTGGCCACAAAGTTCCTTTTGCTTTTAATTGTTCAGCCCCATTTAGGATAACCATTATCACGGTCGGTTCATGGACGTTTACTTGTACTCGTTTCCGCTAGCAAACATGCAAATTCGAACTGTAATCGTTTGAAGCGGTCCGCGTGAATTTCCTGTAGACTCGTGCGTGCGTAATTGTTCCTCTTATTCGTTGTTAATACGGCCTCGTCGCGGAATTAATGATGGAGAATAATACTGAGGTCAATAGGTGGATAGAATTGTTGAAATGTAAACCAGTGAACATAATCTCGAATTCGGAGTTCGTCAGGGATTAACGAGAACACGGTTGGAAGCGCACTCTCAATAAAATTAACTTGATCATTTTCTGGGCTTTTAGTACACTTTCGGTTGTATACGAATCATTTCCATAATAGTGAAGTTTCTGTTTCCCTGTTGGAAATTCGAATGTTCGTAATAGTACACGGTATCGCGAATATTATTATATTACTTGTTTAATTAATTATATATAATTTAATTGTATAACTAATAAACAGATCTGACGAACGCCCTCTTGAAATAATGTATCACTTGAGAATGATCCATATAGGGATCGAAACCACAAAATTTATTATATACTTAATTTTCGATCGAGAAGAATATTATCTTAATCAAATATTAATAAGCAATTACAAAAGTTCGCTGGTGGGAGAGGAAGAGTAGTTGTAAAAATAACGAAACATTTACCGTACCAAGGCTCGCTATGCAAAACGGGAAAAGAGTGTCGAGGAATGCTTGAAGCATTCTATAAATCGCGGTTTGCATATTTCAAACGATCTCGTGTTCCATCGAAAGCTGCTCGGAGCCGTATCGAGACTTATTAAACGTCCGATATCGGCTTAAGACGCTGGTAATTATTGGACGGGCACGATTTCAAAGCAATTCTCATTACTCACGAGTGTCCCCCATCGATTATTATTAAATCGTCTTTATTCCGCCGGCTGGTAGCCTGCGACTGTCTCTCGAGGGAATCGAATAAAATAAAACGACGGACATCGAACGAACTTCTCCGATATTCCATTGGGCTGGGAACGCGTTCGAACGGTTTCCGATCCGGCCGGGCCGCGTATCCGCCATTTTATCTCGCGGACAAAAAGAATATTATTGACTGCTCGTTAATCGTGTCGGTTCTTTTTACGCGTCGAGTCGTTCGTCCAGAGTGGCAGCTGTGCAACATGAAAATTTCATTTTCTTCAAGGTCGTATTTTCCGAAATTTCAATACGTCCACCTTCAAATCATTTTGACCTTCAAAAAACACGAATTAACGAATTAATAAAGCAATGACCATATCTGAAACTATTTAAAAAAAAAACAAAATCTTCTGTCTTCCCAAAATCATTAATAGAAGAGGAATTTATCCACATTCTCTGTGTTACGTAACAAAAACGAGAACGCTCGTTCTAATCGTCGTCGTTGTTTCTCCCCTGATTGACCAATCCTTTGTTTGCCGCGGAATTATTCGAATTTTTCTCATCGGTCCGGCATTTCAATGGAGAAATTCCGAAACAGATTGGCCAGCACCGGATTTCTACGATTTATCTGTGTAAAATCGCAGCTTTGCTCGAACCCGCTGCTTGCGTTCCGCCGTTGCCCGTTTCGATAACTTATTCTACGAGGAATATCAGACAAATCGCAGCTGCATACGTGATTTTGCAAATTGTTGGGAAACGACTGGAACAGAAAGAGTCCCGCGATGGAAAAGAATGGCCGTTGCGACCCGTTTTTCTCTCCCTCGTTGGGAGCCACGTTGCCGCGCAGTGGGCCGATGCTATTACCGCTATTAGTAACGCTGGACATTCGAACCAAATTTCCAAGTTTCACGGGAATTTTGTTTCGGTATATTTTCGCGAAATTAAGGACCTCCCTCAATTATATTCTACAGAATTTTTACAATTTTTTACGCCCCCATGTCAATATGACAAAATTTATCCGAAATAAGTTATGCTGCTGTGTTATTTGTAGATTATACAAATACTTTTTAAGAAACATGGCACAACCGTCCTGAATACACTCCGCCACTCCGTACCACTCCGCCGCGCCACTTCGAGCAACGCCCGTATCATTCTCATCCCACTTTCCGACGGAAAGATTTGTCAGAGGGACAAATCTCGAACCCGATGCCTAGACTTTCGATCTTTCTCGCGTGAACGATCGTTTCTCGCGAGCGTTCTCGACACCGAAGTAATACGCTTGCCGATTTAGCCATCGTGTTTGCCGTTGCTGATAAAAAATGGTGGATCGTAAGCAGCTGCGCCCACCAATAATCGATCCACGATTTATCCTTGATAATTTATTCACCACGATGCACCGCTTGCGTTAAACGAGCCGAACGATTTAATTGGAATTTTTTCCGTGTGAATTTTTTCGTGCGGACCGTTGCAGTGGTAATTATTTACAAAAGGATACACATATAAAATACAAATTAATTATCGATTAGAGATTAATACGCTCCTTTTGGAGCACCCGGTGTACATTCGCGTTGCACCGAAATATGTTCGGCACAGAGAGTAACTATGCCGGAGCGGTATCAACACATTCGTTTCTTCTTTTTGCCACGTTTCTCCAGAAGAATCGTGCAGATATTCGAAAAGCGCAGTGAAACAAATAATAAAGTTCAGCATAGGTGAGCCCGGCAGAGGCGGGCGAGCGGCTGGTCGGAAGCCACGAAATAAGTTAGGCAATTCTACGTTAAAGTACATAAACCACTAGCCTGTGGCTATCCGCTTATTGTGCGGGGGCCAGTTCAAATTTTATTACACTCTTTTCCGATTTTGTTGCGGTCGCGAACTACTACAAACATCGCTAGCCTGCAGACCAAACATTTAACTGTAAATGTTATTAACACCGACACGACGCGACGTCGGTCTCTGCGGCCACCGGGGACGCGAAACAGTTCATTTCTTTCCGGTCTTCTTCCGTTTTCGTTTCACAAATTTTTTATGGCTGAAACGAGTAGGTGGCGTGGATTTAAAGAATTCAGAAGGAAATTCTTCTAATTCAGAGGTTAATTCTTCTTCTTAAAATTTTATTGTCGAAAAATAAGGCCTACCCTAATGTACACCTTGGACGCGAAACGGTTAGTTGGCTTTTCGGTGGAAAAATTGTTGACCATAATGATTTTTTTTGTTCGGCGTATAAGCTCTCGAGTGCGTCGAACGGAAAGTTGGTTCGAAAAATATTGGCGTCATCGAGCGTCCCAGCAATTCCACAAGAACTCGTACAAGCACGTTCGAGTGCCTTTCAAACTTTCCCCTCCGGGACTTGGCTGGAAATTGGGATTATGAATTTCCTGCGAAGCGAACAAGCACGGGGGAACGTAATATGCGAGCCATCTCGAAATTGGTTCATCGAGAGATTATCTCGTTACGCAGATGTCGCGCGAGTAATCATGTCCCCTACCCCCCGCGCGCCGTACCGTTTTAAAAGTTTCACGGCAGGAAATTCACGTTCCCGATAAACTCTTGCTTCTTTTCTGCTCGCCTCTCGCCTAGTCGTTTTTTCACGCTGCCATCGACACGGTCGGCAGGTCCACAAACGAAAATTGCTGCTCATTCGTTCAATCAAATTTTTCCGGCATCGTTCGTAAAAACATTCATTGGACCGTGAACGCACAGATATACCTAATGGACGCGCTCGCGAGTCTGAATTGAACTTCGATCATCGCCAAAGAGTATAGCTGGATAAGATAGTCAAAAATAAGATAGTCATGACCTATGTCAATATAAGAAAATTCCTTGAAACGATGTGGATGCATAAAGTTGTGGTATATTCTAGTTAGAGAATTTTTTCTGACGCAAAGAAGTCTGGTGGAAAGAGTTTGAAAACCGCAGAAATACTATCCAAATAAGGAATACCACTGTAGAAACACCGGTACAAAGTTTGAACGTCGTGAAAGGCGACGAGAAATCTCTCGACGGTTCTCCGGTAACCGGTCTCAACGATGAAATTTGACGGTGTTATTGAAGGCCTCGCCTGCAACGTGACTTCCCGGTTCTACGTGTGTCTCTGGATTTACGTGAGCCGCATTTCAGATCGACTCCGATATCATTTCTGCGATTTCAATTGAACGAGCCACGGAAACTGCTCCGGAGTAGGTCGCCGGGGATTGTTTCACGTATTGTTAAATCTGATGAACTCTGCTCCCGGAGTTCAAAAACTCTTCTTCCCGGATTTCGTTTTATTTTCCTTCCTTTTGGATCGTGCTGCCTGATTACTCTCAATTTCCGAAAGAATCCCTGCGGACGTTGACGCGCGGACACGCAGCGACGCGCATAATAATTGATCGCGCTTACAATTTCTTTTTTTTTATTAATAATAATAATCTAGAGGGTAAACTTCTAAGGGGATGAAGAGGGGTTGAAACTTTTGTACGAGGAATATTTTATTTATGGTCAGATTTCCTTGAAACTTGGTCTTAATGTTCTTTGATATAATTAATCAAACACCTACTTCAGCATTTTAAAAAATTCATCCCCTATGAAAAATAAAAGAAAAATAGTAGAGTTGTTTCTTGTCACCTTTTTTTATTCGCGCCCGCAACCTGCAGTATAATTTTCGTCGGCAAAACCTTTTAAAAGTTCAATTGCTCCGCAACGTACATCACCGTACACGCATCGTTCAAAACACACGGCGTGTGGCGGCGCGCGATGCAAGATTTATGGCCGGGCAAAATTAATTTTCCACTGTCCGGGGGAATCCTATCGAATTCTCTGTGTTGCGAGGTGAGGCTCTCATGACTTATGTATCGGCCGTTTCCAATTCAATATAGTCCGGTTTGATTCATCTCCTTTGACTTTATCAACCAACGATTGACTGCCAACGGTTTCGCAAACTGAATCGAGAAACGTCTACGCTACACAGAGGGACAAATGGGCCAATTTAGGAGAGCAAAAGTCACGTCGGGAAACGGATATAACGCAAACTTTTATCTAAACGCTTTCATTTTTTAAAATGCTTATTAATAATTAAATACATTAATAAATCTTTTATAAACAAATATACGATCGATAGAAAGGAACATTTCCCTAAATTGTTTCGAAATGAAGACATTTGGAAATGATTATATATCGACGTTGAAAATTCTCTAAAATTTGATAGTTTCTACATCGCTGACGCGGTGCGGCGACTGAACAAAATCAAATCAGCCTGTCACTGCTGTTAATTCGAATACGTCGGAACATCGAATGCAAATGCCGGTTAATTCGTGAGATAGGAACGGGATTGCGCGAAACCGCGACAAACAAAATGGCACACTGATCGACGGGGAATTAGTCCCAACCTTTTGGAAGCGGTTCAATGGAAACGGAGATCTCTGTTTCGTCCTCGCTCGATGCTCCGTGCGGCCGCCCGACACGACGACGAGAACAATGGCGATAGAACAACAACAACAAAAAAATACTGGCTTTCATATCGACAACCGTGAATTTGTATCGGAACCCTTCGTCTCCGTTGTAGACGACGTTTTTCGATGTATGTACTAATGTTTACGTGTCTGGCTGATATCCGGCTCGGCGTGATACACGTATAGCTGCGAGAAATAAAACTGATTTAATGCGAGCACAAATAGCGCGAGAGCCTCGTTTAATTTGTATTCGCGTCGGCCGCGCGGTTTTATCGTCGTCGCCTGTAATACCCCTCGGCTTCCGATTAATCTCGGTTAACAACGATGCGGCCGCTTCGCCGGTCACCCGTGTCGAAGGAAAAAAAGGACATTTGCATTTGTCGGAAGTCGGGAGTTCGATTAGCGTTCGCGCGGTTTAACACGTGCCCGATAAAAATGCGGAACTCTGTGGAAATCCACAACGCGACAACGTTCCTTCCGAATGGACCGTAAATCTCGGTAGGTACGTAGCTCTATCGAGGGGCCTCTGATCTCTTCCGGTGACGGTTGTCGTATACCACATTTAATCAAACTTTCGTAGCTCGAAAATTCTACGGATACCATGGAAATCACCGACACAAATTTCCCCGACTCCAAATTTGACAGACAACGCCTTCAACCGAAAACGACTTTGATCGACAACGAATTTTTTGATGGCCTTGAAATATGTTGTCAAAATCGAGCTGTGGTAACATCTATAGGAAAAAGTTGTTGAGAATGTTCACCTTGACAACATATTTCAAAGTCATCGAAATAAATAATTACCCAATTGGTTTTTAATTTGTTCGAAGGTATCATATTCTTCCACGTTCTCTAACCATCGAAACAAATCTCTCCCGATAAAGTGATTAGAGAATAGTTGGAGACGTCCAATGGCAAGGTAAATTCGCGATGGGGAATCTTCTCTGCGGAGAGGTAAATTGTTAGAGGGGGAATATCGCGAGTCGGAGAACGACACACACGGGGGGGAACTGCTCGCAACAAGAACTCGATCGATCCCTCGAACCATGTACATACTATGTGCACTCGGCAAATTTCTTGAAGGCGCTCTCGCAAGAAGGCGCGGGGGGCTTACGCGCGACAAGAATGGCGGTATATTAAGGTCGTCGGGCGGGCGGCAGCCGTGTGTTCGCTTTTGAAACACCGTCCGCGAAAATGGAATTGCATTTCCACGCTGCGAACGGCAATTGCCCGCGAATATTTCTCGTCTGGCACGGAAAAGAGAGGAAAATTGTCCGGCTTCACGGCCGCATTGCGCTGGCCTCGACTTTCGAAGTGTCGAACAATTTTATCCGCGAGGATTTACCGTCGTGTTTCGATGTATGTATTAGCAGTGCCACGTCACCAGCACAGATTTCCGTTTCTTTCCTCTCAGCTGCGCCGCACCACGGAAGCCTCTACCGAGTACGCGCAACGGATCATCAAATCGCTAGACGCCACTTGCATAACATGACGATTTTATATCGGTAAGTTTTTAAGTGAAACTTTGGCTTTCGTTGCAATAAATTTTTATTTTTTGCCGGAAGCGTCGATGCTTGCAAATTGCATACACATTCGGATTATTCGATAACAACCGGAGAGTGCATTATTTTAAATTTGAAAACGGCACGAGAACATTTACCACTTTACTGGACGTTTATTTATTTAACGTATGTCCGATAACCGTTTCTCGTTTTTAGTAAACGAGCAAACAATTCTCCAAACATGTTCCGCCTGGCATCACAAATAACCGCTTTTTATTTTCATTTCAATTTCGATCCTACTATTTTTTACGGATAAAATGGTAACTGTGCTACTTATTCCGGAAAGGAATTCAAGTTGATCGACTTGCGCATCGGATCAGTTTATTAAATTCCAAATGATTTTGCGAGAAGCGTTCAACGACACACGGAACCTATAAACGAGTTGAACCGATTCCAACGATTGCGTCGGAAGAGAATGTTTTCAAATTTGCGACTTGATCTATGTGCACAGAGAACAGAACGATAAAATGTGCAAAAATAAACCGCGGATTTGCTGTGTTAACGGGAAGGTATCGTTCGCATCGCGGTTTTCATTCTAACTTTTCCGGTATTTCCGCGCAATTTATACGGATTAAAGGGACTGTCGTTGCATCCGGCAAATTAAATTCATTCTAAGGGCACCGTTTGTATTTTAATGAGCGGCGTTCGTGTCGTCGAAAACGCAATCTGCTGGAACTCGTAGAAACGGCGATGCTCACATTATTTCCCACCGCAGACCCGGGAACAATATTTCACCGGATGTACCATGGACCCGTGGAAAAGTATACCAACACTAAATTTCCATTTAAAATGTGTATTTTCAATATGTTTTTTACAACATTTAAATGGTGCGTTGTACAAGTCCATTTCACAGTCGCATATTTTTTGCATTCGCTTGTTTGTACATGTTTGTACCGTGTAAGGTTAACCCTATATTCTTCTCGGCCGACGACCACGGAGAATATCGGTTCCATAAAAACGGGTATCTCGTGGTAAACGTTTATTAAAAATTTTATGGGAATATTTCCGACATGGCATCGACGGGAATCGAAGGGAATGGTTGTCCCGTATGAATAGGCCTTTGTGTCTACACCTGTAAATTATTACTCGATCAACGGAAACTACCCACCACGTCACCAACGGATCTATAGAAATATTTAATCGAGCTTCCCCGTCGCGAGTTCTCGATACTTGTAATACAAACTCGAAACAGCCTTCGGGAGAGGCACGTTCTCAGACTTCGTACGTGATTTCTAAATGGGAATATTAAATCGATAAGCTATTCTTCTGGCACGCCTCCTCTGGATTTCATTCTCTTGTCGCGAATCAAAATTTCAACGAAACTTGTCAACTTTTTCACGCTCCACAGTCGGCAGGATATTATTATTATTATTATTTATTATAGACGAACTGCAGCACTTTCACAATCAGTATTTACAATAAAAAATTAAGAGAAAGATACAAATAATAATAATAATAATGGTACGTTCATTAATAGACTGCCAACAAGTTTGCAAATTAATTTAACTCAACGTTTCGATCCATTATTAACATTTTGTAGTAAAACTGGAAAAAAACATACTTTACGGAGTCGGGAAGTCATAAAAATCTGTGGACGTTTTCAGATGGTAGACTAATTCTTGCCGGTGGCAAATCAAAGTTTCATAAAACCAACGAGATTTCTCGAAGCTCTCGGTTCTTGGAACATTAGCGACGTATTAGCGAGAAGCGAGTGGAGAAGATGTCGGCGGGAATTTTCAATTCGAGTTTAATGGACCTGTAAATCTGTCGATTCGTGAAGCTGCCGCGCGCGAATTATCCACTCTTGGGATCATAATGGAGAAAATAGACGGTGCCCGATGAAAGTTCCGAGACGAGAAATTAATTCGTCGTCGGTGTACGGTTGAGTTTCGCGTTGTTTGCCGTGTAATTTTGCCATTACGGTGGCCGGGATTGCTCCGGGGCGAAACCACCAAGTTCTGAAAATAAATGAAAATATATAGGAGTGTCATGTAACTGGTGAGACAACGTCGCGTAATGGCTAAGTTGAAAATATACAATTATATTTGTCCGTTCGTCGCGGCGAAGTATTTTTCGTGCTTGAATCTTGACTTCGTGGCGCGAGAGACTATGGGAATGCGAATGACAGTGACGTGCACGATTGTGCAAATCGTTGCACACGGAAAACGGGATCGCCGACAGTGGAGAGGTATATCCGTGTCGTCGTTTGAGTGACGAGCGTGAAATTCTGCGTTCGAAAGCGGTTAGAGAAGTTGACAGGAGTATGACCGCGCCTCCTCTGGCATTTGGATTACAAACAAGCCTCTGAAGTATGATTTCGATCTTACAATATCGAATAGGCAACGGTGAAATAAACGAATCGCATTGAAAAAACAACAAATATATGATCAATCGCAGTCTTATAACAACAAGACGAAGAAAGTAAATAAATAATTTACGTATAAAATATACATTCTTCTGTCAGGTGAATATTTTTGGAAACGGAATAAAATAATAGCAAAGCAGGAACAAAGTCGGAATAAAGCAAACATTAATTTATGATAATTAATTGAGCGCGATAAAAAAAGAATAACGAAGACTTGCATAATTAAGAATGCGCTTGTACGTTATTCCCGGGTTTCGTTATAATGGATAAAGATGAAACAATTGATTGCATAAATATTTAATGTGATCTTAAAAGCTGGTATTTATTTAATTATTACCATGTATTTTCAAAGAATTGTAAATGATTAATGTACAGTATTACCATTTTTCATTTTATTCGTCGGAGCCTGGAGGTTTCAAGATGGCGACCTACCACCGCCTCTGAACAAATATTTCGGTGGTTGAAAACAGTCCGGGGACAGAAATGGTTTTCTACGAATTTTCTCCGCGAAAAAGCAGGGCGCGTGCAGACCATTACAAGTTGTTTCTCGAAAAAAATCGGGTGTATTGTTTCGTCCGGGATTTTTTGCACGGTGCACCGGGAGGCGAAAAGACGTATCGCCGCAAGCCGGAAATGGCATTGTTGCGTATATGGTTTCACGATTTGACGAACAGTGAAAATAAAGCTGCTCATTCGACCGTGACTATGTTGCACGTCGTTACTCTCGCCGCGGGCATGGAGGCCGGAAATTTGTCGAGTCACGAGTTTCCGTTTTTACAATCTTTTCCATTGGTGGCCCATTCGTCAAAGCGAACCAACGTACAGAGAGCGAGAAGAAACGCGATATCGGTCCAAGGATTTCCCACCCCCTTCACTCTGTCTAGTGCGAACCGAGATGTCGATACCATTTTTCCACGTGGTTGATTTGATCACCTTCCAGGTGAGTTCCGAGAGTTTCTAGATATACATACAATATATACAAATATACATATATTTGGAACCGTGAATTTACCACGTTTTTCACGTTCGGATTCTATGCAGACTTATTTGGAAAAAAATTGAGAAAATTGTTTACTCGACTTTAGAAGAAATTATTTAACAACTAGCTAATTTTTCTTCCCCTAAAAACCTTATTCCGACAATTACGAACATTTTCTAAAAAAAAATTAGCGACGAACATCACATTTTATTTTTATTTATATGGATATTAAACATTCACTGTATCGTGTATCCGAAGAACTATCAAAATCGAGTAAGATACGCATCGCCGTAAGTAGACCCGGATATTGCGCTATAAATCACCGGGCGATAGTGCCGGCGTAAAATATTATAAGAGCATGTCTCAAATGTACAAGTTCGAGCATCGAACGCACAAATTTACGTTCAGTTTACGGGCTGGCCTGCACGATAGGTTCGACGTCGACCGAAAAAAGAACGTTCACCGTGCGCACCCTGTCACTTTCTTTTTCTCGTTCGGGTAATCACGAAATGGCAACTATTTTCACTGTAGAGGATGCAAACGACTTTGGGGCTCGGTCGGTCTGGCGCTAGACAGCGGTTTCACAATCCGTCGCACAAGAAGCGCAAAGGCGACACGTGACACTTGAATCTCTCCGCATGGCTGGCCGTGTAACAACTATAATTCCGACTTCGAGCCTCGCTCATAGGAACTCTTCCGCTCTCGCGCTGTCGCTCCCTCCATTCTCTCTTTTCTATCGATCTTCCTCTGTCTCTGTACAAAATTAAAGTAAAAACGGCTACACCAGTATTGAAAATAGTATTTACATGACCAAACTATTATTTGTATTTGATTAAATTATAATTTAATTTTGTCAGAGACAAAATTATATTTTTCTGTCTGACTTTTTCAAAAACTCGACCAGCCAAATCGGACCAGGTCCCGTGAAATGTCCTCAAAGCATCTTCTCTCCTCCGAGCTTTTCTATTCCGCCGCGTAGCTTCTCGTAAGACGATTTCTTGGCGCGTCTCGGAACTGTCCCTGGCCGGATGTTATAACGAGCATCGTGCGTGTTACGCTGCTTTTCCCGGAATGCCCCTTGTGAAAGGATTATCCGGGCGGAAGTATCCTTTCGGAGTCAGAGGCTTCAGGAGAGAGAGAGAGAGGTTAATAGCGGCTGGTAACGATCGACGTTGGAGGACGTGGACGGATCCACGCCTGCCGAGAGCTAAAAATTCTAAAGACGACCGACGAGAACCTCTTCAGTCTCTCTCTCTCTCTCTCTTTCTTTCTCTCTTTCTCTCGCTATCCAGTTATTCCTTTTCGGAGATTTAACTCGTTGAACGGCCGCAAGGCCTTAATTACACCCCGGCAGCAGAAGACTCCAGCCCCCGGTGGCTCTGTTAATGGTCTACGTGGCCTGCAAAATTATTTCGTACGTCTGATTGCTCGCCTCGAGCGATACGGAATCCCCTGACACCCCCTTGTGCTCCAACCGTTTTCCTAATTAGG
This sequence comes from Lasioglossum vierecki, assembly GCA_028455595.1. Taxonomy (NCBI): domain Eukaryota; kingdom Metazoa; phylum Arthropoda; class Insecta; order Hymenoptera; family Halictidae; genus Lasioglossum; species Lasioglossum vierecki. The sequence continues at coordinate 13,017,122 of CM052342.1, forward strand.
TTTATAGGTCTGCGGTACGGAAACGCACATGGTTCTCTACGTGCTTCTTTTTTATCATCCCCTGCCTCGCTTGTGTTTTGACTGGTTCACAAAATTACCAGCTTAATTATCCGCAGGGTGTCTGAAGATTCCTTCGACATCCGGAAATTGGAGTCTCTTGAGTTCATTCGAAGCAACTAGTCCAGGATCCAGGGTACATTTTTACAATTGATTATTATCGCCCAACTTTTTCTCTTAAAAATTCTCGATTGTGATAGCGAACAGGGGTAGCAGGGATAAAATATGTCGATTTGACGATTCTAAAAAATTTATTACTAACTGGGTTTTTTTGTGTTAAATCTCAAGATAATTATCTAAATTATTCGGTAACATATTCGTTCTATAAACGTCGCTCACCAGGATAAAATATTAGAGAAGCACTCGCGATGGACTTATTCATGAACGGTTTAATTTTGTCGGGTAGATTCTTAAATCTTTAGGCGTGCTCTATTGTAAAATTTCCTTCGGCGCTCCGTTCGTTGAAGGACTCTCTACGAGCCGGATAATAGCGCGGGATCGCGTATCCTCTACCGATAATAGAGTCTTCCAAAGACGCGGTGAAAAACAATGCTGAAGTTCCATTTCCGCGATTCTCTTCTTCGGTGGCCTTCTCTCGTTTCCCCCAACGCACCGAGAAACTTTATTCTCCATTGACCAGGGCACACGGAAGCGTGCCTCAAGTTATCCAACGATATCGACTTTTCGCCGAAAGCCGAAACGATTTATGGTTTCGGTAAAATCCCCCCCGCGGTTCACGCTATTCGTGGAAAGCATTTCCATGTATAACGACATTCAGCCTCGATTAAATATCAACTTTTCGCGTCGACGCCGACGAAATCCCTCGTGTTTTCGTTTAAATTCCTTCGCTGACAACGTCTCTCTCTTTCTCTAATTCTCTCGTGGGCGAGGCGGTGAAAAAGTTCGGAGAAAGTTAAATGTCAGTGAATTACCGGATATTCGGAAGAACGAGAGGCGATGTTTCCAACCCTTTCCTCGTTGAAGACTTTGGAATTTGTTATTTCTGTGATGAAAAACTAAAGACAATGTAATTAAAAAACGTATATAATATTTATAATCCGATCTGTCGTTGAATTGTACCATTAAATCGGATGATTTCGAGCATCGTGAGATAATTAAGTTTTGAACGAATCTGGTCCATCGACGTATTCAATTTTCGCTGAGCGTGGCCAGCGATGCGGGATCGTAAAATCACTGTAGACGCAGTCGTAAAGCGCACATTTTAATTCCCTATAAAACGATCGCGAACGGTGCGCATATTCCAGCAAAACGTTTCGGGAAACCCATAAAGCAGATATGCCTCTCGGGGTCGTCGTCGCCGGGGATGAAACCGAGACTCGTTTGATACCTCGTCGATACATTCACGTTTGATATTCCTAGCTTACGTATCAATCCATTGTTGGACGTGTTTCCACACACGCGATTTGAGCCGCGTTTGAACAAATAACCGAGTTACATGGCAATTGCCGGCGCGGATCTCTCGCGAACAACGTTTTCGGGCCAACAAGTATTCGCTCGAAACCCCGGTTCGACTAACAGCCGCTGTTCGCTGATGCAGTAGCCGCGGTTGTACTTTTGTCATCAAAAGATCAAAGCAGCCACACCGGTCATCGAACTAGAATTCGCGTACGATTTCACTTTTGCTATCATAACGCAAACAGTACAGTCTGGTGTCGCCTTTCGGTGAGAACTAATATGATTAAGATATGTAAAATATTGTTTCGCAGACTGACTATTGTTAACGCAGACGCACACACGCACACGTCAGAATATTATTATTATTTATTACTAGCTAACTATAATTAATTTTACTAGCTACTATAATTAATTTCAAAGTAAAAAATTAAGCATAAAATTAGCATAGATGCTGGAATATCTCTGAGCGGCTGAATTTTGCACTCCCACGTTCCACGTGGACTCGTCATCAATTTAACTCGCTGGACACGTCCATATCGAATGTGAAATATACTATTTATCAGTTAAGACGATTGTCCATGGCAGCGCGTGTTTCTTCGAACCAGCAAAAATTCAACAAACGGGAACAAGTGTTGCGAGCACAGTCGAGCAACGGTGCCAAACTTTCGTTCCATTTCGAGATTGAAACAGTCATTACGGTTCTTTCGCATGAAACTTTCGCGATAACAAAATTCTCTAGGAGAGAACTTCTTTTCCAGGTCGAATCGAACCGAGCTCGGTACTTATCGCGTTCAATTAGGAAGACATTAACAAAACACTGTCCCGTTTTTCTCCGGTGGCAAGGGGGCGCGTCGTTCCGGAATCAGCGACACGTATTCGGCGCACGTACTCTCCATCTTAAATGCATTTTAGATTCTGAAATTCCAGCGATTCTCGGGGAGTGTCACTCTCGATAAGAAAAAGCTTCGATCGACGGCATTATAGGTAAACTCAATTTAAACGAGAAATCAGTCACGCCGATTTTACGGGGCTGCTGCGCCGGTGCGGCGCCGATAAGGACATTGTCTCGTTCGGATCTAATAGAAACTCTGAACCTATCAATTAACGGTTCTGCCGAAATTTATGCAATTAATTCTAATCTAACGAAATCCGGATTATCGGATAATTCGACTGTATATCTTTCCGAAAAATTTTGAAGAAAACCAGATTAACTACGGCGGACTGTTATGTCCTGAAGAAAGAAAGGATTTTTCTTCTCGATAACTTGAAGTTTCTTGGGTAGTCTACGCAAAAAGCAAAATTTTTTTAATCTTTGGAATCTTATCATAAGGGTAATACAGCACAACAGGACAACAAAAATTGTACGACTTACGCAAATTTTAAAATCGACTTTCTTCCGAGTTTTTTTTAGTAAAACATCCCCGTATGTCGTCGAAGCAGTTCCACTGAATGCCCAAGTTAGTTCCCGGCGAACATTCTGAAGGTAACGGTCGCGTGCAGGCATCGGGGAGTTATATGTTATCGCATTGGTCCTTGCAGTGGAAGTCCCCAACGTCCGGACATGATCGTCGAAATTCCCAGAGATAGGCTGTTCGCCGGATATTCGGAGTGCCAATAAGGTTGTATTCGTTTCCTACAGCTGCGGCGTCAACTAGCGGTGTCGCTCGTAAAAAAGGGAAGAGTAAAAAATCTCCGAGAGCAATCTCGCCGCTAGAGTCCTCGATAATTTTTCCCTCCGCGCAGGGACGAAGAGGAACACCGCAGGCCTTTCGAGAAGCTCCAATTTCGATGATTAAATGGGAACGTCACGCGAACCAGGTCCAGTCCCGAAGGATCGTCGCCGTTCATCCGCGAAAATCAGGAACAAGATGAAGTAAAAAAAAGAAGAAAGTTTGACGAGGACAGGGGAATCCCGGGTGTACGAGCGCATTGTCTGGTTGCACCGGGTTCGTCGTACTGATTACGCGGCCGGGTATCTGCCGATGACGGTAAAACAATGCGCAACGAGCGGACAGATAAATAAACGGATGTCACCGGCCGGGCTACGAGAATTCCTTTTTTTTATCGAACGACAAGGGAGAAATAGAGGGAGGTTTCTGTTTCACGTACGGGCTATCTGCCGTCTGGATCTGGCGATCGAAAAAACACAGCGTTCAAAAAATTCTAATCCTATGAATTTTTATAGCTGGGAAAGAAAATGGATCTCAACCTTTGCCACAGTCCCTTACTGGTTGTTAAGTAAGGGTGCTAACCAAGTTGCTCCACCAGTGGCTCAGCATATTCAATGAATCGGTAACTGGTGGTATCACCAGTATGTGAACGTCGATTGTTTGTGTTTTACAATGAAAAACATCTGTAAACGGTAGCCAGGGAGATTACTAAAAAATTTTAATCCGGCCCTGGTTTTCGCGATGCTAATACGCTACTCAAAGTGTAAAGCAAGAAAGGGTAACATATGCGGGACCAGTTAAAAATGGTGATTTCGCGAGCAACGTAGTCAAAGGCCAGAGCAAAGGGTGGCTAATAGAAAGTGGAGGATTCGATTTGCAATTTGCGCTGTCGAAACTCGTCAGCTGATCGGCGGGCTACACGTGGCCCGGTTATCCGATTGCTTGCGCAAGGGTCAATCTGTAAATGAACGAGATCCTATCTCCAGCAATCACGACATCGCTGCGCAGGATGATATCGATTGTTCCACTAAAATTTCGTCAGCACCAGCTATACCGCCGGATCGTGATTAATAACAAGAGCGTGGTACTTCCGTCCCGAAGTGCACGCGGCCTACAATCTCAACATCCTGAAACATGAAGTTCTGCAAGGCTCCCCCCACGAAGTTTAGGCGAATACCTTATCGGAACGAGATCCGGCGTGAATCTTTAATCCGTTCTCGGAGGCGCCCGTGACTTAATTGTAATCGGCTGGAGAGGTCGGCCGATGCTTCGTTTTCCAGTTAACAACTCGACTCCATTCAAACCGACCGCGAAAGGTTAAACCCTACTTTAAAGATTACTCTGCCGGAGACAAAAGTCGCGGGGACAAAAACCACCGCCGGCAGGGAGCGAAAGCTCGCGCGCTCTAGAGACGGAAACAAACGGGGGCTGAGTGAGAGAGAGGAACAAAGAGAGAAAACGGTAAATCCTCGGCGAAATTTAAATTACACGTGTGCAGGATCATTCTGACCATTTTGATGAAATTTAAATATGTTATAGGGTTCGACAATTTAAACAACTTTTTCCTTTTACAATATAGGGGGTATTTTTCGTATTTTGTAAAAAGAATATATGACAACGTTAATTAACGTTTCAGTTGAAACGGTGTATCGACAATAATGAAAGGTATATGTTTACGTATTCGGCGTAAAGCGAGGCACTCGACGCTATAAGACACATTCCCGAACACTTAGAGACGTATTAGGGATAAATAGCTAATTTACCGGCAGCCATCGATTCGATCATCCTTCGGTATGCAGTTAATTACAATTGCAAATGCTAACACTTGGAATTCTAATGGCAACGCGTCGACGCTCCGCGAGACATTCCCAAACGGATTTTACTAATACCAATTTACCTGTTATATCTCAACACCTTCAATACCATATAACGATGCCGGTTAGTGTTGATACATATCACTGTTAACGAGTACGTCTAGCGAACTGCATACTGCATATATCATGAGAAATGCATGTTATATGAGTCTGGTCGTGTAAATTGTACAAACATCGATTATAAGTAATTACAGAGATTAGGCACCTGCTCGTCGATTCCCACTGACCTCGATGTGTGAACGTTAATTCTGTATAACTTTGGTTATTGTATACAGGGTGTCTGGAGTGCAACCGATAACAACACAAAATTCAATTTTTAAAATTTTACATAAATTGTAAAACTGTACAATCTGATATGCTCCTATTTATGGAGAAATTTTGCACTCGAAACATCCGTAAAGTAGAAATCTCAAGCTTTAAAATGCTTCTTTTTTTCATCAATTTTGGATTTTTAGGAAACTTACAGCAGTTTCAATATTGAGCAAATATTGAATTAGCTGTGGCCGCTAGAAACCGGGCGAAAACCCCACTGTGCAGCGCGTATTCCAGAATAGAATAAACATTGGAGGGAAGAGTACGAAGCAAGTAGTACAATAGAAAATCGGTCTGTAAACGATCAGACACGGAGCAGTACACGCAGCGGAAAAGGGAGAGAACAGTTTAAGGGGACTAAAGTCGTAGGAGTCGTGAAGAATTCCCTTCCTTTTCGTCGCGAATCTTCTAAAAACATTGCAGGTAAGCTGAACGTAAGCAGTACGAGTCTACGAAAAATCAGACCGAGTAAGTATACCGGACAAACACGTGCGCTTTGCCGATGCGGGCAAATAAAAATCACATATACAAATCTAAAATAAAACAGATTCCCCGTTATCCCGTTGTGCTTTCACCAACTTCTGGTTTAGCTCTGTTTCAACCCGCCTATATTTTCGTTGAGAATCTCCTCTCCGCGAATCGAATTACCGGTATCCGTCTTCCGTGCAGCCGTAACGATATTGTAACGCGTTTTATTCCGCCACTCCTTGTTTCCTTCCAAGCTAAGAGCACACGATAAACGTTTTTGATCCGAAAAAAAATATTCGATTCGCGAGTTTCACTCGGCAGATTTTCCTCCAATAAATCCACAAGTTGAGTTTCAATTATCGAAAACCTCCGGGAAAAAATGGAAAAGCAATTTCCGTTTGGTTACTTCGTTTATTTCATCGATCATGCCGAAGATCGTACGCACAGTCCAACAGGAAATTATTTCGACTCGGTACCGAGAGAAAGGAGCAAAAAAACATTTCCATTAGGAGTTTGGACTACGCGAAACAGCAATTTCGCGTGCGCGAGCCGGACAAAAGGTAAGGGAAAACGCTCGGAATGATATATAAAATAGAGTGGAAACCTTACAAAATATTGTCAGGCCTCGACGACGTCGGCGGGAGCCGCATTGTTCGTCGGCGAGGATCGATAAATTAGCTGGGAGAAGAATGTCCTTCGGAAAACGTCCATAAGCCGTCAGCACCTGGCGCGCCGCAACATGTTCCCAAAGGACCTTTCTCCGTGGCAATCGCAAAAATAACTAATGGGTCCGAGTTTCGACAGGAGCGGCTGAAGGGCGAGCGATAATGGGAACAGCGACGAAGCAAGAAAACGATGAGGGATTTAAGGCGACGAAATTGTAAAAAGAAAAAATGAGAGAGACAGAAACATCCGACGTACAACAAGAAACTGCCATTTTGGAACAGCTGAGAGGGTAAGACATTTAACGAGCTTCTTATTACATTTACAGTCTCGCGGAAAATCATAATCTGCATGAAGTCGTGCATGGAAATATGCATCTGCATAGAAACCTAGCAGCTGCAAATATTTCCATGCATCTCGCTTCCCATTTTCCTCTTTTGCAGCACGGTCCGTCAATATTGGAAATACGTTTCAAACGAAAGTAAGAATTGAATTGATAAAACGTCTGTGAGGTGTGTTCGGCCACGCGTCCTTCCATTTTACGACTTTTCCAAATTATCGAACGGCTACGTAGTCTTTTACACGGTCTAAATAAGAAAAGCAGCTTTGCTGTGCCGGCCATATCACAGCTAGGTGTCCGAGCAATCGTAAAAAATGACTAATGGGTTCGCGTTTCGTGGGATATGAAGGGCGAGCGGAGACTACGATGCAGAAGGACCTAAAAGAGAAACGGGCGTAGAAGGATGAAGGGCACGGAGACACCTTCTGCCCCTGTCATTTTTGTTCTCGCTGTGGCGTGCAAAAAGAGAACGTCGCGTCGGAGAGTATCCTTCGCTTAACAGAGAGTCAACTCGTCGCGTCGCGTCGCGTCGCGTCGCGTTGCTCTGCAGCTTCTTAACGAGAAAGCACCTCCAGAGAAGCAGTCGGGGGCTGGGTCTATTCATCGAGCCCTACTCGGCTCGCAACCCGCGATATTAAAGGCCACCGTTGGCGTAGGACATCCACTATCGAGGACGATATCTCGAATGCGGGGATTGTTGCTGGCCGATTTAAGCCGGTCCAAACGACGTCATCGCGGACCCAGCCGCGTGAATATACGCCTCGTAAACCTGATGTACTGTCTTATACCAGCTTCTTTGGCCCGCCAGCCTCGCCCCCGGCGGACAATAAACTGTTTCGCTACTTTTTTTTTTATTCCACCGCGGGCATACAATCCCGAGATACGTGGGAGCATCGCAAACACGCCCCCACAGTCGGTTGAAAGAAAAACGCGGACGAAAATAATTTTTTAAGTTATTTCTAGGTTTAAATTGAAGGTGCTGAATTTAAATAAATAATCAGATTCTACTTAATTCCAAGCCTATAAAATTTAATTGTGAATTTCAATGTCGAGCAATACCAAAAATTTGTAACTTTTCGATGAACCGCAATGGACCGACTTTTAACATTTCTAGATGAAAGCGAGATATTCTGTAACAATTAAATGGAAATACTGCACCCCGTTTCACGCGAATGTTCAATATCAAGTTTGAAGTTTATTTGCGCAGCATTTAATTACACGTGTAACTGGATGGCAAGACCAAAAATTTGTGACCTTTGGACGAGTTGAAACTGGCCGAGTTTTATTCGTTTTTTTTTTCAAATGAAATTTGGATGTTCCGTAACAATCAAATGGGTAATATTGCACTGCGGAACAAGAATTTTCGAGTACCGAGTTCGAAGTTCATTCACGTAGGAATTAATTAAACATGAAATTATGAAAAAATCTGTAACTTTTCAACGAATGGAAATGGTCTCGCTTTTCCACTTTTTTTGAAAGTGGAGAGGACGAATTGTTAGATGGAAATATTGGCACGACGAATTTCCAACATCAAGGCTGAAGTTCTCTTGGTCTTTTCTACTAAAAATTTGTAACTTTTCGATGAATGGAAATGAACAAACTTTTCCCCTTTTTTTCGATGAAAGCGGAATGCTTTTTAAATAATTTTATTATCATCGTGATCTTCGAAGTGAAATTTATAGAAATTAATAAATGAAGCAACGTACCGAATCGAAAAGATTCGAATAAATGAAATTACAAGGTTTATTTGTTTCAGACAAATACGACGGAGAATGCTGGAAAAATTTCGGTCTTTTTTCGTGTCATATCTTCCGCAGCGTGTACGCAATTCAAAGTCTTTCGTAAGAATTTATGGGTTTGCCTTTCCTCGAGCGAAGCATCTGCAAGTGTTGCAGATTCGGGGGAAAAGTCCGTATCTTTTATTATGATTCGGGTGCCCCCTCCTCCTTTCCCATACCCCTATTCCCGTAATTGCAGTCTCGTCTTTAAGACATGCTGAAGAAGAAGAACTGGCTCGAGAAAGTATTTCAAAATCACATTTCGTCGACTTCATAAATCTTGGTACAAATTGAACAGTCGTTTCTGCTCTGAATCATTTTTTAACGAGCATTCGATTCATCGATTCAAACTCATTATTTCTGTTTTCCCATACGTTTTATTCAAAACATTGCTGAGCGAATAGAAACTAAAACGAAAGTTCTATTTTCCAGGCTGAAGCCGTTGCTTCAAGCACATGCTTACCAAACAAGCATCATCCTCCTGTTGGTAATAAATTGTGTATTTCACGTTTCGTGGCGAAGAATTCGTTTGCTGGATAGACTATTAACTCCCCACTGTAATTAACATTCAACAGTTGCGGGATTTCAACAACGTTCGTCTCATTAACGACGAGCTTGCTATACCGCGTACTAAACGCTCGAGATGCTGACGAATTTAGAATTTTCGTTGGCACACATACTCCACTAATTATAGAAAACATTTCAATTTTTGAATCTCTCTTGATAATAGTAAATCCCAAGAAAAACATCCTGTAAACAGGAGCCAAGTTCGTTAGCTTAGAAATACCTCTTGCAAGACTGAAAGAACGGTTTGTAAAAATTAGTTTAAAAGAACGCTATTTAATTTTTAAAGGTTACATGGAACCTACGTTGAGCCGTCCTCAAATGATGCCGTTACAAACAGACATATATACAGACACGATTTTATTACATTTATTTTATTTTAGTACATGACAATTAAACCGGTATTTAAACAACAACAAATTATTTAACGTTCTTATGTCAATTTTCTTTCGTGTTCCAACGCAATTTTTCACGCTTGAAACTGTGATTACGTCGGACTTCCTACATCGCCGTGATTATTCGTGGACCTGACAATGCGTTGACTCGTTCTACTTCGAGGGAAAATGGGTCCGGATACTCTTAACTCCGGATAAAATTAGAATCGATCCCGAGATCGTTCGCAGGTTTCGTTACATATAGATTCGTTCTACTTACGGGAAAGGATTCCACGTCTGTCATGCCTACGCTTCTATTTTTTCTCTACGATGGATTTGATAGTGACATACTTACTATGTATATGCTGCCTCGACTCGCATGAATCTCGGATTTTATTGAAACAAGGATATTGCATTCGTTGCCTTGTTCTACTTCGGTGAAAGATTCGACTCTCAATTTTGTCATGTTGAGAACCGGGCATAATTTTTCCCTGCAAACGATTCCCCAGTTTATCTCTGTTCCGCGAATATTCTGACATAGATAGCGTAGTAATACGCGATCTACATTTCTGAAGAAAGGAGTCGGATCTTCTTCTTCTATCTATATAAATAAAAATTAAATGCTGTTCGTTGGTAAGTGCATTATTTAAGAACAGCTGGGCCGATTTGGCTATATATTTTTTTAACAAATGTTCGTAATAGTTTGAATAAGGTTTTTTAGGGAAAGAACAGTTGCCTGGTAAAATGGAAAATTCGGGAAAAAATGAGAATGCTTTCGTAGGATCACAACTCACGATTCGAACGATGGATAAGCGTAATTATTTTCTCGTTTTGTTCGTTATGGTCCTCGAAAAGTTTTCAGGAAAAAAATTCGAGAGACAATTACAAAGGAAAGTTGAAAAATTCGGACAAACTGCAAAAACCATAATTTTTTCATTTTTACATTGTTCACACATTTCCAATAGCTCTTCGTAGATATACAAAATTATCAGAAACAAATTTCTTGAAAAAGACAACCCCTGTCGAGGCAGCTAGTTTCAAATAAATAATATAATATATAGAAACTATATCTTTATCAGTGCGACTCGACAACTTCCAGCGAGTTATTGCACGCTACTTCTCTCGTAGTGTTCTTGCTGGCCTTTTTCCACGTTTCTAATCTGTCTGATTACATACAGGGTTCAATCCACTTGCTGGCGTTAAGATTTTCTTGGGATCTCTTGGCTGGTCTCTTGCAGCCAACTACGAGTGGCTGCGAGCGAGAAAGCTAAGCTTTCGGACAGGTCAGCATCTTAGAAGTAAAATTAGCAATTTTAACAGAAGTCCCCGGAGAGAGCCACCCCGAGATTGAATTGGAAGTTTCGAGAGTTTGAATGGAACGCCGGGTTTTGACTCTTCCGCGTCCTTTCGAGCAGCTTGCGAAACGAGCCGTTCCGCCGTCGGGCAAATTTTCTGTCGACTCTCGAGTAAACGAAAAACTGCGTGGGAATTAGCCGGGCTCCGTCCAATTATACATTTTAATTTTTTTCGTCGGGTATCGTTTTCGCGGGGTTCGTTCCTGGAAAAGAGCGACTACTTTTTTAATTCGTTACAGCTGGCCGTCGTTGCTCCAACGTAGCTCGCGAATCTGCCTAAACGTTGAACGAATAATTCCTGCAGGTATGTCGTCCGTACCTCGTTGCGGAAATTATCGAACGAATACTTGCTCTCGCAGGAATTTGTCGGAAATGTTAGGTCGAATTCGTGGTCCTCGCAGTTAGCGAATTGTAACATTATTTTAAAGCGAGATCTTTCATCTGCTTAAAACGGAATGTAATATCTTTTTTTTTATTTATTTATACAGGTCGCGTCAATAACGAGGTCATCAGCGACCATAAAGATTATATTATAAGATTACAATATTATGTCTTTATACTTAGAAACATTTATGGGTATACTGAGAGGAAATAGATTTGAAATTGTTACATATATATATAATAAAATTTTTCAAGAATTTATGAAATTATCAAAAAAAATTTAGTATACAAAATTATAGAGTACAGAAAATATCTTAGTGCATTTTAGAAAGAGTCTTCTTTGAAAAGAGGAAAGGGGCATTGAAAGATGAAGAGGTATACCATTAGATTCAAACGGAATGTATCTTGAGGAAGAAAAATAGAAGAAGAAACAACCGGCGCGAATTACTGCGGCAATCACACTTGGGAGAAAATGATCCCACTTGACCTTTAATTTCTAAATGAATAAGCCACTATTTCCCAACCGTTGAATAGGAGCACCAACCACTTATCATTCCTAGCCAACAATGTGGTTCAGAGAATGGTTGATTAATTCTGGTTCCCTTACTTCAGCAGAAATTTTCATCCGCCGATGACGATTCCTTGGGTACCTACGCTAGAGAACACTTTCCCTCGTTTCAGCCAAACGACTGTGAATCGCGGCAATGGCCGTACCCAATCCTTCTGTAATCTTCCCCGCAGTTAAATGCGCCGTTCCATCAACTGCAGAAACCGAGTGCTTCATTATCCTAGACTGCTATCCACTGACCGCGTTGTTCTTGGCTCATTTCGGAGATTGACGCCATCCTTAAGAAAAACTGACCCATCTTACCACAGTTGAAAACACTCCAGTCACACCCTTTTTTTCGTCTATTCTCGTCCTTAAGTTCTGTATACCCGAATACTTTCTTAACCCTTATCCATTCTTCGTGTCAATTTTACAACAGTTTTCCCCGAAACAAACTATACATTTTTGTATATGAAATTTAATATTATTGAGGTTGATAATGAATTTTTACGTAAAAATTTTTGTATATAAGATTTATTTAAAAAGAAACATTGAATTTTTTTATTTTGTGTCATCGTGTCAATTTGACACATTCGGTTCGTGAAATCAGGGACGGATGAGGGTTAAGCTTCGACTGCCTCACATTTAGGAAGGCAAAATTGACAATCTCTCTTTCGACTGTCTAAAACAGAATAGAAATAGAAGATTACAGAAATAGAACGAGTAAGGATGAACTAAACGTGGTTGACACGCGTGAATTTTTCAAGCCTGCATTTACACCTCGGACACGTTCTAGTCCGGGTCACCTTTGTATTTTCTCTTATTTACGATCGTCACCCTCTGTCCTGCTTTTTGCAACCCGACTGAACTTTCTACTGTCAAATTTCACCGTTATCCCGCAGAAACGTTCCGAATAGAAATATTCTAATTCCTACAACACACCAACAAGCATGTATAAAATGTCTTTTACATATTTCCACTGTAAATCACGATGGGTCAAACGTTACCATAAATAACAGATCGTTCGAATTAAGAGATATTCGAATAACTCGTATAAAACAGTTGAAAAGCATCTGGTTTTAAACAAATTCTGCTCTAAGCGAGATCGATGGGTCCGAGAAGGATTAAGAAAATCCCAACAATACCTACGCTAATTAGCGCACCAATGCGGAGGCTTAACTCTCGGAGGACAGAGAGAGAGAGAAAGAGAGGGAAAGGAGGTGAAAAAGTATTTTTTCATAGCTGGATAAATCGGCGGATTTATGGGCGGGATTTTCAACGGAAGCTCGCAATCGGACAGTTTCACTGGAACATCTTCCGTTTCTCTTTTTTTTCGGGTATTCGATTCGTACCGACATGAATATTCACGAGTAGACTTTCGGCTGCGCATCCACGCCGTCATACACGCGAATAACTCTGTTCCGACGCGTGCATAACATTTCCAGTTGTACACACACGCGTGCCGTTCGCATTCTCGGTCGGCAACCTATTGTTTTAGGTGGATAATGCGGCTGCATAAAACCGTGCTGTTTACACATTTACACATATAAATCGGCCGGAAGTGTGCCTCCATTGAGCCGCGTTCGTTCGCGAGCGAATTCCATCGAGAGCGCATCACAGGTCTCGTTTCGCCCAATGGAAATTGATCGTTTATCTCGAGATTGAACCATGTCGCTTTCGCGCGTGTTAGAACGCAAAATAAGATCGGTGATTCGAACCATATTTGGTAATTATTTAGGGACTTCCTCACCGAAAATCTATGTCACCGCGTTACAGTATCGCTTGTCAAACTAATGGTGTCGCGAGAGCTGTCTCGTTCTCACAGTAATTCGCTGCCATTGTTCTGCAGTCTCATTTATCAAATTCATCAACGAAGGAACTAAAGGGAAGTCTGCTTCTTTTTCTTCTCTTCGCAAGAAGTGTTATCTTTTCTTATGGAAAAGGAAAATAACTTCAGCTGGAAATTCTCATTATGATAAGAGCTTCTATTATTTATGAACACGTTCTCGACGAAACGACAACGAAACGATAGTTTTAAACTGTACATTGTAGATCGTGTAAATCAGAAAAATCAAGTTGAAGAGAACATAATGGCTATCGATCAAAACTATTCTCGATCTCTGATTATCTAGAAAAACACATCGCCACAAAAGGTATAGAGCAATATTTCTTATAAATCGTTATAAAATATACAATTACAACAGCAAAGTATCCAACCCAGCTACACGCATTTCGATGCAAGTTTTCGCTCATTACAAAACACTCTTTTGCATATTACATTCTGCGATTTGCGTAAAACCGAGGCTCGTGCTCATTAAATGAATATAACTCGTTTACATAATGTTTTATGCATCGTTCATCAATTTACAGTAACCAGCCGCGTTGAAGGGTTCGTCGGTCTAATTAGATTATTGTCAGTATGATAACGCAGCTTCGCAAGGTACCCGATCATTTAGAATTTAGTAACAAAATAATTTTATGAACAATATTCACAAAAAATTTTTGTTATTACACTCAAGCATTTCAATAATATATTTTTTTTTAATTTTTTAAAAAATTGTACCACACATATATATATTTGTTACGCACGCAATGCAAATACATCTGCAAAATTGTTTTTTGATTTCTCAGTATTAATTGATCAAACCGTAGGGTATTTGGGTATTTGTCACCGATTGACCTTGAAAATATGTCATCAACGTTCGCGACACCGCACTGGAAAAATTCGGCGACCGATATGACCAAAACGGTGAGCCAATAGTAATAATCGAGGAGAGAAAGGGTCGGTCGGGGTCGCGTTAGCGAACGCGCACGATCAAGCGTGTGTCCGATTCGATTTCGCTAGCCAGTGGCTGCAAATAATCGGCAGGGCGCTGTTCGTTGGCTATTCAAACTATTTCAAACACGACGGAGCGGCTGTAATGTACGATCGCGTTCGAACGCTTTTAATCATGCCGCATGGAACGCCGCACACCGGTGTATACACGTACCTGAGCATCCGCGCTGTTCGTCCGTATTCGTTACGTGGACACGTGCGCCACGCCGATCAGGATCGCTTTCAAGCACTGACGCCCAGCACTTTCGTGTATTACGCGCTGTCTGGCCGTCTTCCTTGCCTGTCTGCTCGCACCGACTGTCTGACCGCCTTTTCGGTCCTCTCGGACCCCCCGTTCCGGTCTCAACGAACCTAATATTCGCTAGAATCCTTGGACGACCGCCGACCGAACCACACAGACGACTTTAGTCTGTAAACACACGAATCCCCTCGCCATCAGTGTATAAGAAGATCGAGTGCATCCTACTTATTTCTGGTTGCATTAAAAAATCTTTCTAGGTCAAATTGCATCAACCCCCGACTGTTTAACCTGAATTATATGTACATTTGTCCAAACATAATTATTCGAATACTAGCTTTTATCCGCGGCTTCGCTCGCACAGGAAACTGTGGAAATGCCCTCGAAAATTGAAAAACCTTTGAAGTCCTCATTCACCCCATTCAGATTGTATCAATGAGCATTAATACCAAGTATATATATGTAAATCGGACCAAAAAACAATATATCCCTCATACAAACGTTGCAACCCCTTTTCACCCCCTTAGGAGTTGAATTTCGAAATATTCTTTCTTATATCGCTTGTATAGATTATAAAGGAAACCTCTGTGCAAAATTTCATCTTTCTAGTCAGTCAAAATTTTAGATCATTAAATTTCAGATCATTAAAAGCCAGACAAGAGATGTTTCGATCTTCCTTGAGATAATTTTCAAGAAAAATAGAAGGATCGCGTCTGTGTATTATTAAACTTAATTATGCTTTATTAATTTAGTTAATTTAAAGAAAAGGAGAAACCAGTGCGTCGAAAGCATGAAGATATTGATGGAATTTTATCTTTTAAAATGTAACGCAAGCACTACGCCCGATGAATTTTACACAGCACTCGCAGGAAGCACTCGAAGGTAGTCTTAAAAAGATATTCTACAGTGAAAGCTATACAGAAGCGCCGTTAGCATTCGTCAAAGAACGGCAGCTAATGTTTACTGCAGATCGAGTGTTGCGAGCGTCGGCTGCCCCGTGCAGCTCAAGATTAAACTGGAATTGTCTATTCTACATCGATTAAGGACTTCACTCGCACAAAGGGAATCACTGAGAGTCTACAATTTGATAAGCAAACTTCAGTGAAGTCGAGATTCAGAGATATATTTCCATGGGACCACCCCGAAACTACACCATCCCTTTATATTCGTTTTATCCTAGTGAGCACAGAAAAATCCTAAGGATCTTCCGATACATCCACTCCGTATCCGATGGATCCCGATTCTGGTGATCCTCTAAATAGATCCTCGAGCGAAAATCTACGAACCGAGCAAAGAAACAGCGAGCAGGCATACTGAACGAAGACGCCAAGCAAAGAAGAAGAAGAAAGGTCAACAACCCGCGGTGCTCACCTGCAGCAAAAGTTCATCAGCGAGCATCTATACCCTCGGTCGCGTTGCACCCGTCACGACGGCCTTATCCTCGTTGCACGTTGGCCTATTCCTCCAGGACTCGACCGGGGAAGGATTAGACCGTATCCTTGAACCGCGGCGCAACTTTATCGCACGTTAGAGGATGCAAGCACCTCGGCGAACAGAGGAACGAGCCCCTCACTCGCGGCCACGATTCCCCCCCGAGTTTTCCGGTTATTTCCTGGGGAAAACGAGACTCCGCGGACGTTCGTCAACTTCACGTGCTATCGAGCAACTTGGTCCAACTTCCATTTGAGACACACGCCACCGGAACACCGGAACACGACGAATCCTTTCTGGTTCGCACCTACACGAAGCAAGATCAAGGCGGAGCGCGTCCGTTCATCGAGCTCCTTGGACAGGACCGGTACAACTCGGGAGCATCCGCAACAACTAACCGCGAACGTGTACAAGAGCTAGGTAGAGCGAGGAGGATGATCGCGGTCCTCGATCATCGAAGGAGACTCGTCAGCCGCCGGGCGGGATTGGTCCGATCGCTTTCCGGTCTGTCATCGGTCTGACCGGAAATGGGAGAGCACCTGGACTCGTAGCCAGGCTCCAGGATCCTCTGGTTAACTGCTGGAGCTAGTGGATCAACCGGCCGGCCGGTTCCTCGTGGATTCTAACTTGTGGCTCTGTGGTCGTGGCGGGCAAGAGAGCCGCCAGGGAAACAGTAAAACGGGGTAAGGGCGAAAGGGGAAGAAAGAGATAGACAGGAAAAAGAAAGAGAGAAAGAGATGGGGAAAGGAAGAGCGCGAGAGAGAGAGAGAGACAGAGGATGGACTGCGCCTCTCGCCGGGTGCCAGCCAGGTCAGCGACCGTGTCCTCGCTCTTCCGAATGTTTTCTATCGGCGGCGCGCTCGCGACTGGGATCCTGGATTTCGGATGAGAGCCAGCTCTCAAGAATCAACACGCAGGCGCCGTTCTCCATCTTCCTCTCTTCCTATCCTTTCTCGTTCCCTCTCTCTTCTCCCGCGCCCCAACCACCTCCCACAGCATCCTCTATCAATCCTCCCTCTCCCCGGTTGTTTCACGGAACGCACAGCATCCCTCTTCCACCTGGATCCTCCTGCGAACTCCGTCCACCTCGCTCCCAAGAGCTCTTGCCTGCTGCTGCCCTACCCTGATTAACCTACCACCCCTGCGCTGCCTGCGCTACTCCTGCTGACCTGCATGTATAAGCAGCTGTTTTCTCCTGTTTCGTCGTTACCTTACCCTGCCCTACCTGCTTACCCCTTGCTCCTTGCGCCATATCTCTCTCTTCAGTGTGCAACATCAACTTTGCATCCCTGTTCAGCTAGGCAACGTTCTGCCCTCACCCTCTCGGATGGATAGCGGTTAACCGGTATCCGAGGTCGGTTTACACCCCTTGCTGGAGATCGAACAGGTGATCCGCGGCTTGGTCTTGCGAGTTTCGTTTCACAGCGGATCTTTCCGAGAATCGTGGACAAGATCAAACCCCCTTGATGCGCGGATTCGTTGCACAGGGGCGTTGCACAGGGTGAACCCCTCTTCGCGTCGAATGAAAAACACACGTTCCGTGCGTTAATTTCGATGTTTTCTTTTCCCGGTTCCTTTTCCAGCGACGAGGGGCGAGATAAAAACAGCTTTGCGGATGGGTTTGTTCTTCCAGAAAGGTGAGCTTCCCTGCGGACGATCCTGAATAGTTTCTCGTACTTACCGGCCATGTTTTATCTTCGTTTTTTTTTAACAGACATTCTTCCTTTGTATCGGGATTCACCTTTTTTAATTCGCCCGTCTCCGACGGTTATCATTATCTTTTGTCTTTCTCTGTTCACGAAGCGTCTCGACGTTTGCTAGCTACGAATATGAATATGCGTATGCCTGGCTGTAATTTTGCCCTTTTGTCCTTTACTGCGTTTCTCTTCTTCTTCTTCTTCTTCTTCTTCTTCTTCTTGGCCTCCGCATCCTGGTGGTGAATTTATACTTAACCGGCATTGTTCTACGCGCCGCTTTCTTCCTGAATAATTCAACTTTCGCCGGTTCGACCATGCACGGACCCGCGCTACTTACCAAGCGGGTTTCATGCTCGTTTTTCGGTAAATATATCTTTCCTTATTTTTATGTTATCCCGTGTTGCTTTATAGCCTCTAAAATCTGTTATTACGCGTGCTTCCAGCACCTTCTCCGCCTTCGTACAGGGTGTCTCTCCAGTATTCTAGAATTCCGAAAACGTCTTGGTATATCGCTGTTTCGTCGCGCAGAACACGTGGTTTCTTTCGAACAATATTTATGGGACTTTCGTGACTAAAAATCTTCCTCGAAGATTAAGAAAATTAGGGTCATCCGGCGACCAATCGAGACATCGCCAAATGTCTAAGACAAATTTTTAAGACTATCTGTACGAGGTTAGGAATCTGTATGGGACTAAAAAAATAGAAGAAATAGGCCTCCTTCAAAGCCATAGGAAAGAGAACAACTAAAATATTCTTGAGTATGGTGATTGGTAATCAGTGCATTTTCTTCCTCATCGCGGACGGATATTTCAAAATTTCAATTGCGGATCCTTTGCTCGTTTGATGATCGGGGTCTTGCCTTGTATGAATTTCGTTTAAACGACACGATTGCGTGCGCGTTAGTTGCTCGGTACATTTCGTCCTCCATTAAACTCTCCTTTCGTCGTACTTTCGTGGAAAACAGTCGCTTTGTCTCGCGAGTACTTCCCGCATCGAGTTTGCTCTATTTGCTCGTGGTCGACGAGATTCGTCTGAAAATTCGTCTTCCTCGATTCTTCCTTCCGTGACTTGCCTGTTACCTGCGCGAGAGAGGCATCATTCTACGTGCACCATTCGTCTTCTGACTGTTCCAGACTTCGCGAGTCTGATCATGTACAAAGTTGGTCTACTTGCTGGTAGTTTCCTGTCTTCCATTTGGTAGACCCTCTTCCTTGTTCTGTTGTACCGCTGCCACAATTATACGATGTTATTGATCCGAACGAATTGTTACACGAGACACACAATACCGTTGTTTAATCATACAGAAATTATTATAACGATAACGTCGTTGTAATGCCAGTGTTGGTCAACTAACTTCATACATTAATATACTGGTGGCTTAATAAACAGCTCGACTGTTTGACCACTCTGCTCGATTAAGTTCGTCTTCCACGGTAGGCATTTAATTTGGTCGTTCATTTTAATCAGTTTATCCCTTTAATAAATTTACATATCCATAGGATCGTCTGCGTTCAATCGAGCGGCTTCCCTTTGTCCTTTGCATCTCGTAAGTATTAAACGTACTCGGCCGAGAGCGCATCTCTTTTATCTGCTTATATCGCTCGGCTCTTTGCTTCTCCTTAATTTCGCCACACAATCTTCATACCTTTCCTGCGCGTTTTATTTGGTTCGTGTGTCTCCTGGCTTCCCTGGTGCCCTCCGACTTCTTTGCTCTTTTCATTCTTCTTGGCAGCCATCCTTGCTTCTATTCAACCACTCGCGTAAGTTCACCGATCCAGTTTCCCATGTATACGCTGAACACTTGCTTTAAACATTTTCTTTTTAACTTATATCCGGCGCTTGCCCTATCTCGATTCTCCAAAACCTAGGATACCGCCAATTCTTTCCTGACTCTTCTTCAGCTTTGCTCTCTTTGCCAGCTGTCAGTACAGGGTGTTAAGAAATGTTTGGTCTCGATGGAGATCTGTAAAAAAGTTGCCGAAAAATTGTCCTTGACCTTGAATTTCAAGATCAAATTTTTTTATTGTATAGGGAGAGTACCATGTACTTTCTTTACATGTATTTTTCAGAGAGAGAGAGAAAGGGCCACCTAGTAAAATATAAAATAAATTCGTCTAAAATTGACGGCTCCGAATGGGAGCACCTCTTTATTAAACATTTCGAGCGTGCTATCTTGGTGTGGCAGAGTGCGGAAGGTGGATCGCTAATCGGGGCGTTGGCATTAATTATTTGCCAGCTGATCGGGCGTGAACTTGTTCCGATTGGCTGACGAACCATCTTACTGTCACGCGTAGGTTGATGATCCAGTTTGCGTCGCGGGTTAGGGAGTTGCGATTATTCCGCGTCGGCGTTGAACGTTCACCTTTAACTTCTGCCCACTTACAGCGATATTTACGGTGACGAACGGACAAGAAGAACGATGGACAATCATCCAATGTTGCGGCGGAACAACAGCTTTTTGCTCGCCGCGCTGCAAAAAGACAAACGCAACACCATAGGCTTGAAGCGTTCACAGCCGACGTTCTTTTGTCGTTTGTGGAAAGCAATTTTTTCAAACAGAGGAAAGACAACAAGAAGCAACAAGAATCCCCGTATGCGCGACCGCGCGTGTAATTGTGTCCACGCTCTCCTGATAGACGTCATCGAGTTACCCTTAAACGAGTCCGGATACGTGTGACATTTAGCTGGGCCAAATGATTGATTGGCGGGCCGCTCGAATGATCGATCGCTTTATGTTATATGAGCCACCCAATTGGCTCCCGAGTGTTGGCGAACATTTTCTGATTTAGCCCGCCTTCGCTCTTGTAACTTTAATAACTCGCGCGGAATAATTGATTAATGCCAGCCTCGAATTCACGGTTTTTTTCTTGGTCAAGCTTACTTTTCAATATGTTGACTCGCTCGCGAACTGATTGGTAAACCTCGGCGAATGTCGAGCGAAATTTTTAATGAAATATTTTAAGGATTCCGCGGCTTTGAAATCTCACCGACATAATCGTGAGTAGCGGTCGGCGATATTCTATTGGGATAAAAATTAATTCAATTTCTGTATTTTATTGGTGTCCTCGTTTCACGTCCAGAGCTTGCCACGAACAGACGCAGATTTTTATGCAAAATGAAATATGGTCGATTGCAGGACACAGCAAACGAATAAAAATTATATTCTTCTTTTAATTAAATGATTACAACGTTTACCTTCCAACGCAGAAAATAATATATATTTTTATTTCTATGATAAATTAAATTCTTCACTGTTTTGAAATATTCTTGAAACAATTTTCCCGTTTGTTGAAACAGTCCACTAAACAACATGAATTGTGTAATTTTTTATAAGACGACGTATATATACGTTTTGTGCTCGGCAAGGTTAGCGTTACACCAGCAATTGAGAGGGTATAAATATTTTTGCGGTCGACTGTATACTCGAGTTCGGTGCGAGCTTCGTCCCCGACAACGCCGCGCTGTAACTTTCCCATTATTCCCTGAAAATTGTAATCTAGCGTTTCTGTATCAGTCTGTCCGTTTGCCTCCCCTCTCCTAGTCTCTCTGTTTCACTCCCTTTTATTTTTTTTTTTTTGCTATTTGTTCTCACGCGAACGGAATCGGAAATGCGTGACCCGCATTGCACTCATTTGTATTGCGTCGAGGGTGAGAGCGTAGACAAAGCTCGCTCTGTGAAGATTCAGTTCCGGTGGCAGCTGGGATTATAACGGTGAGTCGCACAACGTATCAAATTGTATTACAAAACTCGAATATTACTTTCTGTTCATTTTTGTTGTTGTTGCTTTTTTGTCGGTTTTGTATTTCCGACGTGTTTCCCTCGGTGAAAGACTGTTTAATTAAATAGTCGACTCTTTGTGACAGGTTTTTATACGCGCGTTCGAAGTTATCCCAACGTTTTCTCCTTTGTCCGCCGTTTCGAACGGGCCTTCACCCATTTTTATTTTTGTTTTTCTCCTCGTTTTCAGCCCGGACGCGGTTGTAAGTTTTACAGGCTGCGTGTAAACATCTTTTTTTCGAGTCGTCTAAAACTTGGAGCATTCTTGAACGGAACATAACCGACGGGAAAAAGAAAGAAGTATCGTTAACGTGAAATTCGCAATTATTCGCGACGCGTGTACGATGAAAAGGTAGGGAACAGTGAAATTCAATATTCTCTTAAATACTGGGTGTTTGAAAATTCCTTCATTATCCGGAAATGGGAGATTCCTGAGATTATTTAAAAAAGCAACATTTTCCTTTGCATAAATAACGTCCGTGTTTTCGTTAAAGAGTTATTAACGGACGTAATTTTCGCAAAGGAAAATGTTGCCTCAAATGATCTCAAGAACCTCCAACTTCCGGATGTCGAAGGAATTTTGAGATACCCTATATTTCAAGAATAACGAATTTAAGAAAAATTGAAACAGAATCATTCTTCGAAGAAAGAACATTCGTACGTGAGAATTCGACCGGTGGTTCCCGAATCGAAACATAACCATCCTCTCTTCCGTATGAACGTAACAAAACATTATAGAAATTCTGTGCCGTGGTTTCCGTCGGTCTCGCGTTTACGAATACATGAAATTCTCGGCGGGAGCGTAAACAAGCTTTATTGTTACTACGGAGGGCTCGGGAACATTGTGTACGACCACTGTATTATTTTTCAGCGTGGGTTCGTAGGAGATACTCGTAACTCTACTTCATATTCCATTTCGATTTGCGCGGAGCGGCGAAGCGTTATATCGTATTGGTGCGCAGAAGCGTTACGTGGCGGGATTAAGCGCGTAATCCCGGAGCTTCGCGTTTCACGCGGACTTACATGTAAACACTGGAAGGAATGAAGGGGGCGCAGAGAGAGAGAGAGAGAGACAGAGAGAGATGTGAATTCATCTTGGCCAGTAGTTAGCCGGACTTGTGACTTGTTATTTTAGAGGTGACTTTACCCGATCCGTGCTCCGCGTCGCGGGGAAAACTGACCTTTCTCGATTCAAAAAGAAATAACTTTCGATAGAAATGAGGTAGAGCGATGAATTTTTTTTTTAATTAAAGCTGGATCTTTGCAGAATATAGGAAAAATAGGGAGATTACGGTACGAACGGTTTTTAACTTTGAGAAAATTCTGCAAAGATTCAGCTTTAATTTAAAAAAATTCATCGCTCTACCTCAATTCTATCGAAAGTTATTTCTTTTTGAATCGAGTAAAGTCAGTTTTCCCTACTGTGCGTCATAGCGCTCGGACAAGTATTCAGGCCGTCCGAAATAATAAAAGCTATAAATTTCGGAGCGGTCGCTTTAAAACTCATATATCCTCTGTCTATGAAACGAGAGGTGCCTTAATAACCCGTAATTAAATTCGTCGCCGCCTGGGGAGAGACACCCTGCCCCCGGCCGGTGCTTTCACGATCGCGACCATAAATTCGCTCGCTACAGTAAGAAACGCGAACGCGTTGCAAATCACCGAAAGGTCTCGCCCCCGGTCGTTGTCTAAACTTGTCGTTACGCTTCTGCTTCGATATTAATGTCCACGGGGAAGCTGAATGATCGAGGAACCAACTGTTGTGGAATTTGTCGCCGCAACCACACTCGGTGAAACCTCGAAGTCACCGTTTCGTGAAATTTCTCGTGCGGTCGGACTGTTCGCGCTCGTTCAATCCTGGGATATTCACGGGAAAACCACGGTTCACTTAAATCAATTTAAATTTCAATTAATTCGCGCCGCGAATAAGCTAATTTTTTCGCCGGAAGACTACGTCTAGAATTTTGCTCTTTGTTCTGTTATTTCGAACGAGACTAATCAATTTTTCAAAGTATCTTAATAATTTTTTATTTATAATATTATATTTATATTCATATTTATTTATTATTTGTAGCAAAAGACCGATGATTTTGTTGGATAATTAGATTAGAATCGAACCATGATTATTTTGATTTTTGTCCATTGCATGCCGCAACTGTGCGGCGATTCTGCCCTTCAGAAAGAAATATCGTTTCCGTTCCGTCGAACGATAGCGGACCGACAAAAATATGCTCGGGATTAACGTAAATTCGGTCGCGTGCACTCTGGCGCATTTCATACGGCCAGCATTCTCGATCTTCGAAGATTATATCGACTCTCCTGGTGAAATTCGCGAAAATAGGGCGACGAGAACGGCACGACGCGCACGGAAATGTACAATATCCTGCGGATTCCGGCTACGAGTACCAGTATTCTTCAGGGTTCCCATGAAAGAGAATGTTTTCCGAACTATCTTACGGGAACTAAGATTTTCTGTCCACGAACAGATTCACCGGTAACCTTCCTCGCGACGAACAAAACAGCCGTTCCTCGGCACTTTATCGAACATAATTATTCGAATCGATTCATTGATTTCTTCGCAATAAATAAAAATGAAATGCTTTTTTCCAGAATCAGAAAATTAGCATTCTAGTATATACTTCTTGGATCCACTGATTATATTATGCAGGAACGATTCAGAAAGAAACTTTTTACGATCGACAAAGAGAAACCTTCGATCGGTCGGTAACATTGTTTTAGTTTGAGTGTGCCTCGTGTGCTCAGCGACCGGACCTTTCGTTTTCTCGCAGACCATAGTCCCTTGTCGTTCCTTTTCTTCGACGAATTCAAGAGAAATGAGATTGCTCGGTAATTCTTACGAGCAAGCCATTACTCCGAGACGTGCCAACAAATCTACGAGTCCTTTTATGCCGCACCGACTAATTCCGAGGATTAATTCAATCGTAAAAATAGACTAAAGCCGGCTTTCCCGAGCTGTGCGTCTCGTAGGAGGAACAAAGTCTACGCGCTATTAGAGCGCGATACAAACAATTGCGTTTTAAACTGTTTCAAGATCCTATCTTTAATAAACTCACCGGCAGGAAAAGAAGAGATACGGGACGGTTTCTCCCTTGAAATTATTATCCCGTATTTCCTGAATTTAACGAGCTTCTTCATAATCTGCATCACGATACGGCAAACTGGGAATTCCAAGAGGGGTTCATAAATTCAGTTTTCGTAGGAAAATGGAGAAAACTCGGAAAAACGTCCGAACATTTAAGTTGGCTTAATTTCCTAAAAATTGTTAATGCGATCGGGCGACCGTGATTGCGATGATACATATTTGATAAATTAATTGTAAATGCGTTATTCCAAACGCAAAATCGGTGATTGAAAAGTAGAACACTTGAGCCGCTTCGGTGTCGCGCGATAATGATTTTCAAGATACGGAACACAATAATTGGAGCCATTTAACTAGAAAGTGTCCGAGCTGCATTTTGCAGCGGCTAGGTCATCGTTCAATTTCCCATGGAGAGAATAAGTTAATAGGATTTTCCTTGGAACGTAACCAGTTCAAAGAGTTCCGCCGTATCAAAGATAGAAGGGAGGCACGAGTGGAAGATACGCGTCCACTTTCTGACATTTACAGTGATAACACGGCCCGTAATTCTGCAGGTAAAGCAATAGCTTCTCTCAGCTTCCATTAAGCGGCGAGGATAAAGCGGGTAACGCACGTGTGCGCTAGTGCACGCGGCTCGTCCATGCGTATAAGTGCGCGCGTAAAGCGATTTATCCAATCATAAGGAGGCTCGGGCTTAACACTTTCGACGTTGCAACCTTCGTTCCGGAACCGGGGGTCCTCGATAATTCGAATCCTACTTAAACCTTTTCCGATAGAAGTCTGTTCGCGAGAGCGCTATTGCGTTTCTTTGTTCTTGAGAAAGAAATAGAACGGGATTTATTCATTGAATTTGGATGCGACCTAGGAATGGAAGCCTAGAACATTCAACAAGGGAATAAAGGATATTGGGGGAAATGATAAGGTTCGAGGATTTCAAATTGCAAATTTGCTGTTTTGAAGGCAGCAATAAGTATTACTAAAAGTAATGTAAATCAAAGTCACATCTCTTATGGCTGTCAGGGTGAAATAAAACTCAAGTCCTATTCTTCTTCATTGAATTGTTTGTTTCAAACAAAAACCGTACACAAATGTGGGTCGTTTCGTTAATGTTGATACTTTCTCGACACACTGTACCCTTCCGGAGTATTTCCATAGGGAAACTGCGAGCTGCACCGACACCGGTAGCTCTAATCCGAGGCAATACCGATCTTCTATCTCCTCGTTGAACTTCGCCATTTGTATATGTGTACGTGAAAGCGGTACGAGTTCAATTCCCGTCGTGAGAAGGTTCTCCGAGTTTTTCATTCTATTCCCGACACGTAGACGCCGAAAAATCGAAGAGATGGAGGGGTAAAAAAAAAACGACGTCGGAGAATATTTTCAACGCATTGTCACGTACAGAGCGTCGGCAAGCAGGCATAACGCGCTTCCAGCGGCGTTCCTTTCAAGCGTATCCATTTTGGAATAAGCAAACAGCGGAGCAGAATTCCTACGAGCGTGTCGATAGAGGGAACGGAATACCGAGTATCGGGACCCCCATCTATCAGGATCACCGGTTTACAATGAAGGTGAGAGATAGAGAGGTCGAAGTGTATCCGAGAGCAACTATATTGACCCGCGAGCGTTGTGTAATTATTATCGAAGCGCTAGTCAATCGCTACGCATCAAACCGTTTCAATGTCAATATCCTCGAAGCGAAAACTTCGCTTAGCGTTGAGGATGTTTTGGAGGTATGTAAAAACGCAAGAAAATTTTTGAAAATTTTACAAAATGTAATTCTTATTAAATTAAACTTCGTATACTTCGAAGGGAATTCCTCGAAAGTCTGAACTTTCTCTAATCGCGTTTAAGCAACTAATTAGCCGGTGTTTTTTTCGAAATTTAATTGGACCGTAAAATTCGAGTTAAACCGTTCGACGCGACGGGTTCGGTTGAATTGACAGTATGTACAATTAGTTTTGCAGCTTGCGCTATATTAATTAGATGTTCGGGGAAGCAGGCACCGACAGTTAATAGGCACGTTACCTACAAATTGACAACGTCGACCGGTTTCAGAATTTCGCATCAACTTTTAATTACTTAATTAGTCGCGGCCAAGCTATTTTCGGCAGGGTATCATGGATTTATTCGTGCGTCGCTTTAAATTGAATCGTATACAAGTGTTTGTACTTCCGGTCGATACCGCGGTCGTCGAGGTCGCCTCGGAATGTTGGAAATTTCCTAAGAACAATCCTTCGCCGTAAGTGAAATTATCGGATACATTTATTATTCGATTACTTTAAAAAATAATCAAATTAAAAACACCATCGATATGCGAAAATCGGCGATTTTAATCGGCAACTGAATTTAGGGATTCTTCCTCGTTTTTCTTCGTGCACGATGGTGGCATGAAATTATTTAAAAGAAAGAAATTTTGTTAGATTATCAAAGAAGCTTTCAACCCGTTTTGTATCCGCGAAAAATATTTAAAAGTTCTCCGACTATATCCGATATACTCGGTTCGACAATTTACATTGAAATTTTTCTGTTCACGTTCCACGTTTCCCGGTGCGATATGTAATTCACAGAACTCGGATTTCCAGGTTTCTATGATAATTCGAAGAATCGTAAAAGCGCCGATGCTACGTAAAAAGTAGGGGCTCAGCAAGATTTGAGCGCCAGCGCGGAATTACAAATTTCAAGAGGCGGCGCGATCTTCAGGAAACCCTCGCCGCGATCCCAATCAATTTTCGCCTGCTTTTTTCGACCTTCCCTTGAACGCAAGGGAGAATTTCTAACGCGTTCCGACAATTGATAACTGTAACTGTAAAAAAATTCAGTGGCCTCCCTATTTGAATTCATTGCTAACGCGAAATTTAACTGCAATATTATAAGCTCCCCTAATAAGTTATCATTATTATTATTTATTATAAACGAACTGAAGCCCTGAAGAGAAAGATATAATACTACTCGTTATTTCAATTTATAATTAAACCCCTCTCTTATTTCACACACGAAAAAATGTTATTATAAATGCGAAAGCGTGGCGTATGAACGCATCTGGCGTTATTTGAAAACGATGTGAATAGAGAATTAGGTGTAATCGGTTGATTGGTCGTGGCCTGGCAATCGCATTAGCCCGAGCATGATGTCGATAGGAAAAATTGGCATCGGCTCCAAAAATGGAGAAACCGATGACGACTCGACGCGACGGCCATCCCCGCGGCGAGACTGTAAGTTCAGACGATTATTGGATTTTCCAGGGCCCTTTCGCCCGTTTTGCTCTTCTGCCCGCGATCTTCATTTCCTTAGTGCGAGAGCTCGACCTCGCAATGGAATTTACTTTGACATTCGCGGCGAAGCACCCTCTCTCCCTTCGAGAGGGAACTGTATTTATTTCTCTCCGTTACGAGTACAATGCCAACGAAGACGACGAAGCTCTCGCGTTATCCGCTCCGCGAATTGCAACATACTGCGACGCGACGCGGATTATTGCCCGAACAAACAATCTTTGTTTGAAGATCAAACATTTTGTTTTCGTCAAAGAAACATCCGCGACGTTCTCTTGCGCTGCTACGACGAACAATACTCATGCGCAGCGTGTGCTCTCGAAATCTATTTCAATTTCAGAAGTGGAATTATAAAAATATAATATTTATTACGATAATTATTTGTTTAAGTATGAAATCATGCTGATCGAAATTGCAGCATAAATTTCTCATGTTTCCTTCATATAACCTAAATAATGGGGCTGAAAAGGGGTTGATAATAATTATAATTATAATTAATAAATAAAGCTACTGGATAATAATAATTATCAATAAATAGCAGAGTTGCAAATAAAGTGTTGTTACGACCCCGATTCTATGTTTCGACTGTTACGCGATCTACTTGAATGTTGCTAGTCAAATTGTTGGTCTTAGCTAGCAGCCTGCACTGTTAAATTAATAAATACCCACCTGGATACGTGGTTATCGATCGAAACCGGGCACTCGGAGTATCGGGTGTATACGTCATGCAGATCCGACGGAAAATCCGTATAGGCCATGAAATATGCGAGTTTCAAGTTTCCATCCGAGATATATACTGCTTCGCGTGGGTACGCGTGCTGTAAGTGATATCGGATAAAAACAACCATTTATGCTTGAAAGAAATTGTTCTTCGCTTTTCGAGAAGGGGATGCAGGGAGAGTGATAGAAATCACCCCTTCTTTCTCTCCCTGCCTTGGAGCACGTATTCGATTAATTAAAACAGTATATTCGATTGATTTTTCATCAACCACCCGGTATAACCGTCTTTCTCCTCCGGTACATGTTGTTTCCCGAAAATATCGATTCCCTAAAATTCGATGAAACTCCAATTGCAACTGCAGTTTCGTTGCGCTCATTGCTCGATATTTGACGCATTTCCCGTGTCAATAATACACAATCAAACTTGTGAAAAAGCTTTCAGAAAGCTTGACAAAGCTTTCAAAAATATAGGATACAGAGGCGCACTCGATACCGAGCTCGCTGAAACAAATTGCGATGTCGAGTCGAAGGGGTAGGTAGGTAGGGGTGGTAGGTACTTTGTCCTTAGTTTATCTATTTCTTGATGGTTTTTTTATATCTTTATTTATACAGCAAAAATTATTTTACACTTTCTAGTCCGTTTTGAAGAACGTGGTATTTTTAAAAATGCATTTTTATTTTTTTGCGTATGGGTTTACGATGAGACGGTCAATCAACCGATCAACTATGCGACGAGACCGTTGTCTTTTCCCTCGGGACGAGCTTTTTTACCCGGCTTCCAGGACTATCGATTTTATATTCGATAAAACTCGCCTCGGACTCCGACGAAGAATTAATCACTGGCCGGAGCAGCCTAATTAAATAAGTCCCTCTAATACTCTTCCACGGGGCTCGATCCCCGTTCGTGCTTCGCCGGTCGCATCCCCGGCGCACCTAAAATCGACGCCGGCCAGATAAAGAGAAGTTTGCTCGCACGGAAAAATATCGAAATTAATTTTTCACATTTCCTCCCGGACAGCGCGTTTGATCTCCGATAAATTAAAGGTCGAGGATCCGGACGAGAAATCGCGGGAATCGAGATCAGGATATTTCACTCGGTGCCGTTTCTTTTCCACCGGGGTGGAACCGGGAGTTTATCGAGTTTTCCCGCGTAGCTGTACAGAGCATCGGAACGAACGACGGGAAAATTGAAAGTAAAAAAAGTTTTACAAACAGTATCGGGATCGGCCACTGCGTCGGTGGATCTCGTGTTTAACTCGCCGCGCGATCTTGTTGATTCCCTGCCAGATATTAATTTGGTATTAGCAGTTCCACGTGTTTTGCAGAAGAGTTGACAATTTTTAGATTAGAATTTCCCGACTGGAAATTCAGTTAGACATGCCTAAAGACGAATGTGGGCCTAACGAGGGAAAATGTCTTTGGAAAAACCTAATGTGAAAACCCCATACGGCTTTCCCAATTAAGCAGTCGTTGATACTAATAGCCAAATTAGGCTAGCCCAATTCGAACCTTAATGGCCTCTCAAACTAAATTTCTAGTCGGTTTTATTTCGCTTCTCGTTGCTATTCGTTCGACGTCGCGAGAAAACCGAGCAGAAGTTTCAAACAGTGGAGAGATTAAAAAAGTTTGAACGATACCGACAGCTAATTTTCAATTGTATCTTAAGTTATCCAAAAGACAGAAAGAAATTCTTAAATGGTCCCTCTGTGTCTCCGGATGGAGATCAACAGCGCGCCGGACCAGTTAAACTTCCCGTGCTGCAAAAAGAACGTTATTCGAGGCTGAAGAACTTCCGGGTGGCGAGATACATTAAGACAAGTCCAATATGTCTGATTGTGAGCGTGCCGGCACCATCGCGCAAAACGTTTCACCCGCGACTTGTTCAATTATCGGAGTCGTCCCTGCCCTCGGCAAACGAGGGCACAGCTTCGCGATGGCCACACGTAATTTCATTTTTTGCTGGCCGAATGGCGTGAGACACAAGCATTAGGGGTGTCGGAAAGTTGAAGGAAAACGCCGGCGAGCCGGGCGGCCACACGCCGAAAGTAATAGAAACGATAACTTTCCTCTCCCGAAACTTTCCTGTCGGGATTTATGGTCGGTTCGATTGCGGCCAAGTTCGAGGCATTAAGCCCGCGCGCCCGAACAATTTTTTTATCGTCCCGAGCAACGGGCCACCGGGGAAACTACGCTCTGCGCGAGTACTTAAGAAGGTTTATTGCCAAAGTCACCTGCGAAAAATCTTTCGAGATGCCGCAACAACACAGCCGTTCCTCGGTACTTTCTCGGAAATAATCATTCGGGGCCAATGTAGGGTAATCTTTACTACATATTGTTAGCAGTACAACAGTTATTGGCATTTTTTATTTAAACGGCAAATATTAAGAATTCCATGTATATAAAATCATTTATTGTAAATTTTAGAACTCCATATTCGTCCAGAAAAGGAATGTTTGTGATCTCAAGCTACATTAGTTTCACCGGGTTACCTCGTGTCCACGTTTCCAGGTTTATTGCACTGATCACGTGACAGTGATGCATTTTATGAAATTGGAAAACGTGGTGCATCCACAGCGCACAATAATATATTTACACGTGTACATGCGAATAGCCCGTGCACGCGGTCCACCGTTCCATGTAATCAAATTGTGACGGCTAATTAGTGAGTTAAATGCGCAGGAAAGCCTCTGGCTGCGATAGTTAATGTATTATAATGAGATTAAATCTGACACGCTATTAATGTCGATGTTTCGTATTTGATAGTCCTAGAAGCGCAGTTGGCGTTCACTGGAATAATTCGCTGCTGCAATTGCTTGCACCACGATACGACACCTAATTCATTTATGTACATACCATTGCACTATTTACTCTTCGTTTAAATGTTTGTTCCTTGTTCGATTCTTTATTCCTTCCCTATGGAAAGTAAGAATTTGAAAATTCGGTTGATGAAATGAAGGACAATGCATTATTAACATTTTTTTTAAAGTCTATACGTTTCGGAGAAAATAACAAATAAATATTTACCTTTTCATTCCCCACTCCGCGCGACAACGCTCTCTACTTTATTATGCGTGCGCAGTCTGACTCATCCCCGCTCCACGGATCCACTTCGCCCCGACGGAGCTCAGTATATTATAGTACGTCGCCGCACGAGGATCGGTAATACATCATCCCTTTGATTACCAAGTGAAATACACAGTGAGCTTAGTGAGTATACAAAGTATTAATAAAGAGTGATACAAGTATTGACACAAGACTAAAGAGCAGAAAATAATTATTTAAATAAAAATAAATCGTTTAAAATCTAAGTATTTTCATAGCAATTCAAAATTCATCATCACAAATTTTCACCACTATCCATACGAGGTTAGGAATCGGTGTGCGACTACGAAACAATTATTTTATACTTTTTAGTCCGTTTTTAAAAACGTGGAATTTTTAAAGAATTTATTTTTGTTGAAGAGAGTTTAATTGTTAGAGACGGAAAGGAATTTTTCAACGACTTTATCCTGTACATGTTACCGCCGCCCGGCCTTAGTTCTGCCACAGATCTCTACCGCAGAGTCTACCTTTTGTGAATTTTTCAGATAAGGGGTAGCAGACTAAGGGAATCTCATAACTGGCGAGCTCCGGGCTGTAATGTAATTAGAGAATAGAGACTACTCAGTCCCCAGAGTAATAATTAAGTTCTTTACTGCTCCCCGAGATCCTTGAAGGAGGCTGGATATCTCTGGGATCCGAGACCTAAATGTAAAAATATTTGCCAAAACTCTTTTTGCCATCTCTTAAGATTGAATTTGGTAAATTAATCAAAAGTTGTGTAATTGTGACAATATTTATCTTCGAACAAGTTACCACCCGCGCTACAGTAGCAGTGTGCTGAAACTTCGTGAAATCGTCACTAGATGGTTGTTGCTACCAGTATCTGCTCAAATAAGTAGTAAACATGAAAATTTTTCAAAATTTATTCATTCAAATTAGTTCTATATTCTATCAAAAAATATATTAAAACCATAACCGCCTGAAAAAAGATACAAATTATTCTCTTTCGAATAATGATTCGCTAAATGTTTAAAAAAATCGTCGAGGATTCGTTATCTCTTAATTGATTGAATTGAATATAAAATTATGGAAATGCAAATTAATTTAAGAACCGCTGGAGCGTTTAAACACACCAGAAACAATTAAATCATGAATTTGGGAAGAAGCGTTTATCGATCGATCAGTTTGAATAATAAACTTATAAAAAATGTTATTTTTAATTGCTGAATTCCGTTTCAACTGTTTCGACACGGGGATTCTATTTTAATTGAAAATTCATATTTACCAGTTTTATTGAGTACTTTATGTATGTTACGCGTGATCATTAATCAAACCCGAAGAGCTGAGAGTGATAAATGGCAAGATAGAAAATATACTGTTTGGCACTCGTTTCCACTTTACGCTCGAGCGATCGAACATTTCGAAAACTGTGTGGGATATGTACGAATCTCCCGTGTAGAAAAGTGCGGTTCTCTTAAAAAAATAAAAATCATTTAAATGATCTATTTTTAGCAAAAATATTTAGTAAACAAATATTTCCAATACTATTTAATATTTAAGATTTATTGTGCTTAGAGAAAATAGTACTTTAAATAAGATATACAATTTCGGAGATATTACAATTTTCCACAGCTGTTCGACGTTTTCCTTTTTGAGAAATAATGTTTTTGCCAGTTCTTTCTGCAGCGTTCGAGTGAGTGATTTCTTCTGTTCCCCGTCCCGATGGATAATCCAAGAGCTGAAGGAATTTCGAGGATTTCTAAGAAAGATCTGCTACATCCGACAACTGTAAGATTTATGTACACTGTAAATTGTGAACATCGGATCGTCTTCGTTAATTTAAAATCACTTCGGAGATTAAAATTCCTTCGGTCCACGACCAGGAAAATATGGAAGAGATTCTCAAACACGGTTTAAACGAAACGCAGGCTCTTGGAACGATGTACTATGTGGAATAATGAAGCCGAAGTTTGAAGGACATGGAGGAAACTGCATGTACAGGATAGACAGGTTATTACCGTAGTACGTGGAACTTGTCTACGATTTAACAAGTCTGCCACCCCTGCTTGTCAATGTTCGTAACGCTTTCAACAATTATTATTTACGCTCTTTCGCCGACGTTAAAAGAAAAGAAAATTACAATATCAAAACATCGAATAAATTGTTACGAGTCCAGCAAATGTTTAAACTCATTTCAAACGGGACAATAATTCATAACAATTCGTGCAAAAAAAACTATTAAATTAAAATACTGGTGAAAATGTTGGCTGAAAGAAAAATGTGAAAAAATATTATTTTAAAGAGAGACATGTTCCGCCGCGTTTTATAAATGGCTTTGCAAAAATTGAACGAACTGTGAGAATTATCCAGGTGACTAGTAACTTCTTCATAAATTTTGCCAAGTTCTTAGAAGAGAAAGCCGATGGATGTTTAAAAATTTATCGTCCTTTGAAAGGTGTTCGAATATTGTGGCACACTATATTCCATGGAAACGTATGTTTCAATTAATAAATTCTATTATAAGCTTCCACATTAAATATGGAAGTTCAATGAGAACGTTTCAATTGGAATACATTGTACGCCGAAATATACAACGTCACAGTTAATGCTTTAATTAATAAAATATTGTATATTGTACCCGGAGAGATATACCGTCTCAAAACGGATGGTATAAAACCGTAGTTATTTTTCCACCGGTTCGACAACTTTTATTTTACAAATTGGACCAGTGGTACGTAATATTCGAAATCAATAAATTTTTCGGACTTGTTTCCGCTATCCACGGTTCTATAAATCGTTAGTTTTATTCGTTTGATTATTGTAAAGAATGTTCCACTCGCCAACGTCGCACAATTTCGATTTCGCATTCCGGTGCAACAGGAGTCTCTGAAAATCTCATACATGTTTATGAAAGAAAATGATGCACCGGCCATCGCATCGAGATGTTACATCAAATGTCTGCATGAATATATATTGAATATAATTCTGGTCACGTCGGGGGAACTGTATAAAACGGTGTGCTCGAAGAATAAATATAGAAAAATTGTAAAAGCTTCGCCCGTAGTCAACGTTGAATTTTCAAGTTTGTTATTGGAAGTTAAGGATTAAAGGGATCAAAGTTTCAACATGAATGATGCATCGCGTCGGTTAACTCTTGAAGCTTTCAAACACCTACAAGAGTATACGAAAGAAACTGACGTTGCACTTTGTGTGCACGCAACAATGCAATCTCTGTAGAGATAGATCCGAAGTGACATATTTTAATCGCGACAATGAACGGCCGTGGAATAACGTGAACAGGTTTCCCCGAAGAGTGAAACCATCGGAACTTAACGTCGCCAGGGAGATTCTCTCCTCTGTGAAACGATGAAAGCTTGCGAAGATCGAATATAGATGTCGGCGAAAGTTTTCGCACCGCCTCAAAGCGAGAATTTATCATAGTCGTTTTTCTCTTCCTATACCTGCGAGAGATACCCTAATAGAAAATCTGATCGAATTCCGCAAAGTTACTCGCAGCCGCGGCGAATCCGCAATCGCGGATCAACCGGTGCGATTCCGATACGATATTATTTCAGCACATTGTTTCAGCACACCAATCGATTCGTATTCTTGCTCGAATCGTTCATTTCTTTCGTTCATTTCGAAATTCTCCGTGTTCCATTTCGTGAAGGTAATTTTCAATTGTATCTTAAGCTATTCAAAAGACAGAAAGAAATTTTTAAATGGACCCTCTGTGTCTCGCAACGGATATCGTGCCGGATGTTTCGCCTCTTTGTTCCAGCACACCAAACGATTCGAATTCTTGCTCGGATTGTTCATTTCTTTCATTTCCATGAAAAATTCGCAAAATTAAACTGTTCCTTTGCACTCCAAAGTGGCATACCAACGAATGAATTCGTTTGCAAATTCTCCGTGTTCCATTTCGTGAACCATTAAACTGTAGCTAACCGAAAAGTCAACCTCACTCGAAGCAGAGCCAAAGCAAACTCGATCAACGGGATCAAAGGTGCACAATATCGTTCGCCAGCCAAAGAAAGGTTTCTAGATTCGAAAACCAGATCGTCCTCCATATTCCTCCGCGTTCCGAAGGGAAAAAATGGCCGCGAACACGAAACGATTCCCGGTCTCAAAAAAGAAGAAGCCAGAAGACGAGTATTAAAATTCGATCGCGACGGTTACAGAAGTTGCCTGCTAATTTCCGATAATGAGTACCCGCGAACCGGAAACTTTCGATGCTCTCGTACCTCGGGAAAAAATGTAAAATAGTGTCGAGAGCTTTCGAAATGATCCCTGGGTCCGAGGATGCGAAGAACAGCGAAAAAACGAAGACCGGGAAAATGGCGGTGAATGAAAATATTCAACGAGCCGTGAAACTTTTGTGGAGGAAAATTCGTTGAAATTTCACGATCTGAAAACGATCGCGATATTTCCATCGATCGACGTTCCATTTCCTGTGGCGTCCGGGTCTAACGTCGATGGTCAAAGTATTTATAAATGATCTCATAACGTGGTTTCAGGAAATTGAAAAATGAAGTACAGCAAATATTTAATTACGTTTAGCTCGCAGTTTACCAGCTTCCTGCGAATGAATACGGTTCCGCGGTCTAGAAATTATTAAACAAACTGCTCCCTCCGGTATCGTAAAGCAAACCATATACCGTGGAAAGAGGCGAAGTGAAACAAACGTGTTCGATAAACAATAGCCAGAATTTTCAGACGACGAATTTACTAAAAACATCGAGAAATGTTATCATGCTGCGAAGCGAAAACTTAAAACATATTTTTAAAAGTTTCAGTCGTTTCAAGTTTGCATCGCAAACGCATCTACGCTGTTGAGACGCGTCCTGTTTAATATTTATGTATGTACAATACATGTATACAGATTACTACATCGTACGTCAGCTGCCGCTCGGGCATATTTATGAGAAGATTTAGCGTTTATCGATCACGGTGTCTGAAGAGAAAAAATTCGCCCCTACGGACGGCTTGATTTCTTCAACAATTTTTTAAAAGTTGCCCCGTTTAATCCTCGTGCGGGTTCTTTTTATTGTTGGATAAATGTGCGGGGGTGGCAACCCTTGATCCCGTCTATCTCGCGTGCTCTTATACAAGCACCCATACAACCTCACGTATATTTCTTCCCGTTTATCCTACATATTGCCCTTTCTATTCCCACCGTACCAATTTTTCACGATACTCGCGTCCACCTTCGGTTTTATTTTTCCTCGTCGCGCGTGTCTCCAGAGTCGGGGTCCGGTTTCAACAATTTTTACTTGTACCCTGTTTATCCCCGTGTTCCGCCATCGCGTTTCTTCTGCTTCCTCCGTGTTTCCTTTCGCAAACATTCGTCTCCATTTTTTTCCCTCCTGGCTCTGCTATATGCCATCGGCTATTTTGCGCCGCGATTTTTCAACGAATCCTTGGAAACTGCAAAACACATTTTTCAATTCGATGGAACAATCCAGGTTTCGCGACGGTAGCCATTCGTCCTTCCAAGGGATATTCTTTTAGAAGATTTTGCGTGTTTACTTTGGAGATAGTATGTAGTATTCAGGATATAAAAGAGTGTATACTTTCCACCTTTAAATATAATAAATTTAAGAATATCCAGTTTCCAATTGTAATCTAACCATAGTCAACACAATGCCCAGAGTCTATGCGAAGATTCTCACGGTTTACTAGATCAGCAGGAGCGCTCCTCGCATATCGCCAGACATTCATTCGTCGAATTAGAATCGTCCTCTACATCTTTAGCCGCGTCGTGCTCGTCTCCCTCTGTAATTCGTCAGCGTCTGGTATCCTTTATTTACCGATTCGCTCGTTCTCCGTCTCGCAATTTTCCAGACCCTAGCTCGGATACCCTCTCGTCAGTGGATCGATCCGTCTCGGTCTCTCCCTCGATCTCCGCACCTTATCCATTTTCGTGGCTCGTCTCTCGATCGTCATCCTCGTTCTCTCTGCCCGTTCGTAGCCTTCTTGCACCCCAACTGGCTTGCTCCCCGTCTCACCCCCCGCACCGCTTTACCACCCACGCACGGCTCTCGGTATCACCATCCTCCCATTTTCTCCCTTACTTTTACTCTCGGCTTTCCGTTTCATCCCTCCGATCCGCTGTTTCTCTTCCGCCGGCCGCGCTCCTTTTATTCGATCCCGCTTTACGCCTTATTCCCACTTCACCGCTCCGGAGATCCAGGGACACATCCTTTCTCCGTTACTCACCGTTCCTTGTCCCTCTCTCAATCCTTTTCTATTCCCATCGCACGTTACTCGGTCCCCCCTGGTCATTCCTCTTTTCCATTTCGCCTTTACCCTCACCCCGAATTCCACCCACTGTTTTTTCCACGAGGTCTCCATTCCTTTATTTCAATTGACGGTTCACTGCTCTTCGAAAATATTAAAAGGACGACCTCTTTTTCCTACAGGTGCTCTCTTCGTTACTTATAGAAACCTGCCCTCCATATTGCAGATGGCCGCTCGTTATCGATGGCAAAATTTACAGAATTTTATCTAGCAAAACAATTCCATTACCTGAAAATTTCGAAACTCTATTCAATTTTCATCTACACCCTGAAATTCCTCCTCAGGGTTCCATACACCCCCGAAAAACTGGAAACCTCGTGGTGCCAGCACAGAAATTTCGATACACCAAAGAGCAAACAAGTATCAAAGTGGCTAAGCATCTTCACCGCTTCAGGGATCCAGGGATCTACATTCTTCGTTCCTCCCCGTTTCCTCCTTCTCTATTCCCATAGCACGCGCTCCTCCGGTCATTCCTGTTTTCCATCTCGCCTTTCTTCTCACCACGAATTCCACCCACTGTTTTCCCACGAGCTCTCCTTTCCTTGATTTTAACCGAAGGTCCTGCTCATCGGATAAATTAAACTGTCGACCTCTTTCTTTTTCAGACTTCGTCGCCTGTTCTCCTCCACCTCCTCCTCCTTCTCCTCCGATGCTCCCTTTTCCGCTTACAAACACTTTCCCTAGCTATATAGACCCCGCTCATTATTCAACTTTTATGCCGCGTTCACTCCGTCGCGCGTCGCTGCCTCCTTATCGCCGTCTCTTTGTCACTTTTTAAAAGGATTTAATGCTCGCGTTAATCCTTTCTCGATCTGGCGATAACAGCTCGCTGAATTCTTCATCTCCATTGTCAGAAGAGTAAAAAACCTGATGACTTACAATGTCGAAACAGTCTAATCATTTATGTTACTCGTTTCTTCTCTGTTCAAGTATAATTGTACCTTTCTTCTTGTCGATGGTTAGCCATTGGATCAAAACTCCTCGAGACACGACTTTTCTTTATGGTTAAGAAGAAGCATTGGAACCGCCCATACCTATTAACTTCCACGTGGTATATTTTTCTTCTGGATACGGAAAAAATTGGATCACGTAGGATTAACCTACTTTCGTATGTATTACACTTCCATCGTTCAGCTCGAGATTTTCTTTTTTCCCCTATTTTACTTTATACCCTGACCATAATCGGATCGCGGATTTTGATAGAGATATCAATTTTTACGTCTATCACGTAGAAATACGTTTTATATTTTGTGGTTTATATTATCATGAGGTTTATATTATCATGGTTTATATTAGCTGACCCCACAGACGTTGTTCTGTTAATATTTCAATAAATTTGAATCTCCCATTTGGACAATTGCGAACATTTTCCAAACAAATTAGTCAAATTACTTCAGCTGAACTTCGTTGAATGAAATCGAACAGCATTTAATTGTTATTTATTGATTGACAACGTAGAAAACATTTTTAAAACAAACTCTATAAAATTGTTTACGTCGTTGAGTTCCACGTGTATTTGCAAATACCGTGGACGTATGAAATTGGCAGTTTAGTCGTGCCTTGTCGACTGTAGTATTCGAAATGAGAATTCCTATGCGAAGGCTACGATTATATTGCGAAGCTCCTCCAATTCCTCCGTCGAATGTTAATAACTCGACTGTCTTCGACCTTTTTCATTCCGTTTCTCGCGTTCAAAGTCCTGCTCCTTTCTGCAACAAACTTTCTTCTTGTTACACAGCTCGGCGTCGCGTCGCTCTTCGGTTTAGCTACCGAAACTACACCTCTCCCTTACCATGGAGCATTTATTTCCCCTTCTACGTCTCCCCTCATGCATTCCCTTTTGTCTATTTTCTTTGCCTCAGCCTCTTTAACCTTCCTCGTTTAGTTCTACATTTTCTGCTCGTTCGGTTTCCTCGCTAATTTATATTCGCTTTTTTGCTCTCTTTCTATACGCGCCAAGCGTGATCATGGCACATGTGCATTCACTTTAAGGAGACGAAAATGTCCCTGCATATTCCTCCCATGAATAACGCAAATACGATAATCCGAAACTATTAATCAACTTGAACGTAAACGTTCAATATCAATCTAATCATTCCCATAGTTATTAAACTCTCTTGACAGACGCAAGGGCTTATCTACTACGAACCAGAAATTAATCTCTTCACAGACATATTAAATATTAATTAAACTGTTCTCAGAAGGGAAATTATACTTCAATTCGACACTTCTACGTTCGCAAACCTCGCTAACTTTCCAATTTCACCCTACCCTTTCTTCCTTGCGCTCTTATTTGAACGGGGTTCGTCCACTCACCAGGTATAGTGGTTATAAAAGATACCAGAATACTCGCCCTATTTCTGCTCTGCAGTCGAAATCGACGAACCCAACTACATTTATGTAAGAGTGGAGATGTTTCAACTATTTATATTCATTGAAAGAAAGTACACCGAATAAACGTATCGTATCGCATTTAATAAACCTCGACCTGAGCTCGTTTTTACATTTACATTTACATTTACATTTACATTTAATTTCATATATCAATCTCGCTGCAGCTATCCGATGTCGCTGAAAATTGCAAATATTTTTAATCATTACAAAACTCCAGAACGTCCTCGTAGTCCCGAAATTTAATCTCGAGCATTTACATCCGGAAGAACCGCGCACGGTTTCATATAATCCAACCAAGCACAACAATTCCAATACCCGGAGAGCCGAAAACAGTAATCAAGCTTCACCTACGCCTCGAAACAGCGCCTCAGCATTCGCGAACAAGAAACACCAATCCACGCGGCGAACAAGAAGCAAAACTCTACCCCATTCACAACACAATCCCGATACCCAAAAAATTCAAAGCACTAAATAAACCGATCCTACATCCCCGAATTTCTCCCCCTAGGCTTTCACACTCCGTCAGCCTGGATCCACGCAATCCGCCCAAGCGGGGGACAATCCCGAAAAGCCCAAAAAAATATGAAAACACGAGCTTTCACACCAACAAGAACACCTCGAACCGACGCGAACTCTACCGATTCGCAACAAGAGACCTCGAAAAAGTCAAAAAAAGCAGTATCGAAACTCTCGGCATGTCGCGGTGCTCGTCATCCCCCAATTTCCCCGAGCAATCTTCCAGCTTAAGCACTCCCCGCTCCGGCGTCACAGCAACCCCTCGGTTACCCCAATTTTTCCTTTCAACCCGAGCTCTGAAGATGTCAATTCTCTTTTTTGAATCCCAGCTATAATTCTCCCTCTAAGATGGCCACTACTCTAATAAACCTAAAGAAATATATTTTCCTTACATATTTATGGAACCACCAATTTTTCCCGTATAAGGTCAAACAATTTAGTTATTTAGTTTAATAATTATTTAATACTAAACTGTTTTTTTTTCCATTAACATTGTAGTAATATTCTGCCTATACCGTGCCCCCTTAAGCACTCCCCTCTGCCGTCACCGCAACCCTCGGTTACCCCAATTTTTCCTTTCAACCCGAGCTCTTAAGATTCCCTAACGCGGCCGAAGAATCGCAGCCCGTTTCTGTCGGTCGCACGCTACTGGGCGGTTACGGCCCATCCCTCCCGCAGCTTCTACTCTCTCGAACTCGCCCTCCCATACCCTCTCTCACTCTT
Source organism: Lasioglossum vierecki (assembly GCA_028455595.1). Classification (NCBI taxonomy): domain Eukaryota; kingdom Metazoa; phylum Arthropoda; class Insecta; order Hymenoptera; family Halictidae; genus Lasioglossum; species Lasioglossum vierecki. The sequence continues at coordinate 13,058,965 of CM052342.1, forward strand.
TGCCACCCTCGCTGGCTGCCGTAGGGATCCCTCTCTCTCCGTCTCTGTTTCAACAGTCTACCATTCCCTCTCTCTCGCTCCCGACGCGACAGCTCCACGCACTCTCCGACACTCTCGTTCTCGCTTCCACCACCGGTAAACCCGGCCGAGTTTCTCGCTCGATCCTGCGTGCATTCTCCTCGGTCTTTCCCTGTCTTTCCCGCGGTTTCTCTGTCGGGGAAAGCCGTGGCAACCGTTCGCTCTCTCTCCGCGCAGAACCCCGCTTTCTCCTTCTCGTTATTAGACGAGAGCGGCAACATTCTGGCGGACGCCGCGCCGGGGACGTTCAGTCGCGACCGCGTACCCCATCCGCACTGTTCGTCCCGTGCACCGATTACACGACCGGAAGTCGTGGCTGTCCTACACACAAGTGCGATACCCAAAATCGTGCACCAACCACCAACCCTGCTTGGTCTTCTCACCGGCGCGGTGGTGACTACACTTCAAAGGCGGCTACCCTTCTTCATCGGCGGCTTATTCGGAGCTAGACTCCTCTGAAGAGCTGCACCGTTCGCACCTGACCTGTAGTCAGCTAATGCACTCGCCGCTACCCCCGCGCAGACGGTAGAGACACCGACACCGGAGAACCTCGTTTCATTACGCCAAGGTGTGTACCTAAATGTGTGCTGAACTATACTAGTAACGTGCAGAATAAACTGTGATTGGGTCGAACTCAAGAAAGAACTCGACTAACAAGTGGATAATAAGGGTGTCCGATAGATAGGGATCAAGGATTTCCACCGGCTTTTAAATTGTACCGCCATTGAGACTATCCGGGGGTCGTTGATGTGTCATTGGTGTGAAGTTCGCTGGCTGGATTTTTGCCATCAGAATTTAGGGGCGCTGTTTCGGGGAGGAAGAATTCGATATGGTGTATGTGTATGAAAAAAGAATTTGATATGGTTTTGGTGTATGTGTTTATTTTTTTTATTTTTCTTGATGAGGGCTTGTATGTTTCGTGCAATCGCAGGCTGTGGAAGAGAGAATTCTTTTTTTCTTTTTCTTTGTCGATCGAGTCGAAGCTAGTGAATATATTTATCCGATGTGGTGTATCGGTTGATCAAAATTGTGCTTTTAGTGTAATTGTAGCAAGAGAACCAGCCACTATGTCTGGAACGATAATATGTTTGCAGTGTCCTTGGTAATGTTAGCTTATTAACAATTAGGAATTTCATTTCAGTCGAGGGAGGCATTTGCTGAATATTGAATGAGGTTTGCTTGTACTAGTTTGGGAAAGAGGCGTATTTTCTGAACTTAGGAGTAAACGTCGTTAGTATAATTTTGCTACGTTTGCTTCGACGAAAGAATCATTTCCAGTATTATCAGGTGAGAATGAATCGTAAATCCGGATCGATCTCGAATTATCCGAGAAAGTAGAATTTCCACACGTTACATTTTACGGATGAAGTTGTTTTCGTATTATGGAGTAACTTTGATCCAAGCACGAGAACAGCGTACAATAGCGAAAAAGTGGATAACTTTTTTACCGTTGGATACCTCGAGGGAAAATTCGCGAAGGCGGTCTCGTGTTCTGTTTGAATTAAGCTAATTGCAAAAAGGGAAATGTTTATGGTGGCATTATTTATGGTGCTCCTCTGGGGCTTTCTTAAATTATATATTCCGAGCGGAGATTTTTAATTACAGGCGGCTTTAATTCAAACATATTACCCGTACCGCGGTGTGTGTGTGCTCGGTTATATTGAAATATAAATATAAAAAGAAACTATGAAGGCTAACTATAAATTGAATTTTATTTAAATCTATATATTTGAATTCACGTAGAGAGGCACGTCTTTATTCTTCGAGAAGTAGGACGAGAATGAGAATCATTCTGGAAAAACGAATGACGATCTCAGAAACATTTGAACATTTGAAAGTAAAGCAATAATAATATAACCTACTAAGATAATAATAATAATAGATTATTTTTGTTTCTTAAATAAATTCCAACAGGCTAGTAATAATATCATTGGTGGGTTAGATAAAAGTTGAACAGTCGAGAGGTTAACGATTTATACATTGTTAGATTCCTTGATAAAAGCCGGGCGAAGATTTACATTGGATAATTAATGTTTGTCGAGCGGGCCGAGGGCGAAAGGGAAACGAGACAACGGTTCGACCGATGGTCGAAATTCAAGAGACGTGCTTTCGCGTTTTATTTCGCGCACGATGATTCACGAAGGAACGATAAACTCTTGCCGAAATGCAAACATAAACCCGATGTAGATATTGGGGTAGCTTGAGGTGTGTCTAACGTGGTATAGACGGTAGTGACCCGAGGCTATCAGCGGAATAACCCCTTTCGCCGAGAAACTGCTGTCTTTGAGAGCGAGGTATGTTGCGGAACGGATCAAATTGTTGATTTACTTTGCATCGATAAATAGTGCCGAAGAAACTTACCCCTAATAAGACGTTTCATCAAATTTTCATTTTCTACACAGCATTGAATCCGCGGCAATAAATTTTCACTTCTATTCCCACCCGTAACAACTTGAATCAGAGTTTCATTGTTTCATTGGTATTTTCATAGAAATCCGAGAATTAGCGCGATATGTTCCTGCAAGCTCGAGCTACTCGGAATAAGTTTTTCTTTGACTAAAAGCTGGATTACGAATTAACAAAAGAGTCTGCTGGACTGAAGAAATTATTTTCATAGAGTTCATTTGAAAACGTTTGATCGCGTTTGCGAGAGTTTTATGTTTCCTGCAAGCTCGAGCTACTCGGAATAAATTTTCCTTTGACTAAAAGCTAGATTACAAATCAACAAAAAATTGTACTGGATTGTTCTTCTCAACATCTGCAATTTCGCGATTAGTTAAGAATGGCTTGCTGCTCTGTCAGAAGCAAACACAGAACGGGGAACTTTGTTTGAATACACAAAGCTGCGTTGTGTAGTTTTGTGCTGTACAAACTCTAGCATTGTTATGCTGTTCCCGGCGATCCAATCCCGTACTTTTGTACTTCCGTTCGCTATTTCATCGTCGATTCATCTTCAATTTACTACTAAAAACATTGCACGCTCCGCGTCTCGTCTCTTACTGGTACAATTGGACTGAACTCGTACGTGTATTTCGCTCCGCAATGAAATTACAAAAAGATCGTGAAATTCGAACGACTCACAGTGCGGCACGCAGTGGACAAAACTCAAAACAATCGTGGTTCGATTCTAATCTAATTACCCAAAAAAATCATCAGTCAGTAAGTAAAGAATTTATATGTAAAAAGTAGTATGCAATAATATCATTTTTTTATAATGATTTCATATAATTTTAATTAAATATTTTTCTCATTAGGAAATATTTTTCAAACAGAGATTGTTATCCAACGTTCGCGTTGCGCTGCCTGCAAAATGGAAACAACGAAACTCTTTCATCTCGTCGGCCATTTAGGAGAAAGACGTTAATTAAGAATTGCCCTGAACACTGTAAAAAGTTTTCATTACCCGGCCATTAACAACGCGTTATCTGACGTACTAGCAACCATGAGAATACACCGCAATGTCAAGGTAATTTATCTCGTGAAACCTAAACGAAAAAGCCAAGATTTATATTAGCCATTTATTACAAAGTTTCATGATCTACATACTCGGTAGTAAAGTAAGATATTACATCGTTTCCATATTAATTACATGCAAAAAGGATATTTTCCTAGCTCGATTCAAGATCCGTTGAACAGAGTAAAACTGCATTGAATTTGAACCTACGAGAGAGAGAGAGAGAGAGAGAGAGAGAGAGAGAGAGAGAGAGAGAGAGAGAGAGTGGATTGTCTTTGTACGATCGCCACGGGTCAAACACTTTTCGCTCGACGTGGCCAATTCACCTCGAGTCTGATCAAAGACCGAGCAAGTCTACTTGCTTCCCATTGCCTCGCGGCTCTGAATTTAGGGGTTGCGCGAAACGGGATAGCCGCCGCAACTTCTACTATCCAATTTCTCGAATTTCATGGAGAGCATAATAGCAGACGATCGTAAACTAGTGGAAAGTGAGAGTGGAGAGAAGGATATTTTCCAGTTATTATTCGCGCTACTGTTCATCCAATTACCGGACCGCGGATTTTTATGCGAAATAAACGCATACTTCTTCCTCTTTTAACTGACGGAAAATATTATAAAGGAATATAACATCGGTCTCTCAGTTTAACGTTAATTACATAATTACTGGACGAATATGGTAATTATTAATACAAAACAGTTCTCTTTATGAGACCTTAACCCTTTGAGCAAGTGGAACTCGAAAGTTTTTAAGTATATGGAATATCCTGCAAAATGATATAACTAAAAAATATGAAATATACGTTACGTGGGACACCCTGTATATCTTTTCTCATAATGATGGAAACTTGCTGTACGTTTCGTGAATGAAAGTACGAAATCGTAGATAGAATGATATCATATCTGAGACACAGGGCTTTAATAAAGTTTCGACAAGTATTCGATTGTGCGAAGTTACATGTGTATCAAACAAACAACCCAATACGACCGTGTCACTGCTGAGGATTCAGCAGGGGGGGGGGGGGTAACGGCGTACGTGTCTACACAAACAGTATCAACCCTTTCAAAACTAACGGGACAGTACATTTCAAGGAAACTTTTCTAATCCTGTTATTTGCTCGCAAGTGTAAATACCCAGTTCCGTTTCCCTTCTTCTTCTTTCTTCTTCTGTCAACACCGAGACCTGCAGACCCGTCCAGATTCCATTCTGAAAGAACCACTGTATATCAAAATAGAAATTGTTCAAGTCTTCCGATGTCTTTCCAAGTCAGTATTCAATCAATCGTATAAATTCCGGAATGTACTAATCTCATTTAAAAATCAAAATATAACCGAATATACAGGGTGTCTCAAAATTCTTTCAACATCCGGAAATTGGTTCTTGGGATCATTTGAAACAACATTTTCCTTTGCAAAAACGGCGTCCGCGGCTTTGTTAAGGAGTTATTAATGAAAAACACGAACCAACCAACACGCGTCTAGGTCGCGCTCTGATTGGTCCGTGTTTTTCATTAATAACTCTTTAACAAAGCCGCGGACGTGATTTTCGCAAAGGAAGATGTTGCTTCAAATGATCTCAAGAATCTCCAATTTCCGGATGTTGAATGAATTTTCAGACATCCTGTATATGTGTGATATAAGCTAACAAAATCTAGAATACTATGCAAATTCTAATGTTGGCCGACTGCGGATCGTTACGCGTTTACGCGATATGCAGATTTCTGGGGAACGTGAATATTCATGGAATGAATAATATTTTAGTTTTACCGCGAGCGATTTTGTGCCGGATGAAAGAAATCGTTCCACCATTTTCGGCAGTGCGAACTATAAAAAATGGAAACTCGCGTAAAGATTCGCGATTTATGTGTACACTACTTCGTATTTTGTAGTCGATAGAAAGTGTATCGTTGAACATGATATTTGTCGCGAATGTTTCCGTAGACACGGTTTATCTTTGCTCTCTTTCCATAATATCCCGCCATCTTCGTATCGTGTGAAAATCTTGCTGGTCCACCCCCGCCCTCGACATGTCCGCCTCCATTATTTTCACAATTTTACGGTCCGCTGAATGGCCCATCGTATCGAATATATGTATCTCGATGTGAATAAAATACGAAACGTTCAACGCGATAAATAATCCTGTCAACGAGTGTCGTTTCATGTAAAAATGGCGCGGGTCGAAATAGTTGATACACTAGGCTGCGGTTTTTTCGTGGAAAGTAAAACTTTTAGAATTCCATAGAATTCAATTGATCGCCGAGATGGTTCGAAGTAGATTAAAACCTCGCGTCGTCAAGATGATCGATCGGAATAGTTACGCGAGATATCGCGGTCAAACGAAAGAGATTTCGAGCATCTGTGGCGAATAGATTTTTCATTGAGTTTGAAAGACACACGAAACCCTCGTCATGTCACATTTCCGCGATCCGTCGACCCGCACATCGCCGTAATGAATCGGCGCACCGAATGATTAATCGGGACTAATCGTATTTCCGGCGAATTTCCATCCTGACGAGTGACTCTCGCCGCGCCGTTGCTCGAACCAATACGATAGAAACTGTGTGTATCGTGGTCTATGCAATCCCACCAAAGAGCAGTACCAGATTATGCACCGTGACAGCGGAGATAAAGATAAACGGACAAAGAAACAAAGGATTACCGCGAAATTGATGTGAACAGACAGGCTTGCATCCAATAGATGATCTTCAAATTGTATATTCATCGTGAAATCTTCAATCTTCTATCCCCTATCCTCTATCCTCTATCCCCTATCCCCTAACCCTATTCTCTATCATCTATCCCCTAACCCCTATCCTCTCTATCCTCTATCCTCTATCCCCTTTCCTCCTTACAAAAGCTGGTCCAGTACATCCGACTGACTTTCTTAAGTACATTCTGCTGGAGGCATTTAACGCTCGAGTTCGATCCGTTGGTACACTGCAAAGGGGTCAGTAAGTTAACTAAGTGTTTACTGCGCGGACTTCGGTCGGATGTTTTTCGAAAATCACCGCATTAGCGTTTGCCACGCCCTTTCGGCCTCCCCTGCGTTCTTCTCTTACGATCCGCGCGATCCCGTCCCGGAAGTTTTATTCTCCACGACCGAGCCAAAAACTATTGAACTAGATTTCTGAGGGGGAAAAGGGGAGGGTTCCGCCGCAACGGGGACATTTTCGGAGCAATTAAGCGGCTGGAAATATACGGATTCGTGCTTTTACGATCGACGAACAATTTCGAACAGAGGGGCGTAGTCTCTCTGACCACTGGACACAGACGGTCGAACGATCGAAGTTCAGTTCCGGTTTGTTTCGTTAGCAAACTGTTTCTGAAATTCACACCTCGAACGTACCCTCGTCGAACGTGTTCGCAATGTTTCAACACGTTGGTTCGATGGTTGGTTCTTTCGGCATAAATGTCGTGACGTTTTAATTGAACAACGATGTCCCGGATTAACAACGTTCATTACGATACGTGTTTATCAAACGTTTCGACGATTTCGTGAAATGATTAATGAAAATACACGCGGATATCACAGCCGGATAACGAAGCGTGTTGCTCAGGCATTTATCCGTGGCCAACACGGGGGATAACATCGATACACCATTTTGTAATCGTGTCTCTTCTGTATCGATTCGTTTAACTGCGTGAAATTAAGTAATTTATGTAATTAGGCCGTACATGTCGAATCGGTGACCGAAACAAAAACTGTGGTCGCCGTGTGTTGAACGCGGAGAGGATCCATTATCAAGATCCATCTCGATCACAGGAATAGGGTCACCTGTTCGGTGAATGAACGGTAACGAACACCAGCCACTCAATGGACATGATTCATGTTGAAATGTATGCAGTAATTGCATTCGAAGTCACGTTTACATCTCTAAATGAATGAAAAAAGGCTAAAGAGTAATTCGACCGTGGAAAATCGATAAATCGACAAGTCGACGCGAAGGACGGAAAGATTAACGAAACCAGTTATAACCATCGAAGGAAAGTCGATGGAAGCTATTAATTATCGCAGGGAAATTAATGAGCAAGTTTAATTACAGGAGGGAAGCTTATGACTATTTGCAAACAAAAAATCGATGGGTCCCGTTCACTGCGTAAAGAAATTATAGGGGGTGAATCTTTTTTTCTTTTATTTTTATATAATTTTATATAAGATTATATAAATATATTTTTAACATGAAGCTAGGATGATTTATAAATTAAGGGTTGTTTTTGATTTTACTCCACACTGGTATGTTAAACAAGAACATATTCAAACAACTCGTTAATAATGGTAAAGTAATTAATTATAGGGGGTGGATCGATGAAACCACGCTTATTTATGCAGGAAACGTTCGCGTCTGAATCTGTGCCAAAACAAGCTGGATAATAACCGAGTCGACAAGCGAATCAAAGAATACCGGGTGGAGGGAAACAATAAGGGGACGTAATGTGTAGCGCAATAAATATTTCGCAGTGGCGCGGAACCTGACGATCCTCGCGACATGGAATCGTCCTGTGTGCGCTAAGTTATTGCGCGTCGTATTCGCGGATGTAACGGGTGATCGAAACATCAAGGATTTCTAGGATTCACACCAACTCGTTTCCAATTCAAGTGGTATTGGAAAAATCACGATTTTCTTGAAATCGTGCAAGTTTAACGAATTTTATTAAAGTTAAAAAAATTCGTACCATAACCTCCCTATTTTTTCTCATATTCTACAAAGTTTCAAGTTTAATTTCAAAAAAATCTCATCGCTCTATCTCATTTCTATCAAAAGTTCTTTGCTTTTGTCGCCGTTGCGAGAAGTTGTTTTGAACAGTGATAAAATGGTCCATCCAATATTTGAAAAGAGGGATGCCCCGTGCTCCAAGCCGGAGATCTACATTTTCCTATAGCGTCCGGGTAGATTTATCTTCCGAGAGCCGACGTGGTATTTCTTCCAACAGAATTTTTCACCTGTACCATAGAAAATCAATTCGAAATGAACACAAGCTACACAAAGCACTTGAACGTGTCCACACCTCGACAGTGAATGAACCGATTCAAGTGTCGTTGACTTTGACCAGCGACAATCCTGACTTTCGTATCGGAAAAACTTTTAATTGGCGCATGTACGAAATACCAGGTGGTTTTGGGAATGTCGGAGATTCGAGCGATATTCGTGATGACGGTATTTTTACCTATCCGCTGTGGCCTGGGTGCACGTACACGGTCTAGCAGTCGTGTTACGACTTCCAAAGGTTGGTGATTGCGTTGACACGTGACGAAAAAAGACGAGGAGTTAGCCGGGCAGGATTCAAAGAGTAGCCTCCAAAAAAAAAGAAACACCGGAAGCATAAGTCGTCGCGCTTCGTTCCGCGAAACTTTTCCGCGAGTTGAATCGCTGGACGGAACACGTTTATCCGCTGCAGCGTCGAAGAAAGTTTCGCTATTAATCTCCTTTAATGAGTGCACCGTCAACCGAGTATTCTGGTCCAGTAATTTTACGGAAATCGATTTTTCCCAGATAAAAATTTCTCGGGCGCATTGCTTAGGCAATTGCCGGGCGGTGAACGAGTCTGATCCGTTACGCTCCGAGGTGAAACGCTGCACAGTGGGATATTCAATATTCAAACTGCTGTAACTTTGCTAAAATTTATCCAAATTTGATGAAAAAAGAACCATTTTAAAGCTTGAGATTTCTACTTTTTTTCTACTGTATGTCATTTTTACTGAAACGGATATTTCGAGTGCAAAATTTGTCCACTATTTCTTTTACCGAAATCATCGCTGTTCAAACGTAGACGTATTCCTCTAGCGTTTAAATACTTTTCGAATCCACTGTGAACGCAACGTGTGCGGTTACAGGTGTACTGAATATTTTATGCAGAGTACCATCCTAGAATCTGCATAGAATGGAAATTTTGCTCTAGGTCAAAGTAATTCTGCACGCGTCTGCCGTTTTCGTCTCAGACCGTTCGTGTCCAAAGAGTTAATATTCTCCGACGTTCCATTTTCGTTGGAATTTCGACAAAATTATGGTTTTGCAGACTTCTTCTTTCAATGGACAATCAGAACAAGTCAAAATTCTTGTTGCCCATTTTTTTTTAAGAAAATTGCTACAAACTGAAAATTGCATTGAACTTGCTGAACCTAAAAAGAACGGAATCGTAAACGAGTAATAATAATTTTTAATCGATAACAACGTTGTCGTTTACACGTTAGACGGTAACAACGAGTGAACAATTTAACTGAAATTGAGAGTAATTGGAGCATCACTGTGGAGTGGGTAACTACGGTTATGCGCGACGCAATATTATATTCAAACAATTCCGGCTAATTAAATAGACCGTACTTTTCGCAGAACTAATACTTGTCCCGAGTTCCAACCGATCGACACTTGCCGATGAAGTAATTGCGACTCGGTAAATATCGTCGTGCCCGCGATCAATCGAATGGCTCGAATTTCGTTTGAAGGAAACCCGTCGACGGAAACGAAATCATTAATCTTGCGTGTGTTATACTGGTTCATTCCAATTTAAACAAATTAAATGTCACAGGTATTCGTTTCATTTTATCTGCTGTGCCATATGGCATCCGATCGGATTGCATTTACAAACGAGTCGATAACAAAAGGAGAATTTACATTTATTGGAATATACCCTCGAACGTTCGCATTAAACTGACGCAATTTATTTATTTATTTAAATAAACCAGCACGCTTTACAGTGACGTACAACTGGTGTCCCAGCTCGTTGCTCCGGAAAAGAAATGGGTTAATATAATTCACTGCTTTCGAATATCGTTAAGCATTATTCCCTATGGAATTATGCATTTGCATTGTCTTTAAAATATCTGGACAGAGGATCGAATATGATTCCAAACCAGCGTGTATTTTATCGGATTTTTCCTAGTAAAACTGCACAATTTTTCATCTATTAAATTTGGTATTTAGGATTTAGTTAAAATTAAGTTTCCTCTGTACCGCTATCCCTTGTACCTGGGTCTTCGGTTTCCATCACGATAGAATCGTACATTTGTTTCAGTTCATCAAAAATCGTGCAATTTATTCAACGAGATAAAGTCAGTGGGATGGACGGTACGCGGTAGTTATACTAGCCAGCACTTTGAAAAATAGCATTTCCAGAAAAACGTTGGCACGCTGGAAATCGGACCTTTCGGAACGAAACGTTTCGTTCGAACGACTTTTTCAATACTTGGAATTTCCAGCGCGGTCTCGCTGTAAAATATTACATATCGGGCTGTGCAGGAAAATCGATTCTTTTAAATCGAGATACGCATATGATTCCTTAATGCTTGACCTGTCATTTAGTTAAATTCAGTAGGACAGGGTAAGAATGAATGAATCTTGATAAGATAGTTTTGTACAGATAATTTAATGTAAACCGAGTCATATTTCTTAGCTGTAAATCTGAAATAAAACAAATTTTATTTCATTCTTCTAGTTAGCTCTCGTTCGAAAACTGTGTTTACCATCTTTAGGTTCTTTCTTGTTTGCTCTTTTTCTCTTCTTATCACGTTCTTTCAGCTTCTTTGTTACACGACACTGTATGCACCTTCATCAGATATAAATGATGAAGTCTCGAGGTGCAAAAGTAATTTTGAACTTTGATTTTTTCTTTAATAAAACCGAAAAATGTTTTTCATAGTTTAGAAAATCCCACCTTTAGTTGGATTAACATATAAAATACACGAAAGAGAGTCCGACTAGAATACATTAACTATGACAGCCCCGTTTTATAATGGCGGTGGAGGCCATGGCGTGCAATCCGAGAGATAAAGATGGCGGCGTACATTTACCATTCATAAAACTTTTTCTCAAGTCCAACCCTACGCGAAACAAGAGATAAGGGATGGAAGGATGAATTTATTAAAACTTCTTCGGAAAGTTTGCAATGTTAATTCTGCAGTGCACGAACACGAACATCATTGTACCCAAAGTTACTTTCGAACAAATTTTTTAGACTGGATTTCTCAAAAGAATAAAAGAAATAAAAATTTAATATGAACTGAATTATGTTTACTCTGCTTGCGCAGAAAGTTTTACAATTTTCTGAAAACCCTTGTAACGCGGGTTCGATATAACTTCCCTTGTAAGGAATTCAGACCGACGAGGGAGTTCTAATCACGGTAACCGCGAGGTAAATCGTGGCGCAAGGGGGTTAATGGAGAATATCCTCGGTGAAAAATCTCGGAGGCGGTTGGAAAAAGAAAAAACCGAGAATTCCTGGAAAATGTTTACGAGCACGATCCGCCGACGGTTAGGGGTTTTACGGTACTCGTTGAACGGTCGGCAGCAAATTCGATTAGTCGAAGAATCGTCGGCCGTGTCTTCCAGTCGATGAATCCCGGCGCCGAACAGCTGAAAGAGAACACCACGAAGCTACTTCGTGCTAGATGCAATGGACGAAAATGAAAATAATCTTTTATTTTTTTCTTGAATTTTTGAACACAAAAATTATCCAAAAGAAGATCAGCAGTCAGTAAGTAAGGAATATGTATTTTTGGTACATTAATCGAAGCATCTTCCCTTTAAAAAATTATTAAGCTGCTTAGGTAAAAGATTGATTAATTTAAAAGTTACAATTTTTCTCTCGAATGTCCATTTAACACGCCTCACTGTGCGCCAGTCGATTTACTGCGATACAACCAAACGGAGCAATCGATTGGCCTCGCAAATTGACAATCGAATCGTGTCTTGATCGCATCTGATTCTGTTTTGTTTTTTTTTCAAGCCGATGCGCGCTGCTGGTCAGACGCGGCTTCGAAAGGCAAACAAAACACAATGGTCCGTCATCGAGGACTGTCTTTGTGGAACGGAACGCAACAAGTTAGCTAGCATCGCCTCGTTCCACGACTGTTCGCGTACACGCGTTCAGAGCTACTCTTTTGTTGGCCGCAATTACGCGAACGCGGGGGTGTCGAAACTGGTTCTGGGAGCGCGAGAAGCTTTTGTTATCAGCCCTATCACCCCCCTCCCGCGGTTCCCCATTCCGCGCATTACACTGGCGAGGAGAGTAGTCGATATTGTTGCTATTAATGCGACGACGGACCGCTTGCACTGCTTGCACCGCTTGCACCGCGCTCTCTGCACTCGATGTGTCGTCGCTTGACATCTGTTTGGACGAATGGAAATCGATAACGGACGTGTTAACCGAACACTCGACTCCATATAATGTAAGGCGACGTCCCTCCACCCCTTTCTCCTTTCCCTTTGTCACTCGTCCTCTCCCTTCTGTAATTGTGCCGGCTTGAAACGACCAGCGGAATTGGAGCGGTTTCGGTGGATGTCATCGGGGGCGCACAGTGGGGAACATTGACTCTTCTCGATTCAAAAAGAAATAATTTTCGATAGACATGAGGTAGAACAATAAAATTTTTTTTAAATGAAAGCTGAATCTTTACAGAATATAGGAAACATAAGGAGATTACGGTACGAACGATTTTTAATCTTGAGAAAATTCTGCAAAGATTCAGTTTTCATTAAAACAAAATCTTATTGCTCTACCTCATTTCTACCGAAAGTTATTTCTTTTTGAATCGAGAAAGGTCAGTTTTCCTCACTGTGGGGCGCATTCTCCACGCCTCTCTCGCCTTTGATTTCAGGAATTTTCATCGCATACTTTGCGTGCATTCCCAGAACGGTGATCGTAATTTACGGCGGAAAGTCTCGGTTAAGGGTGTGGCTGGCTGACGCTCCCTTATAATAACGCCCAGCGATCCCGCAGCATGATCTTTAGCCTCGACACCCTTGTCAAAATAATTACCGATCCTCGAGGACACTATTCTCGCTGGAAAATCTATTGTCTCGTTTGCGGTCGAGCTCTTCACCACAAAAATATATATATATGTACTACCTTTTTGGTAGCACAAATTGGTTGCTTCAAACCATTCAACTGGTACACAGAATATTTTTTGCACGTCCACAATGGGAGGAGAAATTAAGGTTAATATTATTATTGTGGGATTAGGACCCCCAGAACGCGAATATATACAGTAGGAGATCGGGAAGAATTAAGGGGTTCCGTGGGTGTGCGCGTTAGTCGATCGGCTACCACCAGTGAGACCTGGGTTCGATTCCCGTAGACGGCGGTTCTTTTTTTTTGAGATCCTACATATCTTCGAATAGTGCAAGTTTTAGAGAAATCCACGACCCATCAACCGTGGCTTCCCCTTGGAAGAAGAAGTCGATATTTTCCATCTACGCACGTGCAGATGGGATATCGATGAAGAAGACACGTACACCATTCGATAATGATGGTCGTTGCACTATTCCCAGCACGATTGCAAGAACAAGCAATAAAACGGATAATAGCTGTGCAGGTATTGCTCGGTCATGAGGTAATTCCTCCCAAGGCAATTCCGTTGTCTGTGGCAGCACCGACTTTCGTGCCGCGGACGAATAAAATTCGAGAAGCATGTGTTATGGGACGACGAGGAAAATAAAAGCGTGTCCCGTTCACGCTGAAGATTGCAGCCGAGAAAACAACGTTGACTCTTCTGTCGCGACTGCAAAATGGAACACGGCTGACGCTCCGGAAAATAATTTACAGTTCGCAATAAACACCAAGCTTTGCCTTTGCGTGCACCTGAAATGGAACGAGCCTCGGCCGAAAAATAAAAACTTTTATTCGGTGAATACAGAGAATACTTTATCCACCGCAGCATGCAGCTGCTCGTAAAGTTCTATGCAGAGAAAAACCTTCCACCGAAACTTGGGAAAACAATAACAAAATTTGTCTGCAAAAGTGCGGGATAAATAACTAAGTTTCTTTGTGGAATAACCTAGTTTTTTTCATAACTTCTTCTTACAGCTCCTCCTTGTAACCGGGAGATCCAAGTCGACAGCTCGGGTCGTTCGTTCGAGAAGAATCAACAGGAAGACGAAGCATTAACAGCGAGAATTATAAATCGTTCAAACTAGTGAAACTGTATCTTTTTGTAGTAGAAAGTCGAAAATCTTACAATGTCTCGAGAAGAATAAATGAATCGTAATTATGAATTTCGTTCTTGTACTACTGAATTTCATCCTACCTCCTTTCCTATCATGTTCTCCTAATGCAAACTTAGATTTTCGGAATTTTCAAAATTTTTTGTTCTCCTAATACAAAGTTCAATTTTCGAGGATTTCGAAAATTTTCCGGTAAAATGAACTTTGTATTAGGAGAACATGATATCGAAGGAGGTATCCGGTTTTCAGTAATACAACTCAACGTTAAGTCGGATGGTCGAAAATTGGCGAAAATTTTCGAAGACCTCTGAAATTGAACTTTGTATTAGGAGAACACGATATCGAAGATGGTATCCGAATTTCAGTAGTACAACTCAACGGCAAGTCAAATTGGCGAAAATTCAATGGTTTTTTTTT